>NWSH02000535.1:3963672-3977687 GCA_002382865.2 Heliothis virescens
TCGCTCCATGTAAAACACTGGTTCTCAGCTGCATCCGGTTAGACTGGAAGCCGACCCCAACGTAGTTGGGAAAAGGCTAGGCAGATGATGACAAATACATAAACTAGTAGAGCAGTTGCGGCACGTGCGGTCGGCAGTTGCAGTCGACAGCTCGCTTTCAAAACGTACCTGTATTCATACTTAACGCAGCTGCATTTACTACCACGGTTTCGGTGGGAAAAAAATCTGTTTTTCGCAAGTCATATAATTCACCTTGACATATCAAAGTATAGGCATAATATATCCACTAGTGTTTTGCAACAACGGGCCATTATTGCAAATGATAAAGCAAGTCTGATATTCTTTATAAGAGATTGAATATTTTATAAACGATCGATATTGGCTGCATTTTTAAGGTTTTTTTTCTGCCTCAAATGGCACGTTGATTGTAAAATTATATTTAAGTACTTTTTGCGAGCGGTTTCAGCTGCCTTCTATGGGAACTATTTTGCCCTAAAATATTGAAATATTATTTCAAATTGGCACAGTACCTACTTCCTGAAATTAGCGCGTTCAAGCAAACAAACTAAATTACATATAGATTAAACCCTGTTCAATACTTATTGGGAATTTGCATTGAAACTTTCGGTGTATATTTTTCTATAGCACAAGTATATTTTTCATTCAATAACCGCTTATGTCCTTGTACTTTTCTATATTTCTTAGAAAAGAAAACGTACAGACATGGAACGAGTAGGCAACAATCACAAGGGAACATTACAAATTATAGGTAACCGTTTATACAAATTGTTGTTTGTCCTCAGTGAATGGAAAGAGAAGGTGGAAGTGGAGGACCACGAGGAAGATGACACGATCACGTACAAGAAGCGGGACGTGTTCTACTTCAACCCTGAGATGTCTGGACCTGGACTCACTGGGGAGGAGATTGTCGTCATACCTCATATTTTCATGTTGGTAAGTACTTTTCTCAAATCATTATAATATCAATTCAACTTTTAAGACGAAGTGGCTTGTAACATGAAGGCTTGTAAAGTTTATGTATACTAACTGGTATCAAATTGGTTTCATTCATTGGTTTGCTTGCTTGAACGGACTACTCGTAGGAACCACTGAATCGATTTGAAAATATCTTTCATGTTAGATGGCCCATTTATCAAGAAAGGTAATAAGTTTTTAAACGAATGCGCAAAAGGTGGCTGAAACCATCATCATTATCACCAACCATTTTATTCTCCAACTGCAAGGCCCATGCCTCTCATACAGAGAAGGTCAAAGAAAAAACAAATTCACATCTCTACTTAATATTGTACCTAATGGTATACTCTTTTCCAGGGCATGGCATTAACAGTCGCCCGAGACAAACCAGCCATGTTAAACATGGTCGGAAAAGCCATGAACGGAATCTTCGATGATCCTCCAGACATCTTCCTGAGGGTCAAGGCTTTAGATATTTTGTTCAGAGGCATGATCATCAACTGTGCGAGGACGGAGTTCGCTCCAAAGGCAACCTGTACCGCTTTGAAGAAGGAAGCTGTTAGTGGACTGGTTTTGGAACCTAATAATCAGTTTCGGTTCTCTATTTTTGGAACGGTAAGTATGCTGGTAAGGTTAGTTAACAATAATATCTATACTATTATATAAAAAATAAATTTATAAAAACCGGCCAAGTGCAAGTTGGACTCGCGCACGAAGGGTTCCGTACTATTATCTAAAAAAAATGAACGTATCTATTACCTACAACTAGCCAAAATACAAACTTTTTTCGGGCAGCAAAAAATAACTTTGTTTTTCCTACAAATATATGAATAACAAAGTTATACTTTGAGGTTTCACATGTTTATTGTATGGTTTATTGTATGGTGGTGTTTATTGTATGTACCCTTAATATTTTACTTTTTATTTTTTTGTATTTGTTGTTACAGCCGCAACGGAAATACGTCATTTATGAAAATTTCAGCTTTCTAGCTATCACGGTTTATGAAATACAGCCTGGCGACAGACAGACAACGAAGTCGTAGCAATAGGGTCCCGTTTTACCCTTTTGGATACGGAACCCTAAAAAGAGCCCGCGTACACTGCAAACTTTTAGTCAACCGATGCTTTGATCGGGCTCATTCATTAATGGCAGTGCACGCATTACAATAATCAGGTGTCCGGTTGGCTGTTAATTTCCATTGGATTTATGGTTACCTTTAAAATGAACTGCCTGCGAACCATCGGCCTGGCTATCAGCCGACAGTTTAGTCTGCAGTATACAGCAGTTCTAAATGAGAAATCAGCTTACTAACCTGTCCTACACGCAGAGATTTTTGCTAAGCTCTTGCCACAATCAGGCTACCTTATAATGGTCATAATACAGGTGATTCCATGTTTCCCTATAACCTGATAAAAATATTTGTATTACACAGCGTAACAACACAATAGACCCCCATGTGATCACAGTAAAAAGAGGCATCAAGAATGTCATGGATGTCGGTCAAGTGGTAGCTGTGGATGGTAAACTGGAGCAGACGATATGGAGGGATACCTGCAACGAATACCAGGGGACTGACGGCACCGTCTTCCCGCCATTTGTGCCAGAAACAGAGCGGATCCAGTCTTTTTCTACTGATTTGTGCAGGTAAATAAAAATGTTGGGATAACGGTAGCATAGGTATTAATGCCAGACGTATAAAATAGATATGTATAAAATAAATAAAGATATAGATCAAATTGTCTGCAGACATGACTTTCCCAATCACCTTTAAAAAAAGTCAAAAATAAAGTTTGTTCGTTGTTTTTCGCATCTACTTTAAAAACATAGCACTCTCGCCAATCTGTAATCAACTACGATATTTTTCAAACCTAATAATATTCGTATGACATTACATTTTTATTAGTAATCATTAAACAAATTCAATTTATTCAATGTTAACTATTTACTTACAAATTCAGCACGATTGTTCAAAGTTTTTCAATCATTTTACTTTTTATTTAACTACACAAATTGTATCGATCTACTTACATGTAAATTGTGTAAAAAAGGCCTTTGGAATTTCTAGCTATCGACAAATGTCTACCCTTATTAAAGTTGTGTCACTTTTCGTACGTATTCTGTCCTTATTTCTTATTTTGAAAATGATTGTACATATAACTAAAATAAATAATTATATCATTCTTTCATCACCTTTCTGCTCTTATCGCAATTTATTTGGGGTCGGCGCAGTATGTTTTCTCCTTCTTTTAATTTAATAACACAAATAATTATTGTGGAGCATTGTATGAGTATATTAAATATAATGAAGAAAGTCTATTATTCTCATTTCTCCTTCGAAAGTTGGGTCCTTTAGGATCGGAATACAGTGGGTGATTTATCATTAACTTATCTCAGCCAGTAAGCTGGCACCTTATGCTAATACTACTCGCGTGTAACATGAATACGAAGAGTCTGACATTATCTATACTATTCCATGTCTTCTTTTGAAATAATAGTTTTGCGAAATGGAACGTCTATACTAATAGTATAAAGAGGATTTTTTTGTTTCGCTGTTTTTAGACTTTAGGTAGCTTAGAAGCTGAACCGATTTAAAAGTACTCCAAATTTTGGGAAACTACTCTGTATATTTCCACCGAATTCGATTGAAACTGCGTAAACTAATAAAAAATAAAGTATCTATTAATATAAAAAAAAGTTTTTTTGAAAATGTTGTGTTGTAAGAAAAACTCTAATTTATACATTATTATTATTTATCAATCATTATCATACTGTTAAATATATAAAACATTATTTCTATATACTCTGTTCTTCACCAGGACCTTTAAACCATGGTATCAAAAGAAGACTTCCTACCGAGGCATCAAGACGAACCGCTACGTCGCGAACATCGGAGACTTTGCCAACGACCCAGAACTCAACTGCTTCTGCCCCAAACCTGACTCCTGTCCACCAAAGGGCCTCATGGACCTCGCACCCTGTATGAAGGCACCGATGTACGCCTCCATGCCACATTTCTTGGACAGCGACCCTGAGCTGCTGACCAAAGTGAAGGGACTGAATCCTGATGTCACCCAACATGGGATTGAGATTGATTATGAACCGGTTTGTATGCTTATTCTAGAACTTAATATTATAAAGCTGCAGAGTTTTTTCGTATCTTTGGTTGCCTGCTTAACTGGGCTAATCTTGGAATTCAGTAGTAGATACTTAGTCCATTTATCGAGGTACACTTTTTTTCTGGGTGCGAAAAATAGTTCCCACGGGACGCGGGAAAATCCGCAGCGAACAGCAAATTCTTTACCTTTTCCACGATATTGTAGTTAATTTATAGAGCACTCTAAAGTTTGAAGGAAGGAGTTCCCTATTAGTACAGTTGATGCCATTCTGCGCAGTAATTTGACAAATAAGTTGCAAGAAGTAGTTACGCTGAAGTAGTCTTTATTTCAAACAAAACTTGCTGTTACGGAAGCCTGAAGAACTGTGAAGTTATTTTGTCTTGTACTGATATTATCTGTGAAGTAAAAATGAATAGAAAATTGTCGTGTAGGTACTAGGTATATGTAATCTAAGAAGAATACATTCAGATAAAGGCCAATTTCTCAGGTTCTAGATAAGTAGTTATCTTACAGATAGTGCCATAGAAATGTTTTTAATTTTGACTACTTTTTGACATGGTATCATCTGTCAGATAGCTATCTAGAACGTTATCTGGAACCTCTGAAATCAGCACTAAAGATTTTTCTTTTCTAGATAACTGGAACGCCAATGGTAGCTAAACAGAGGATCCAATTCAATATACAACTGCTTAAAACCGATAAGCTGGACCTATTCAAGGATCTGTCAGGAGATATTGTACCATTATTCTGGATTGATGAGGTAACTTCTTTGTATTGCTACTCTATACTAATATTATAAAGCTGAAGAGTTTGTTTGAGCATTGAGAATCTCAGGAACTGCTAGACCGATTTAAGAAATTATTTCTGAGTTAAGCACCTCATTTATCTAAGGCTACTATTTTCCGAGATGTGCGGTGTAATTCGCACGGGCACGAGTGAACGGCTGGTAGAACATGGTTTGGTATCAGAAGACACTTGGTACTGCATTAGTCAGCTTGCTCTTGTATTAGTAGTTGGTAAAACGGAAACATTGTTTACTCTGAAGTAGGTAAACAGCAATTTATTGTAGACCTTATTCCAGTTTGGTCAAATTGACCCTCAACCAAATGGCATATCCCATTTTTCAAAGTTCCTAGTAGGACCATGGAACAACACTAGCTTTCTACATATTCCCTGGTGTTTCCCCAGGGTCTGGCTTTGAACAAAACCTTCGTGAACATGCTGAAGCATCAGCTGTTTATACCGAAGCGAGTGGTGGGGGTGCTACGCTGGTGGATGGTCTCCTTCGGCAGTCTTGGAGCCGTCATCGGAATAGTTTTCCATTTCAGAGGTAAAATTAGTAGGCTGACTTCGAAATAGTCTAAGGAGCATGAAATAATGAAGGAAATACCTTTTATTTTTCAAAAGGTTTAAATACTCGTAAATCGGTCTTAAATTACAAACATGAGATTTTGGATAGATATGTCAAAATCAACTATTGATCTTGCAAGAAAAATACCTTATAATAAACCAACACGCTTACGTTTACCCGCAAGCGGGAAATTTTCTCAAGACCCAGGTGATGACACAGAGAACAGCTAGTATATCTATACTAATATTACAAAGCTGAAGAAATTGTTTGTTTGAACGCGCTAATCTCAAGAACTACTGGTCCGATTTGAAAAATTCTTTCAGTGTTAGATAGCCCATTTATCGAGGAAGGCTATAGGCTACTTTTAATCCGGGTGCACCGAGTAGTTCCCACGAGACGCGGGTGAAACCGCTGGCAGAAGCTAGTATAAAATAGAGCCCACACTGCACCCACACTAAGACAATTTTGTAAACCAACCAAAATTATATTGTGCCAATGTAGAAATACAGGTAACTTGATAAAAACTTCACAGTAATATTTGGAACTTAATTTTATACTAAAATAGTAATCAGCATCTTCAAAATAACTCAATTCATACTTCTAAACTTCTCTAACTTTTACACAATAATTTATTAACTACAGTTTCTGTTTAGCTCAAGTAGCATTTACCTATAAGTTTTATTCGAAAAGCGATTTCGAAGTGTTTATTATCTGTAAACAGCAATTTTCTTAGAAACACAAGTAGAAACTAATAACTTTACAAATTCATTTATAGAGTTATGCTACTATTAAAAATAAATCCCTACTTATAATATTATAAATGCGAAAGTAACTAAGTAACTCTGTCTGTCTGTCTGTTACGCTTTCACGCCTAAACCAGTGAGCCGATTTTGATGAAATTCGGTACAGAGATAAAATAGACCCTGAGGAACAATATAGGCTACTTTTTATCCGGGTATGTGAAGTAGATACCTCGAGAAACGGACGAAGCCGCTGGCAGAAGCTAGTTATCTATATCTAAACGTAATTCTCTGAAGATTATCAAGTCAGGGTAAAGTAAATATATTTTCTAGTTAGAGAATCAGTAAATAGTTATTTTCTACCATGATTCGTCATAATTCCTTGATTCATTTCCATTAAATTTGAGATTCATGCTCTGGCTTATAAGCGCCTTTGAATTGCGTGCGCGCAAACCACAGTGAGGAGATTACTCGTCAAAAATGCTTTAATAACAATAAAAAGCTAAAGAGTTTGTTTGCTTAAACGCGCTACTTGTGTGTGTAATCTCAGTAGCTATTTGGTCAATTTGAAAAATTCTTTCAGTATTAGATAATTTATCGACGATAGCTATACGCTATTATTTTTATTCAGGTGTGCGGAGCACTTCCCACGGGACGCAGATAAAACCGACGGCAAAATCAATCATCATCTGCCTAGCCTTTTCCCAACTATATTGGGGTCGGCTTCCAGTCTAACCGGATACAGCTGATTTACATGGAGCGACTGCCTATCTGACCTCCACAACCCAGTTACCCGGGCAACCCGATACTCCTTAGTAAGACTGGTTGTCAGACTTTCTGGCTTCTGACTACCCGTAACGACTTTCAAAGATGTTCAAATGACAACCGGGACCTACCAATTTATCGTGCCTTCCGAAAACACGGAAGAACGCGTTATGACAAGATGGTCACCCATCCACGGACCGACCGCATCAAGCGTTGCTTAACCTTATGATTGATCAATCCGCGTGGCTTTAACTTAGTCACGAGCTCTTCAATCCGATGGCAAAATCAATATAAAGTGCATAAAAAATCTATTTAGTCGCATTTTTTACCTGCCAAAGTAATACCAACCTTATTCCGTGTTCATAGATCACATAATGCGTCTTGCAGTATCCGGTGACACCAAGGTTTCGAAGGTGACTCCCGAGGAGCCGGAGCAGAAGGACATCAGCGTCATCGGCCAAGCCCAAGAGCCTGCTAAGGTGAACATATAATCGAGTATTGGACGACTCCTGAACTTTCTCATAGTATGGAGTCGTCGCTATGGGATTGTCCATGGAGGTCTGTGGTTGCAAACATTTAGGTTTCTTCTTAGACGTAGAAGGGGTTAAGAACTTAAACTTTAATTTATTTATGTAATATTAAGGGTAATATATATTTTTTTATTTAACTTTCAGATGTTTTTTGTTGTATTTACGTTTTTGAAAATTCAATGCTTTTGATTCTAAGTTATGTTAAAATCTAAATACTTATTACTGAATAGGTACTTAATTAAGTTACGAATTTACACTATGTATAAGTTTTAAAACTATATTTTGAGTTTGAATTACGTAAATGAAGAATTTATTATTTGATTTATCTAAGTATTTGATTATTTCATACTTGTATTTCTAGTCATTGTTATTGCATTTATTAAATGTAGCTGTTATTGTGCACAAGCTTTTAGAATTTAGATAGAATTTAATAACTGATAGAAATATTTAGCGCTTAAAAAATCACGTTTATTTTTTCATAATAAATCTGTAGCGTTAGGTAAATAATAAATGTAATTTTTCACCTAAATATATTTTTTCTTTTCAAAAAACTGTTTTTCATTTATTTCTATTTCGAAATTAATGTTTTACATCTGAGAGTATTTCTTATATTTTTTATTAAATGAGTAAAAAATAAAATTAATGAAACATTTATATATTTTATTTTTTTAAATAAAGATATGTCATAAGTTACACCGATGAGCAAAATGTATCTTAAACTTATAAAAAAAAAGTACAATAATCTTATACTACGTATATTTACAATGTTTACACGAATCAAACTAAATTAATGGTAACTTTGATTGGTAACTACAAAAGGTATTTTTGAGAATATGTAAAACAAAAAAATATATTTTCTCTAAAACCTGCCGTCTGCTGATGTCTTTTTTGTTAAAAAAAAAACTGTGCAGACCACTATGTACTTTCCAAAAATATCTTTACCAAAACAAAAAAAATATTAAGTAACTAATATATTGCTTGTTTTGTAAACACCCGTTAAAAATATATAATTACGTTCTTTTACAAAAAACAGTCATCTTTTCTTAACTAAATATATCTCATAGCTTATTTTTTGTCTTTTCACCCAAAATATTCTAACTGGGAACCAAGACTAACTTTAATATCACTTTTATATGTACATAATTATTTAAAAATAATGTTGATACCGATCACATACATTTCGATCCTTATTAAACCATCCAACATCACGACATCTAACCTTATCTATAACAATCTCATTTTAGTTCCATCTTTTATCTCTCAACATTAACGCCTACAATTTTAAAATAACTTAATTTGTAAGTTACAATTTCTTTTTCGCTATCGCAGCCTGAGTCAATAATTTTGAACTTGACAGCAAATTATTTGTTTTTCCCAACAATTTGTGCATTTGTCGATTCTGTACATAATTTACTAGTCTGTTGAAACCTAACCTTAAACCGTACGACACAAGCGCGTAGACTGTCACTAGCACTGAAATGAGTAATAAAAAGACGTCCAAAGAGTAATAAGTAAAGAAGCTCATGTCCTTTGCTGGGGATTGTAAATGATACGCTCCTTTATGCCTAATTACGTATTCTGTCCAATAGATGGCTCTTTCTAAAGGAGTTTCCTTTTGGTCTCTAAGAAGAACTTGCCTTTTCATTACTTCTATTTTGTACCTAGGTTCTGTGATAACTTCTAGTATAGCTTTGTACAATTTCTCAGGTGTTAGGTGTTGTAGATCAAGTTTTTTGGCATAGCCGTCGATTTCTGCTTTAGCGGCATTTGAGTCGTGGTCACAGAAGATGGGGATGGTGACTATTGGTACTCCGTGGTAGACTGTCTCGAACATGCTGAGTAGACCCCCGTGGGTGATGAATGCTTTGATTTTTGGGTGACCTGGAATGATAACATAAATCCTCATTATTTTTGGGTAAGAAACGATAAAATTGTGCACCTATCGACGAGGTGTCAAATTATAAACATGTTTGTTTGTCTGAGCTAACTAATTTTAAATTCTTTATTGGGGTGTCGAAGTGAATCCTATCTTACCTCACAACTCGAAAAACAAAACATAAAAGCATCAACTTCAACACAAACAAATTTTATACGAAAACTATAGCGACTGGTTTATAAATAGTAACAAGCTTTTAAATCTATTAGATATGCACAAACGTCAGAACTTTTAGTTTGGTTTGTTTCGACTAGAATTTAAGTTACGTCCATTATAGATCAACTTTGGGACAGTGTCATTAATGTTTAAGTATTCTTTTAGCCTTTTGTGATTTTAACGGAATATAATGATTATACGGGTCATTACTAAAATACCCGTAAAAATTAACATAGTGACTTCTATACATACAATTTTTTACTATTGCTCTTTGTCACTTCGAGGATATTAAGTATCAATGTACGAGTCTAACCAGCCTGAGTAGTCATATCTTTGAACATTGAATTAGAGTTGGCAAATCAATGAAAAAGAAAAATTAAGAGTTTTTCTTATTTGAAGGTGATTTTGAATCCTGTGAGTTAACGACAAACAAATAAAACCCCAAAATAAGTCCAACATACTTTAAGAATGACTTCAACCACTTCCATTAAAAATCTTTATGTATGAAGATTTACTGAACTTAGAACAACGTCTCCATCAGTGCCAATGTCTTATGGTGCACCACATTCAAACAAATGACTGCACTTGTCCTGACTGGCAGTGATGACCAGCTCCAGATCGATGGCAGACAAAATATGACCTTGTGATCAACGTGATAGAGATCAATTTTCTTTGACGTAAGTTCAAGACTAGAGTTATGAAGTTTCTAGAATGAAGATTTTTTTCATCCACGAAATATTAAACTATGTCAAATTGTACCAACGGAAATCTAGTGTTATTAGCAATTGGTTACCAGTATTTTTGTCTTTCTTTAAGTTTGATAGGTCACATTCGTCCCCGGTGGACAATTGCTCCAATATCTATCAAAAGTTTAACCAAAAAAATATAACAAAGTTGTCAAACTCCAAGAGTATAATTTCTATTTTGATTGGAATTGTTTTATCCATTCGCTTTTTCATTTCATGGAACTTTTTTTGTTAGTTCAAACTAGAAAGAAGTTTGAAAATAACTTCAAAAGTTTTTCGTACTAAGTCACCATTAATTTTCCAAAAAAGTGTCCCTAAATTAGATATTTGCACAAACCAACCAATATCTTCACTTTACCATTAAAAAACGCCTCTGATAGCAATAACTCCTGATAGTCTGTAATACAGACTATCTGATTCCGGAATAATGCAAGTAAATTTACTTGTTAAAGCCAGAAATACTTACCAAGCAAATCCTGCTGGGGCAGCCATTTGTACAACCTTATATTCGAAGGCATATCAGTCATGTTCTGTTCAGCATCTTGCTTCCACAACACCCTCTGTGGTAGTCTTCCTAAGGCTTCCACTAGGAGACGATGGGCTGTCAGAGGCATCTTCGTGGTCCTCACAGAGGATCCCATGGACACATACACAAAGCCTGTTTCACCAGCTCCAGAGATCCATTCTTCAATTTCCTGGAAGATGGATGGTATATATAGAAGGATCTGCAGTTTGTCCTAGCAAAAACACAAGGAAGTAGTGAAAGATGAGCGCGTGAGTGATTTCGAGTTTGTTTTGGAGGTAATTCAGCCGAGCTGATGCTGAAATGTATATTTTTAAAAGAGGGATTAAATTCAATACCTCACATGATAGTTTAGCATAGTACTTTTTTTTTGCTTTGATTCTAAAGAGCTATTTTGACCATTCATCTTTTTTTTATCCTGAAATCAGGATTTTCAAAAGAAGTTTTGATAACAATACTCTTATGGCAGCACAGTGCAAAAAAATAAGAAGTTTTTAATAAAACAGAAGGCAATGTTATATTAGTTTTCTTCTATCTAGAAACTCGTAATAAACTATCTACTAGCTGTTATAAAATTCTTAAGAAACTCCGAACAAATATAACTCCTGGCAGTACCGGGGGACTGGGACCTAAAGTGTGACTGACAGATACACACACAAACTTTTAGGTTACTTTGTACAAAAGGCGAATTTGTTCTAGATTTCACGGACAGGCCCAGATCAAAGAATTGTAACCTCTAAGGCTTTGGGAGCTTGTTTTGAGTTAAAAAGTAGGTTGTAAAAATAAATTGGATCAAATTTTTTCTTTACGGCCATAATATTTGTGAATTCAATAAATTTTGAGCTACAACCAAACTGTTGCTATTATTTTAAATCACAACAACTGCGAGGTCTTTTAGCTTTTCATCAGGAACGTGGCTTTTCAGAAGTCATTATAGCTCATACTAGCTTCCGCCAGCGGTTTCACCCGCGTCTCGTGGGAACTACTTCGCGCACCCGAATAAAAAGTAGCCTATATTATATAGCCTTCCTCGATAAATGGGTTATCTAAAAATTAAAGATTTTTTCAAATCGGACCAGTAGTTCCTGAGATTAGCGCGTTTAAACAAACAAACTCTTTACCTTTATAATATTAGTATAGATCTACAAAATACTGATCACGTGCTACCACGATATGAACAATTAGTTGTTAAGTCTAAATCCAAAATAGCAATTTGTAATCAAAATATACACAGCTAGTAATTGAGTTCTAAACCAACGTCTAAATATGACGTCACACGTGGTCCCAATTGCAGGAATCTAGAATGTCATTTATGTTCGGAATACCTCATGAGAAAGTTGGTTTGTATCACTATTCTTAAGCTTTGGACATACCAAGAAAATCTGGCAATCCTTTGTAAATTTTTCAAATGATTATTGGCATTTTAGAGAACAAATAATGATGTACGTAAAGATACCACTTCTACTTCTTCTTAACGAGTGAGCACCAGGTTAAATCACCTAAAGAGCCCTAGTGCTAGAGTTTTCTAGGACGTGGAATCATATAAAACCGTGTAATCCATTCCACTTTGAACCAAAGCCATTTCCACATTCTCTAACTTAAAAAAATCAAAAACAAAATAATCCTCTATAACGCGTGCAAGTGACATAAAACCAATAAAAAATAAACACAAGTCTGCTATCTAGTTCCTATTCGTTTTATTTGCAGCCGCAAGCTTTGAGTATTTGCTCTGTGTGCACAAAGCCTTCGTCTGTGTGGGTGTCAAACCACTCATAAGCTGCTCCTTACTAGGAATATCATACTTGTAACTGTGATTCTAAAAATATACTAATATAGCATCTTGTGCTAGGGATATTAATATTTTAAATGGAACTGGCACTAAATCTCTGCAACCCAAATTGATAAAAAAATTGTGACCCAGATTAATTGGTAGATTTCTAGTTATGGATTATCATTGAGACGACATTCGTAAGAAAGACAAGAAAATATTATTTATTTATTTATTTATTATCTCACCAAACAATATCATTACACGCTTACGTCCAATGCGATAATGTGGTCTTAGGATTTTAGAAATACCTAAAAATTACAAAATTAAAGAACTTAACATCTATTAAAAATTAAATAACAAAATACTAAAACAACAAAAAACGAATCCCGTTCGTAACATAAAATAAACAACAACACCTTTGCGAATTCACTAACAGGAGCTGTGATATTTTAAATTTAAATAGCCTTTTTATCATTTTCATATGAATAAACCGACTATTCAAATTATACACGACGTAGCTTCATACCACGTCAGATGCCGTCAGACGGATTCGAGAAAACACTAAGGCTAATTACCTAAAATTAAAAAAAAACCTGCAGCTCACTTGATAAGAAGAAGAAGTAGCTTAACTCTTTTTCTCTCCTCAAAAAATTTCAGCAAAAGAATAATTAAGGTAACTTACCGGATCCAATATCTTCGCCTCTTTACAGTGAATACAGGCAACCTCAGCAACATTCGGCAGATAAGGTCTTGGGTACGACACCGAATAGTGGCCATTTTGCAAAATAAAGCTGACATTCTTCGCCATATCGTACACATGAGGCATTTGCTGTCCAAAGTTCCTCCTTAGAACTCCCTGGAGAATCTGCATGCTGAAGGCATGGAAAGGCAGGATAGCAAGGTGGAAGGCTGTGTTTAGAGCCCTGTCTAATATCCCCATGTTATCCGTGAAGCCTTTGCCAAAGAATGGGGTGACGGAGTATGGAGCCGGACTTCCAGAATTGCTCAAAGGCATGGTGTAGAATCCCACAGTATTGATGTACATGAAAGGGACTTTGAGTTTGTAGACGATGCCTAGAGCGCACTCAGGGTAGGTCCCGTCCAAGATAACGAGATCAAAAGTCCTTCCTGATCTGAGGAAGGACCTCGTCTCTGGATCACTGAGGAACGCGTCGCATGCCTGGAACAAATAAAAAAAAATACCAATTTTTTTTAAGAAACATACACAATACACATAGTCTAGAACCTGAGGACTGGCCTGAAAATTATTTTTTATTCGGATGCGGGATATAGTTACCACAAGGTAGTATAGTTATGACGGGATATAACCGCAGATACAATTAGTCCTTAATTAATAACAACAACATAAATATCTCTAGCTCTACATTGTAACATTTTTTTTTAG
>NWSH02000535.1:3988961-4003365 GCA_002382865.2 Heliothis virescens
TTTATTGGAAGTACTAGTTCTATTTTGATGATCATGAGTGAGTGAGTGTCGAAAATACGAAACTTTGCTTTCGATTAACTTCTAAATTAAATGACCTACAGACTTGAAATTCTGGGTTTTACGTATGTGATTATAGCTTTCTGGATGATGAAAATTTCGGCGTTCTGGTATTATCCAGAGGTTCTCAAACAGAGGCCTGAAAATGCGTCGAAATGGTTCCAGTAAAGGATGGTACGGCAGTGTTTGCTTTGCGCTCGACTTGGCGGGGGCACTGCCGTGCCCCCAAATTAAGATTCCCACGCTAACGTGTTTATATGTACAGACGCCAGCACATCAACTACCTGAATCTGTCAAATATCTTTAATAGATTTTCAACCTTATCACAATACTGGAAGGTTAATGTTCCATTGGTAAAATTTGTCAGATTCGGGTAGGTTAACCTGGTGGCGTCTGTACTTAAAACTATGCAATATAAAGTCTTCTACATACGTATTAGGTAACCTGCGAAGGTGTAGAAATTGGTCATTATTTCGAATTAACATCGGTACTAACCAGACAGTAAAATCAAAATTATGACCAGTATTAATACCATTTCCTGGATAAACACCAGTAAAACTTAAAGTGTGCCAGACAATTCCTTTCAAGGCCTTTCCAATTATTACTTTATTATCTAAATACTATACTACTATACTTGTCGGTTTAACGTGATTACTCACGTTAAACGGCCATTTAGTTAATTTTGCTATACTTGTCGGTATAGCAAAATTAACTAAATGGCCGTTTATGTCTATACAGGCCATGGCAGGTGACACTGTTTTACTTTTACATCTAAAGGAAACAAATAAATTAAACCTTACTTTTGAACCACTTTAATAAATATCAAAAAACATGTCATGCAAATGTCTCTCCAATTGAAGCATGGCTTAAATGTACTCTCACTGTCAATAACTGCGACGACAAATCCTAACCAAGGTACTGGGTATCCCTTTGGAGAAAAACATTACACCATTTGCCCTGTTCTGATTGATCAATCATCTATTCTTAGTCACCTTGCACCCTCAGGAGCAGTAAGGTAAAGCCTCCGTCTTGTGTTCCACGCGCTCCTCAAAGAGAAGTCAGCGGGGCCCCTTGAAACCGAAGCCTGACGGGGCTGTGGGATTGTTCGAAAGGGTTACCTCGACCTTGGTTATGCGGAAGGCTCCATAGGGAACAAAGGTGGATTTTTGTCAGTAGAAGTCTGACTGTTAAAGAAAATATCTTTTGGATCGATGCCCTCTTATTGACAAGTCCGCAAACATCTAGTTCAGAGCAATACCTACTTGGGTATCAAGGATATGTCGACATGTAGGACGCAATGAAATGATCGTCAGATCTCATTACAACATCAAATACCTGTTTACATGTCGTAGCTGCAGATTTTTTATAATCGATTAAGATGTGGATGACGTTTAATAGAAATATTTTTAGAATAAAGGGATATGTTTCTTCTGTCTTAATTTTCGGCCTTTTGTCTGGAATAATTGTATTGTAGCACGGAACTCGACGAATGATTAAATTACTACAAATCTATCAATGTTAACAATACTTAGAAACCTAGTCAACGCTCTTGAAAAAATTAACCGCATAACCATCTTCAATGTCATATCTATCCCCATACCAAAAATTATGAGAAATCAGAACACTAGCTTTATTATGTTAGTTAGGAAAAATAAATGATGCTAAAAACCAATATACATATACCTAATATAAAAGCATAGCTTCAAATGCTGCATAAGGATACTATAAAGTGCAACACAATCAACAAGAATTCACATAACATTTCGCAATCAAAAATGCATGAGCGCTCAGCGTAAAATCTGGAAGACGTGTTGCATAAAACGGAGATCATTTGACACACAAACTGCGCCAGCGCTGATAAACAAGCCAAGATAAGGTGTTGCAGTTTTAAACACACGAATTATGGTTAAAATTAAGGAAATGAGAAAAACAGATTGTTCCTTTATGACTCGAATCTTTACTAATATTATAAAACTGAGATCATTTGTTTCAAAGTGCAAATCTCAGGAACGACTGGTCCGTATTGAAAAAATATTTTAGTGTTAAACAGCCCATTTATCGAGGTCACAGGCTACTTTTTATTTGGTTGCACAAACGGGTGAAACCATTGGCGGAAGCTAGTAAATCATAACAAGAAAACACATCAAACTACCAAAGGCAGTTTCAACTACATAACTGGCTACAATAACTTTCCACATTTACGACCACATATGAAAATCTAACAAAGACCTACAATTGTTATGGTATTACAATGTCACTGTATGGGGCATTAACCATGGGAAAATCACGTCCGAATTCCATTGCAAATTGTCAAAATTAAGAAGTCGTTAGCACACATGCAAACCGTCTTCGTATGTGGAGAAAGTATAATGATGATAGCAGAAATTAATTTGTCATATTTTTGGAGATGATTATAATACTATGTGAATTTGTTGCACTTTGAATAAAACTTTAACTATGCTCTAAGTAAAACCAGTCAAATTTGAGAAAAAATCTAACACTAAGACTTTTTCACATTTTCTTTTAAAAGAAGACTAAAAATCTTTATTCTTCTCAAAAAACAAAAAAGGATTCTTATTTTTCTTTTTCGGTCCCGCCGGGTCTGCGGGATGGTTCACGCTAGTTACGGTAGCCCTGATACGCAAAGGGCTCCAGAAGAAACATAGAGGGCTTTAGCCAGTAACTGTGTAGCATGACATTCTTTCACGCTGCACCTACAGCGGGAGGGGTCATTTGTCAATTTCCCGCAAAAAAGGACTTGTTCAGTGATTAAATCTATAGCTCACTCGATAAGACCTATATGCCAAGTTCTATTCATAATCTATTTTGAAAACTTCAAACTCCTCACATTCACAACCTCACAAACATAAACCTCAAGATCCAGTATAATTATGCTCCTCAAACACTTGAAATCTCTAGACCAATTAGCACCAGCCATTACCTTAATACACGAAACACAAGCCAAGCATAAACTACCTTAATCCTACCAGAAACCTGTTAGACCAAAAGGTACTTTAAGTGACGCAACAGAAGGTTGATATTAGAAAGTAGGTGGAGTTCATGTGTACACTTCCTTAGCTGACATAACATTTGCCAAGTGGAAAGACGGCATTGCTATGGGGAGGCACGTATTACCTTTATCAAGTTGTCTCAATATCAGACGACGCTTGAGAACTTTACTAGTCTTGTGGTTGAACTTTTTATGATGCTTGTTTTTTAGGGTTCCATACCCAAAGGGTAAAACGGGACCCTATTACTAAGACTTCGTTGTCTGTCTGTCTGTATGTCTGTCTCCAGACTGTATCTCATTAACCGTGATAGCTAGAATGCTGAAATTTTCCCAAATGAGGTATATCCGTTGCCGCTATAACAACAAATACTAAAAATTTTAAAAAATAAATTATTAAGGCTGTTGATTTATATTAATTAATTGCAAAATTGTATACTAGTAGCGCCATCTATTAGAAATTATGTGCAACTTAAGTAACTCACACTTGACCATTCCTATTGTACTTTTTTATAGATAATGGTACGGAACCCTTCGTGCGCGAGTCCAACTCGCACGTGGCCGGATTTTTTATTTAGTGTAGCTAAGTACAGTAATTATGTTTTGGTGACCTGGTTAGAAGTTTATGGTCCATGTTTTACTGGCTGTTCTCGTGATTTCATACATATCCCGTGGGAACTTTCTATAGCCTTCCTTGATAAATGGGCTATCTAACACTGAAGGACTTTTTGACCAGTTCATCCTAAAATTAGCGCGTTCAAAACAAACAACGACTTTTGATTTACAATATTACTTTGTAACCTCCTATAATTTTAGATTCGATGGTCTCTTAATAGACATAAATATTGAGAATTTGTTATGTGTGTGCCAGCAGGTCAGCCTACCTGAATCTGTCAATTTTTTTTTTCCGCGGATAAGTGCCACTCGAACGCACAGTGACGTAATAGTGCATAGGAAGTGTTACTAACATAGATTTAAGTTTATATACTAACAAGTTGTGTATTTTATAATATATATGGTAGACTATAAGGTATATATCTATGGGCCAATGTAGCCTGAAAATAAAGGTATTTTGATTTGATTTGATTTTTAACAATCTAACATTACCCTTCCACAATTATGATAAGGTTGAAAATCTATTGAAGAAAGACAGATTGAGGTCGGTTGATGTGCAGGCGTCTGTACAACTGTCCAAACCTTCGTCAAATACAGGCTAATTATATAACATGAAATCACACTGAACAATTCATAGCAACAAATTAATAAATAAATATTTAAAGCCTACAAAATCAATGACGTCATATTAACAGCAATTATTTATTCAAATTATTGGTTCATAACGTGTGCATAAGCAACCACGCCTATTAATGTTAATATATTAACAATTTATTACTCGGGTCACTGAACTTTGAAGGTATGGTAGAATTGCTAATTAATGATACGTTTCTACTTAGTAGCAAATATTTGCAAACTTGGCGTGGTTTATGGTATGCAAAATGAATACGTTAAGTGTGAAATCAAACAAGATTTTGAGCCTAAAATCGTAGTTAAGTGACGCAAAACGTAGCGAAAGTGGTAAGTGGTTAAGGTTATATTTAAAAATCGTTTTACTTTTAAATATTATTTTAGCGATTCGAATAAGTAAAATATGAAGTTTTTGGAATACATATAACAGATTTTAAGAGTTTCTTTTTTAACCGATAAAGTTCAATCAAAATCGAACTGCAATTTGTCATTACGCATAGCTGAATTAAATATATAAAGAAATATTCTAGGCCCTATTACGGCACCTATTTTTCTGTGGCATCATTTTTTTTTATATTTTTTAAAGCAGAAATTGCTTCTTTTTTTAAATGATTGAATTAGTATGGATGTATCAAAATTTTATTATTTTATATTATTAATTTAATCCCATAAAATCAAACAGTTACGAATTCCTTTCCCAAACAATGCTTTCGCTAAGGTGGTCTGCCTTACAAGCAGTTACGATCTTCTATGCATCTATGGTGATACACGTGACTATTGTAATGCTAATCAGTTTGTTTACTAACTTCATGGTATAACTCATAATCCTGACACAGAGCATATAGTAAACAGAGTGATAAACTTTGTCCTAGGCAAGGGCGAGACATAAATGGTCAGGCACCATCTTCATAATTAAATCATGCAATTGGACTGCAAGAAAAATAGTAAAATTATTACCCGTGTTCTAGCAATTTGATCTCTGTATTATAGGCTATAAAGTTTAAACTTGACAAAATACTCTTCTCCATGAATGAATGTCGTCGTCGTTGTTTGATGGCCGATGTCACGCCATTTGGGCACACGTCATCACTCCATTTATTGACTAATCCGTGTTTTTGTGAACGAATCGTAGTAGTATTAATGAGCAATTTGTATACTTAATTGTTATGACTAATGCGTAGGTCGGTGACATATTTAGAGCTGAGATTTTGGGACGTCACGTGTCACGTGCCTTGTTCAAATAGGCACACTTTTGATGAGATGTAAAGAATAAGTAGCTTTTTTATTTACTTCACAAATCTTTTATATATTTTTTTATATATTCTGATAGAAAAAAAAACTTAAACTAAAAAGCGTCAAAGAATTCCTCCCCGTCGCTGTCGACCGGGAGCGTGCCCAAAAGGCTGGCAGCATTGCCACGCTGGATGGCAATGCTTAGTCTTTGACCAAGGTAATAGCCAGCCCTTTGGTCACGGGTAGCGTCAACCAGCCGCCTAGATTTTTTTGTTGTATAGATAATAAAACCAGTTATTATTCAGTACAAATAATACATGAAAAATAACATTATGTTAAGCAGAAAGTGGAAGACCGAGCGCCAAACTCCACAGGTTCCAAGATAATGTTCTAGGCTGCAATCTAACAAATAACGCCGTAGAAAAGCAGTCAAAATTTCAAACATTACTCTGGCATTATCTGTCAGTTACCTATCTAGATATTTATCTGGAACCTGTGAAACTGACGCATACAATAATAATACTGACCATATACCCATATCCATACCCAACCTTATTATTTTGTCAATATAAAAATACTTTCCCAAAACACAACTTCACAACATAGAGGTCAATTTTTACCTGCGTTCATGAATTCCTCTAGGATTAGATGAGGGTCAAACTAGAGGTTGTTTTCTATACTAAGATTAATGGCATTAGGGTCACCTTCTATTACAATGGAAGAAGTAAACTGGTGACTTGGGAGTGATATACAGGGTGGCCGGGGACTAACGTCTGAAGGGAAAATTTAGATGCTTCTTCTAAGGGCAAGCACCCTGTATGTTTTGTAATTTTCATAGGGCGAGAACTTTTTTCTGCTACTGTGTAAACATTGTGCAATTATGGTCCTGTTACAAGAATATCAAGTAATTTTTATGAAGTTTTAATAAAAATACTAGAAATATTTTTAACAAGGACCATTTTAAAGTTCAGTCTACAAAAAACCGGCCAAGTGCGGGTTGGACTTGCGCATGAAGGGTTCCGTACCCCATCCCCCTTTTTTTTCATTTTTAGTATTTGTTGTTGTAGCGGCAACAGAAATATATCATTTGTGAAAATTTCAGCTGACGGACAGACAGACAGACAGACAGACAACGAAGTCTTAGTAATAGGGTCCCGTTTTACCCTTTGGATACGGAACCCCAAAAACTACTATTCATATCAAAACATAAAAATACTTTTATATTCATATTTTAAATACAGTTGGAATTGGAAAATACATGTGCTATGAAAACTTAAACTCCATTAAAAGCCTTGTTTCAACGATATAAACTTTTTTATTCCTTTTTACGTACATGCAAATTACTATTTCAATGTTTAATCTCAATCTACGTGTGAATGAGAGATAAAATAAAATTAATTGAAGAGAGTTGGTTTTAATCAAAAACTGACCAAGTGTGGGTTGGACTCTTGCATAAAGGGTTCCGTACTGTATTCTCAAAAAACCTAGAAAATGTACGCTTGTTGTAAGGGTATTGAAGAGACTTTAGAACGCAAGGTGCAGATTTCATAAAATTAACTATTTATGTATCACATCAAGTTACCACAATCTGTCAAATTTCTGCAATACATTTTCAACCTTATTACAGTGGAGGAAGGTTAATATTCGATTGGTAAAATTTGACAGATTCGTATACGTTGACCTGCTATTGTCTGTACAGACGATAGCACATCAAGTTACCACAATTTGTTAAATTTCTGCATTAGATTTTCTACTTTATCACAATAGTGGTGGGTTAAGGTTTGATTGGTAAAATTTGACAAACGTTCACGTAAGAACACTGCCTTATTAATTAAACAAGAAAACTAAAAATCTCTAAAGGAATAAACAAAACACGAGCGGCGCCGCATGTTGCAGATAGTTAGTCAATAATGTACGTAAGAACTTGTATGTAATATTCACGTAATATGCTTTAAAGCTACAATAATAATATAAGTTTATTGACTAATGGTAAAAGGTCGTAAGTCCAATCTTGAAGTTCAGTTCAAGTGATTGTATAAACTTAGCGGACGCGTAATAAAAACGACATCATTAATTTGTTAGTGAATATTAATATTTAATTATGATTTTGTAAATATTTTTATAGACCTAAGTGAGTATTTATTATAATATCTCAATTTTATATCACTGTCTTATTTATTTATTTATTTACAAAGCTATCATAACAGGACATGCCCAATGCAATAGCAGTATAACTTAATAATATTAACAATACAAATTAAATAGATTAGCTAATAAAATTTAATAAAACTATTGTGAATTCACTCAGATTACACGAAAATATGTCGATCCTATTGTGAATTTCATTAATAACATGTATTGTACGAGTGAGGGGTGTTTTTGCCAGTAGGTTGGTCCTGGCCACAGGCACAGCAAGTAGTTATGAACGACTATAGATATGTGACAGGTTTCCATGGCATGATCTGTCAAACAGCTATCTAGAATTCTATCGGGAACCTGGAAACTGGCTGTAAAATTACATAATATCGAGCCTTTTCAGGAAGAACGTTTTCAGGAAGGACCGCCAAACAATCCAAATATACTGTTTTAATATTAACCGCGAAAACAACTGATTTTACACCTTATTATAAAGTATAACAGTTTTTAGAAGGCTCGATATGCAGTTTACACACAAACATTTTATGTAGCAATGAAGTAACAAAGTGTAAACTAAAATAAGTAAATAAACAACTAGTGTAAGTAATTTTAATATCCTTTCGTAACTCACAATAATATGGTTAAATATAACAACCAAACACGTAACATCCGCATACTTTAATTAATGGACTACATAAACAATATTTAAAAAAATAAAATTTTAATCCCTAGATACTAATATTATAAATGCGAAAGTACCTAACTCTGTTTATCTGTCTGTTACGCTTTCACGCCTTAACCAGTGAGCCGATTTTGATGAAATTTGGTGCAGAGATAGAATAGACCCTGAAAAACAACATATTATTATGCTTTTTATCCGGGTACGGGAAAAAGTTCCCTCGGGAAACGAGCGAAGCCGCTGGCAGAAGCTAGTATAAGATAATTCTATAGGTATTTTGTTTACTAGGTTCTTTCTTCGGCCTCAAGAGTCCAAATATATTTTTCCTAATATAATACAGCCTAAATTACTATCATAATAAATCGACATATTGGATACACATTCTTCCAACATCATGAATTATATCTTGGCAAGATTTACATAATTATCAAAATCGTTCATTCTTTTTAAAAAAAAATGAGGAACAAGCAACTTACAAAATACTTTTTTGGATAGGTACAACATATTTTTGGTACATTCATTAAAAAGCAGTTTATAACAAATTGTTTATAAAACGCACCTTCCTGCACTTGTTTAAAAGGTCGAGTGAATGCAATGAATGCAACATGGTGGATTGCTGTTATTTAAACTCTGAAGCACACAATCAGTTATCAAGGACAGTGGGTAAGTACAGACGAAAGCACTTCAAGTTACTACAATCTGTCAAATTTCTGCAATGGATTTTCAACCTTATCACAATAATGGTAGGTTAATGTTTGAATGGTAAAATTTGACAGATTCGGGCACCGTGAACTGCTGTTGTCTGTATATTGCATAAATCGAGTGTGTTGGGGTTTTTATAGAATTATAATTATACAGAGCGTGATTACAATATACAAGATAATGATAAAGGAGATGCATTAAATGATGTAACGAATACACGTGGATTTATTTTTACCAGATTGACAAAACATGGTTCTGTTTTGACATCTGGTGAATTTTCTCATGCTACTAATAAAATAAATGCAAAAGTTCCTATGTTTGTTTGTGATTCCTTCACGCAAACGGATTTTGATAGAATAACATACATATAGGCTTTTACTTTTTATCCGGGTACTAGCTTCTGCCCGCGACTTCGTACGCGGATTATGTCGCTTATGCCAGCGACAACGGGGTCGTCAAAATCAAAGATCTGAAGCATCTGATGTCGTATTCTAAGAGCCCGGTAGCGGCTGAATATGCGAGGCGATTCAGAACTTTCATTTTTGTAAATCAACCCACCAGGCTAAACAACTTTTGCTAAGACATCATTCCTACACGTGTTATAGTAAAGCTGGGCTCTTGAAGTTCCACATAAGGTGTTCTAGATCTTCAAATTAAATATCTCAGCAGAAAAAATTCATCACGTGGAAAATTTTTTAGAATAACTTCACGAAGTTTTATGTCGAAATTCGTCATTAATATTGGTTCGCCATACAAATTTCAACCTATCAACCCCTGAGGAGACGAATTTTAAAAAATCGTTTCTTATCTCGCGTGAAACTCTTATGATGAACCTCTGTGCAAAATTTCAGCTTTATTGGTTTACGGGTTTGGGCCTTGCGTTGATTAGTTCACCATACAAATTGTCAACCCCATTTTAACCCTTTAATGGATTTATTTCAAAAAAATGTGAAACACGTGTTTACTTATTTATTTCAAGGAGTAACTTCACCAAGTTTCATGATGAAATTCGTAATTAATATTCATTCGCCATACAAAGTTTCAACCCCTATTTCAACCCCTTAGGACACGAATTTCAAAAAATCCTTTCCTAACACGCGTCAGAGTCTTAAGATGAACCTCTGTGAAAAAAATCAGCAATATAGGTTCACGGGTTTGGGCCGTGCGATGTTGACTCAGTGAATCAGTCAGGACTTAGAGTTTTATTTATATAAATAGAAGAAGACGAAGATAGAAGAAGAAGAAGATAGAAGACTACTCGACGCACCCGGATAAAAAGAAACCTATAGCCTTCCTCGATAAATGAGCTATCCAACACTGAAAGAATTTTTCAAATCGGACCAGTAGTTCCTGAGATTAGCGCGTTCAAACAAACAAACTCTTCAGCTGTATAATATTAGTATAGATTAAATACTCTTAATCAACAACAATATTTATTATTTATTTGGATAAAGATTAATATTATTACGTTGATACAACTCTTAACAAATAATGCATTCATTTCCACCAAAGATTACCATAAAAACGGTTCTAGAGAGTTAATCTTAAAAGATAGACATATACTGTCGCGGACATTTTTTTAGCTCATTTCAAGAGGAATAATTCTTTCGTACATATATTTTTGGTATCTTGAACCGTTTTCGCAGCGCACGCAACGAAAGCCCTCAAGGATGAATAATCTTTCCCGTTTTTTCCACATTTTCCCTTATTTCTTCGCTCCTAATAGTTGCAGCGTGATGTTATATAGCCTAAAGCCTTCCTCGATAAATGGGCTATCTAACACTGAAAGAATTTTTCAAATCGGACCAGTAGTTCCTGAGATTAGCGCGTTCAAACAAACAAACTCTTCAGCTGTATAATATTAGTATAGATTAAATACTCTTAATCAACAACAATATTTATTATTTATTTGGATAAAGATTAATATTATTACGTTGATACAACTCTTAACAAATAATGCATTCATTTCCACCAAAGATTACCATAAAAACGGTTCTAGAGAGTTAATCTTAAAAGATAGACATATACTGTCGCGGACATTTTTTTAGCTCATTTCAAGAGGAATAATTCTTTCGTACATATATTTTTGGTATCTTGAACCGTTTTCGCAGCGCACGCAACGAAAGCCCTCAAGGATGAATAATTTTTCCCGTTTTTTCCACATTTTCCATTATTTCTTCGCTCCTAATAGTTGCAGCGTGATGTTATATAGCCTAAAGCCTTCCTCGATAAATGGGCTATCTAACACTGAAAGAATTTTTCAAATCGGACCAGTAGTTCCTGAGATTAGCGCGTTCAAACAAACGATCAAACAAACAAACTCTTCAGCTTTATAATATTAGTATAGACGAGAAGTAGTTCCCTCGGGCAGCGGGTGAAACCGCTGGCGGAAGCTAGTAGTGATATATAGAAATAAAATATGACTTTTAAAAACCTTCTAAGAGAGGAAACTTGCATATAACAGCCATATAAAGACTTTTTAACATAAGACAAAAATAAAAATTTCATAATCTGAAAACCTGCAGCTTCATACAAAAATTGCATCAACAACACGAGTTGACACCTTGCAACTGGAACCCAGTATACGACATGACTTAACTGTGTCATCTCTCTCGGTCATCATACAAAGAAGTGGGACAGCGACATTTCGCCACACCGTACAGACAACAGCTCATCAAATTACCACAATCTGTCAAATTTCTGCGATAGATTTTCAACCTTATCACAATAGTGGAAGGTTAATGTTGGATTGGTAATATTTGACAGATTCGTACACGTTGACCTGCTGTCGTTTGTACATCAACTGTTTTAAGACCGATATAATCTAGGCCTGTAGTCGAACAAAATGGTCGTTTCCTACATATTATATCGATTGGATAACGAACCGGTCTCTTAGACTATCTTCCTCTACAACTATGTTGTTATTACGTGATCGCTCTCTCGTACTAGTTTTATAAGTGCGTTCGATTTTGTTATTATTGTTATGGTATAGCAAATATTACTTTATTTATTTAAAGCATTGATTGGTGAAGGACTTATTTTGGGATATTCCCGGGAAAATCAAAAACGCATGCTTCTGCCAGCGGCTTTTGCCGCATAAAGCTTAAAATCACATTTTTCCCCTTCCCTTGGGAATTTTGGGAAATCCTTTCTTGTCTCACGTGAGAGTCTTAAGATGAACCTCTGTGCAAAATTTCAGCTTTGTAGGTCCACGGGTTTAGGCCCCGTGTTCATGAGTCAGTGAATGAGTCGGGACTTTGATTTTTATATATAAAGAAGATTACTATACAAGCATTTTTAACCAACGTCCTAATAACGAAGGTTCGCAATTCGGATGTTCGTAATACTCTGATTTTTAAAGTTAATAAAATTATTATTAAACATAAATTATCAAAATTATGAAGTGCAGATGGCGCTGCCATCACGTAAACATTGTGCTCCGTAGTAAAACAATTCAAAAATATAAAAATACAGTAAAATAGCGATTATAGTTCTGAAAAATGTTACAGTTATTATCCTTTTAGTGTGAACATTTAGTGACAGTGTTATCTAATCCTAAAATTAGCTGGACACAAAGTTATAACAAAATTATAAACTCAACAATAAACTTCCGAATAAAATATTTAAAACCAATAGTGTCAATGTGTTAATGTGAACCAAAACTACAATAAACCAACAAGACTTTAATTAAATAGTGTTACATTCATAAAGTGATAATATAAACATAGAAAATTAAAAAAACCATTTTGTTAATAGTGCGCGCGCAGGTCATTCAAATTTTGAACTAAGCGTCCTAACGAACCTTCAAAAATTTAGCTCAGTATAGAACTTTAAATTCACCTTCACAATTAAGTAGCCGCGTAGCTGTTGGGTTACGTAGCTAGACTTGCAAGACTGATGTCTCGAGTTCGCAACTGGCATCAGTAAACTCTTTTCGTAGATTTCTATAATTGTGTTTTCAACTAAAATAACTATTTTAAAAACATATTACTCTGGTCAAAATGTTGCAGTGCGAGGGATGTAAAAACAATATTAATAAAGATGAATCCATAAAATGCAAGTATTGCTCTAATTATTATGATTTATTATGTGCCAACCTAACTCAAAACTCCTTCGACAAAATATCATCTGATCAGAAAAACAGTTGGAAATGCCAATCTTGTTTATGCAGAATGCCGAAAAAAGATAATTCAAATGCTCTCATCAGGTCATCTACTCAATATGTTCCTGAAGATTCAGCTATGAACGTTACAATGAGACGTAAACCAAATCAATATTCGCAACAAAATGTCCAAAACGATAATGAAAGCGACCAGTCTATAGATGATATCCTAGGCGATACAATGAACCAAACAACAAACAGCCCAATACCAACTATTAAGAATAATAGCATCACATTAGAACAGATCAGCCTCTTGCTAGATACTAAACTAGAAAAAATGAAGACATCCATCATCGAAGATATTAAAAATACAATCCAATTCGAGCTTAACACTGCTATAATTAAACTCCAAAACCAGGTAGACCAAACCACAATTAACCTAACAAATGAACAGGAAATAATAAAACAACAAATTACTACAATCGACCAAAACATTGAAAATATTGAAAAGCAACTACACCAATTAAAAAACACAAGGAAAATTGTTCTTTATGGACTCACTGAAAAACACCGGGAAACTGAATACGAATTGATAGATAGTGTCTCTCGAGTGTTCCACGAAGTAATGAACATTGATATCAACCCATATATAGAAGAAGTAAAGCGCATTGGAAAGAGAGGAGATAGGAGACCACTAGAAATTGAATTAATGAATAAAAGAATGTCAAAATATATAATAGAAAACGCAAGATACTTTCAAAATACTGGATTAGGAATAGGGCCATTCATGGATCCTCAAACGTTACAGCAGCGAAACGAACTCAGAGAAATATTACGCACAGCAAGGAAGAACGGAAAACACGCCATTATTAAAAACAATAAACTTTACATAAACGGAAAGGAATATATAACAGAACCGACGACATCAATGAACACAACGCAGGAACCAACCGACAGCAAAAAGCATAATACGAAAACGACTACGAGCCCAACAAACCACTACGAGACGACGACCAACAACACGCAAGAAGTCGCGCGACCAGCGCTTCCAGGGTCGGCGGCCCCGTCCGCGTCGGCGGCCCCGTCCGCGCCGGCGGCCCCATCCACGCCGGCGGCCCCGCCCGCGCCGGTGGCAGCCCCGACCGTGCTGACAGCCCCGTCCGCGTCGACGCAGAGGAACGCACCACGGAACCGGACATTTCGATACTGATGTCAACATTACTTTTCAAAATATACAAAGCAT
>NWSH02000535.1:4014530-4054007 GCA_002382865.2 Heliothis virescens
TCGGTCCCGTAATAGTATCAGCGACGTAAAAAAGCGTACGAAATTTGAAGAGCTCTCTCAATTTCTCCAGGATCCCATCATCAGACCCTGGTCTCCTTACCATGGGACCACACCAACATCGTACTCTTTCAAACACAAAAAGAATTTCTCAAATCGGTCTATAACTGCCGGAGATATGGATTAACATACATAAAAAAATAAATAATAATACGGTCGAATTGAGAACCTCCTCCTTTTTGGGAAGTCGGTTAAAAAATGTATTGTAAGTAACAATTGTGTACGCAGTTGTACTTTTTTTTATAAAAAATCACATTTTAATATTAAATAATTGTTATTTTTTGAGGTATAATGGAATTTGGGCGAATAGTACATTACTGAATTCTGCTTAACCTGATTCGCCCGCTATTAAATTTGTATCGGGCGAAACCGGCCCTAAAAAATATTCAAAATTGAAAATAGTTCATTCGCCCGATTCGGGCGGACGAAATTAGGGCGAATCCGCTACTAAGCCGAAAAAATACAAGCAAAACTAGGTGCTTCAGCTAAAGTGCCATTTTATTCCTGTAATTGTACCAAGTTTAGTTTAAATCGGTTTAGTTCTTTCAGATTGCAAGTAACTACATAGTACTCCATGCGTTAATCTCATGAACTACTGGTCCGCTTTGAAAAAATCTTCAGTGATAGATAGCCTATTTATCGATGAAGGCTACAGGCTACTTTTTATCCGAGTGCGCGGAGTACTTCCCACGGGGCGCGGGTAAAGCCGCTGGCGGAAGCTAGTATCAACTATGAATTCACAATCATTTTCTTTTTCAAATTTTATCTCTTTTAAATACTCAACTTCAAGATCTTTGCAAAACATTGTAATTGCTGCCAGTAACAAAAATCGGCAGTATAAATCAAAACTGAAAAAATACAATAAGAAAAGTCATTCAGTACAAAAAAGTTACAATAAAATTCATAGAATCAATTCAAATGAAATCGAAAGAAAAACTATTTATCCCATCCAGTTTGAAACTATATCAACGAGCCTTTTACATCCCTTCATCGAGTTACAAAGAAGTTATAGAATATTCTCGAAATGGCTTCGAAACTCATAAAACTAACGGCGAAAAACTTATATCTGATTTTCAAATATCAAATAGATTTTCGGGAAATGGTCTGATGGATGAATGTCTTCGCATTCCAGGTATTTCGAGAATAGGCAATTCAGTTCTAGAAATTTCGATAGAGGGCAAACACAAGAAGGCTATTCGACCCTTGAGACTGGGAAACCACAGTGTCTTGAATTACATGACAAATGCCCACGTGAATTTACATAAAATTACGTCGAAACAGGACTTAACTTAAACCAAAAATTATATCTAATTATAATTTCCTTTACTACTAGACTAGAAGACGTTGATGACGTCGAAGATCGTCATTGTTTATTGCCATATTTTTCACGGAAGTGTCTCTTAAAATAAAATAGGAAGAGCTCGTGGCTAAGTCAAAGCCGCGCGGATCGATCGATCATAAGGTTAAGCAACGCTTGACGCGGTCGGTCCGTGGATGGGTGACCATCTTTTCATAACGAGTTCTTCCGTGTTTCGAAGGCACGATAAACAGTGGGGTCCGGCTGTTATTTGAACATCTTTGGCAGTCGTTACGGGTAGTCAGAAGCCAGAAAGTCTGACAACCAGTCTTACCAAGGGGTGCCAGATTGCCCAGGTAACTGGGTTGTGGAGGTCAGATGCTCCATGTAAAACACTGGTTCTCAGCTGCATCCGGTTAGACTGGAAGCCGACCCCAAAATAGTTGGGAAAAGGCTAGGCAGATGTCTCTTAAAATAGCCATAGAATTACCACAATAATTCACCGGATCGATCATCTATAATCCCCTATAATAACTTTCTTAATTCTAACTTATATTCATTTGGAAAAAATAATATTTATTTTATACTGGTCTCACACTGGTGAATATTCCGAAAATCTGTCGCGCGTCATTTTTGTACCGGGAATTGTCAACCGTTTGTACACCGCCCACTCAAAACGAGCGATGTCGCTCGGAAAAATCCGCCAGTGTAAAAAGGCTACCTAACTAACTTTACTTTTCTGAAGTTCTATACTCAGAATGTACAAAACAAAACACTACTGCATAGTGTAATACGATAATTTTAAGTAGAACTGGGTGAAATTCCTAGTAAATTCAGTAAAGCAATACTAACAGTATAATTGCGTGTATTACGTAACGGCATTCGGTTACTAGGAACAGTTATTACGCACATGCGAAGACAATGTTTACCTTTCTTTTTCCTATTGGGTTGTGGTACAAGTTGTAGGCGGTAGCGGTTTGATTAGTCGACCGTGACAATGAATTTTATGTTATTGCATATGTGAGGATAATTTACGCTTTATCTAAATGACGCAGATGCAGCGCATTGTTTTGTGATTCTCTCTGGCTTCCCAAAGATGAAAGAAGGAAGCTTTTACCTAGTTTGGTTAGTTTAAATATCGAGCCTTTTCAGGAAGAACGTCGTAACCGCCAAAAAATCCAAAAACTGTTATACCTTTTAATAAGGTGTAAAATAAGTTGTTTTCGCGGTTAATATTAAAACAGTATTTTTGGATTTTTTGACGGTTACGACGTTATTCCTGAAAAGGCTCGATATTTTCTACCAAAGCAGTTTCATAAACACGACCCACTGAGAAAAATACCTTTTGACTTTGTACGTAAGCTTTCATTATTATTTTGTTTAATCCGCTAAAGTCTATAAATTGAAAACTAATTACACAAATAAAATCTTTCGACGCGCTACTGCATTGGACTTTGTATTATTATAAAAAGTTCAATGATGAATGCTCATCAAATAAACAACAAAGAGAAAACACTCTCCAAAAATAGTAACTATTTATAAAGTCTCGATTTGCTCGCGGTTCTGAATACAATTGCCACTATTATACTATATACTTAATTAAAGGCTCCGTTTATTTCCCGTTCATAAACCCATCCTATTAGTAGTCAAAATGCAAATAACTACCGAATGAATTTTGATAAAACTTGGCAGTAATATATTTTATTATAGTACAGTTTTTATCCAGAACAGTTCACAACTACACACACAAGGTCGTAAAACAAGCCTATACATGTAACTCCTAGTAAATAACGTTTACTCATGACTAACGTTGCAATGCTTAGTAATTCATACACTGAACATTCTTCTTTTTATGCCGGGAATTTCCGACGCGCAAAGTTAGGCTTACATACCGGTCAAAGAAAAAAATGATTATGCCTAGGCATCGTAATTTTACTCTTTAGTCGTCTTAGAGTGAAAACCTCGGATATGCATTTTTTCCTATTTTTTTTTTATTGCGTATTTTTTATTATGCTTGTTTAACTTGGACATAGAACAACCTATATCTTCCTCCTGAAAAGTTAGTTTGTAACTCTTACGAGGTTTTCACTCTAAAGCGTCGCTTCATAAAAATGTTATGGGAAAAAAATATTATAATATTATTTTAAAGGCCTCCAGAAAATAAACCCTTTTTGGCAGTAGGATAAAAATACAAGAAAATCTTAATAATTATGAAGTTTGAAATGTAATTAATAATTAACCAACGACACCTCTTAAGCTACAATGCAACAAAAAAACAATTCACACACAAACTCAAAAAACATAATCCACTTTCAGGCGCAGTCGAGTAAACAAAACATATCATCATAAACCATACGTAGTCGAGATTCGGAAATGTCACTCTTTTACCAAAAGAAACCCATTAGGCTAGTAATCTGATATTTCATGAGACTTCACATCATATTGAGGACCCAAATCGTTTGTACAATATGAAACCACTGACAAATTACCGGCAAAGTAAACGTGAATAAGCAACTTCGTATTAACCTTTCAAAAATTATTAAGATCTTATTACTGGTTGTGGGCTGTCCCTTTGTCCTCTATGTACATTTTGTTTTGTAATCTCCATGACACTAAGGTATTTGAACACTAGGTTACGCAAATTCAGATATCCTGCGATATTAGTCTATATTTTCATGCACAGGTTTTGCTGACATATGATTTGGTACTGCGGTAGACACGAAATTAGACTCTTTGGATATCGAAGATTTGACGAAAGGCCTAACTAAACTAAACGACACCACTGTCGGAGATGCTTATCCTATTACTAATATCACAGACATCCTAGATCAGCTAGGTCATAGTAAATATTTTAGCACTCTAGACCTAGTATCAGGATTCCATCAGATTCTTATGAGCACCGAGGATGCATCCAAAACCGCTATTTCTGTACCTAATGATCACTTCGAATACAGTAAGATGCCGTATGGTCCTGCCACTTTTCAAAGGTTAATGAACACTATGCTTTCAGGACGTTCAGGTCTCCACTGTTATATTTATCTCGATGATATCATCTTCTTCTCCCACTGTCCCATCTCGCACATTGACAAGTTCAATCTAACATTCCGTATTTGGTTCAGGATGCGAGAAGTAGTACCCTCGGGAAGCGGGCGAAACTGCTGGCAGAAGCTATAATTCTATCAACTATTCCAGCGGTGTATTTTCCGTCATTGACTAAGTTAAAATTAATGGTATCAGTATTTGTAACTTTCTATCAGCAAAGAACTTGCAATCTATGAATCAATGTTATTTGATTTCCGTAATATTATAAGTCTGATGTTGGTTTGGTTGAATGTGTTAATCTCAGGAATTACTTTTCCGATTCGCACCATTATTTCAGTGTTATCTCAGATAGGTCATTTTTCGAGGAAGTAGGACCGATTGCGAGTGGAAGATAGCATCATCCCAATAATTATATTTTTTCTGCTTATGCTTAGTACCGCCGTATATCGTGACTCGCTATTCTACAATGTACCTGGCATGATCAACGTTTTATAAACTTGTAGATTACAAGGCTTTAAAAAAACTACTGACTTGCTTCTTATGGAGTGACCCCAAGTTTTTAAACAATTAACGTAGTATCAGGACTTGACAACATCTCTGAGAATTATAAATGATGGGTATGTAATACAGATTCATATAATTCCATTAATCTAACCTAAAAGGCTTATTGACGAATGAAATTACATAATATCTATTACATTCTCTATGTTAAAAATCTGCCAAGTCACGATGACGGATCAACTTTAAATTGCTACTGAATTTAGTAACCTCCAACCGGTTCGCAGATCAAAATATTGATGTAATAACTAGATACGGCCTTATGATTTATTGCTTGTATTTTTTTAATGTGTCGACTTTCTCAGTACATAAGTAGGTAAAAGAAATTCCTGCGCAATCGTATTTGGACACGCGAAATGGCAAGAGATTTTGGACGATAGAGCTAGAAAGCTGATATTACTACTTTTACTGTGCTTTTACTTATGTTATTGAAATTATGTAATGATTGCAAATAATGCAGATGGAGTTCTTCTTCGTAACTATATCCCTAGTAGACGTTCCGAAACTTCCAGAAGGTCTGCATGGCCGGGCAATCTCTGACATCGATTTAAGTAAAAAACTAGCCGCTGCCAGTGGGGCCCCTAGGAGCTACATCGTGCACCCGGTTAAAACGTAGCCTATAAGCCTTCTTTAATACACGTGATATCTAACCCCGAAATATATTTTTTAAATCGGCCCCGTGCTTCTTGAGATAATTGCGTTCAGACAAACAAAATCTTCAGCAAAAGAAGATACTTCACGCTTTTAATTTAATAATGCATTAATCATGTTAATTGCATTTTAAATAAGTAATTAAAAAACCGGCCAAGTGCGAGTCGGACTCGCACGCGAAGGGTTCCGTTCCATTATCTATGAAAAATAAACGTACCTACAAAAAATTACTTTGTTTTTCATACAAATATATGAAAAACAAAGTTATAGTTTGCGGTTACTGAAAAAGTGCTATAACTCAAAAACTACTAACTGTATTTTGTTCAAACCAATTTTGGTTGATAGTTTTTATTAAGATCTATAACATATATTTTTTTTAGATTTTTCACTTTGGTAGTTTAGAAATTACAGGGGGGGGGACACACATTTTAGCACTTTGAAAGTGTCTTACTCTGAAATGATTGACTTTGAGAAAAAATGGTTTTAGAAACCTCAATCTCATTTTTAAAGACCTATCTATAGACACCCCACGAGTGTAGGTTAGACGAAAAAAAAAATTTGTTGTTTCAGTTCCATGTATGGGAAGCCCCCTTCTAATATTATTATTTTTTTATTTTTGTATAAAAATCGTGAAGCGGTTAACATAATACATCTACCTACCGAGTTTGAATGGTGTAGTCTTAATAGTTTCGGAATAAACTGGCTGTGACATACGGACAGACAGACAGACAGACAGACAGACAGACAGACAGACCATGACGAATCTATAAGGGTTCCGTTTTTTGCCATTCGGCTACGGAACCCTAAAAATATAGTTACAGCGTATTCAACTTTCAAACAATTTGTTGTCTTCTTTTAAGTTCAGTCAACATAACAGTAACTTCTTAAACCTATTGTAGTACAGTCGACAGCAAGTCAGTGTACCCAAAATCTGTAAAGTTTTGCCAATCGAACATTAACCTTCCACTATTGTGATAAAGTTGAAAATCGATCGCAGAAATTTAACAGCTTTGTGTACACTGACTTGCAGTCGTCTGTACCTACCAATAGCAGCTATAAAATGTTAAATATTACATGAAGGGTGAGATTCATAACAATGCCTTTTTTAAATAATAAAGAGGTAACCTTTTTCTACGGCTGGCTACATTTTAGTTCAATGGGTGTTTCAATGTAAATTATTCTAGGTTTGATTCCTTGTTTACATTCCTGAATAGAATTGAATCCGGAAAATATATTTTTTGCTGCCGAAAAATTCTTGTATTTTGGCCAATTGTAGGTAATAGATACGTTCATTTTTCATTAATAATGGTACGGAACCCTTCGTGCGCAAGTCCAACTCGCACTTGGCTGGTTTTTATTTACAAAGCTTTCATATTGGCAGATTTTTGTCTGTTTGAGCTGTCAATTGTTTGTCTTGTGAACTAAACAGATAATCCATTAGTGTGAAAAGGCGATTATACAGGACCACATGAGCTGAAACAATGAACTAATTCTTCATCGACAATTTCCTAACCGCGTGCGTTCCATATAAAAGTTAAACATAACTTGTTCGTCCTTTTTCTCGTGTTCTTGACGTTAGAACATAATACTAGTTTTGAACTTACGTACTTCAACTCGAAGTGGGGTTAAGCGTAGTTTAAATTACTTTAGTTCTGTAGCCTGCAGTTTTTGTTAAGGATTGAAGCTCACCGACTATTTATGGGTTATGATTTTATTGGATGCAGAAATTTGTCTGTTGTAGAAAATAGACATGGCTTATATAAATAACATTAAAAAACGAAATGTAGTAGCCTTTTTTTGTCTACACGCGAAATATAAAACTAAAATGTAATCCTTTTCCCGTAATTTTATTTTTACTGGCACGAATTGATTTAATTACATATTTACCCAGTAATTTAAATTATAGGACCATTGAACAATTATAACAACTATTACTATATTACTAATACTAAACTCTCTTTAGTCTAGATTCTAATTTAGTAAAATAGAAAGTCCTAATAATACCATAGTAGTCCAGTGCTTATTTCAAATTGTGGCTAATTAGAAGCCGCTTAATTGGTTCCTCGCCATGGCGGGTTAAAATTAACAATTACTTTCTATTGTCGATGATAGGGTACTTGTAGGAAGACTTGGCTAATGAACTGATATTATATCTACGCAGGGTTGTCACACTCATATTAGCTGCAGACTCATCATCTGCTTAGCCTTTTCCCAACAACGTTGGAGTCGGCTTCCAGTCTAACCGGATGCAGCTGAAAACTAGTGCTTTACATGGNCTTTTCCCAACTATATTAGGGTTGGTTTCCAGTCTAACTGGATGCAGCTGAGTACCAGTGAGTCACCTGAAGCGGCTGTCCATAGGATTGCTCAGGGAACTGAGTTGAAGAGGTATCCTTTTTGGTAAGGCTGGTTGTCAGACTTTCTGGTTTCTGACTAATTACCCCGGGAACCCGATACCCCTTGGTGAGACTGGTTGTCAGACTTTCTTGTTTCTGACTACCCGTAACGACTGCCAAAGATGTTCAATGACAGCCGGGACCCACCAGTTTATTGTACCTTCCGAAGCACGGAAGAACTCGTTATGACAAGATGATCACCCATCCACGGACCGACCATACCCAGCGTTGCTTAACCTTATGATCGATCAATCCACGCGGCTATGACTTAGCCACGAGCTCTTCAAGTAGCATATTACCTGAAGACTCTAGGGACATAATGATCTGGGCTGCGGATTTGTTCTGTAGAGCTACCGCGGTGCACAAAAAGCTCCAGAAGAAAGATGGGTTCTGAATAGTTGGACATTCCCTTCCACTACACCCTTAGCAGGAAAGATCATTTTGATGATATTTCATTGACAGAAAATATGGATCTATCAAAAAAGGCTTCCTAATCCATTCGCGATCTCTATTTGTACCACATTTTGATTCAAGCTCATCGATTAAAAATGGATAGGACACAATAGGAAACCAAAAATAAATAAGTTAATAATTTCCCAAAAATACGTAAGTAAAATTACGTAAGTCCAAGTCGTATGTATTATTCTGTTCCCATTAAACCAATAACATAGGAGTCTTCAATATGCCATTACCATACTTCCACGAGGAAGCCACGGCACTGCATGGTGATAACCACGGGCTGCCTAGCGAAAGCTAGTTAATTACACACAGCTGATTTGTGAGACGTGTCACTAACAGGGCAATAACCAATTATTATAGAAATAAGTAAGTACCTCATATTTATGGGAGCGAAGATCTATGAGTATTGTGCTTGGTCAAGTCCTTAATCAGCAGGGAGTTATTAATATACTCAGCGCACGAATAAAAAGTAGCCTAAAGACTTCCTCGATAAATGGGCTATCTAACACTGAAAGAATTTTTCGAATCGGACCTGTAGTTCCTGAGATTAGCGCGATCAAACAAACAAACTCTTCAGCTTTATAATATTAGTAGAGAAGTATAGATATAATATTAGTAAATCTATACTATATACATAAGAACTTCTTAAGCAACACAGAATACAAACATACGAGAAAATCTGACCCAAACTATGACGCGTGTACACTTAAGTGCAAAAAAAAGCACCCAGCTTCCCCTCGCATTTCATATCTGAGTCACAATGATAATCGCGCCAAAACTACCCATTGTCACGTACCTTCACTATAACCGGCCGAAGACATCGACCGTGACCGCACTTAATAGTGAGAGTAAAAAAATATATGAGGCAGTGTGCGCGAAACACTTTCGCCACCTCCCCACAACACAACTTAATCCGAACTTTATCACGCTATAATTAAAGATCAAAATTCCTCGCATCAAAACCATGCGGATATCCCACAATGATTATCCTAAATTACACCTTAAATATATAAGTGTTAGATCCATTTTCGTGGATCAGGATGTTGGTATTGTGTAACCGATCCAGTTGTCTGATCTCGACGATATTAAAAAATATGTTTATGTTCATGTTATATCATGCAATGTTTGCAATGGTCATCGATTGGTGTTATTCGGTTTCTGTATTTATAACTTAATTCCTCTATTTAATTGGTTGTAGACACATCGTAAATGGTATAATAAACTTTGTAAATGAGTAATACACGTTCGTGTTCTAGTCAATAATAAAGATTGATGCCTTGCAATTGTTTATTTATTATTACAACTTCCTAAATAAATACAATATAGTAACTGTTATATCAACGTTATGATTGATAGATTAATCAATTTTGTATGTTGCGTTTACCTTTAACCCAGTAGCCTGGTTTAAAAACATGTGACATAATACCTACAACTGAATATGTAACGCTTATCATATACCACATTTGCATATATTATATTCTCTCAAAATATCAGTCTTTTTCTCGCTTCTTGACAAATTAAAAGTTTTTATATTTCTACATTCCTAAGTCAATTTTGCCGAATTATACTATTGCTAAAGATTTACGCTAAGATACAGAAATTCCTAAGCAAACTGATCGTAAACTGGTGAGTGAAACAAAAAGAAAATGGTGCTAGAATTTATGGTACACACAGCTTCTTCTTCAATATAGCCTACTGTTTACATGGTTTCAAAAGCTTGGCAAGGAACCTACTTCCCGCACCCGATAAAAAAGAGCGAAATAGTCGTATCCATGGACCAATAACCCATCAAAAATCATCTCAATTATTTCAGCCGTATCCACGTGACGAGGCAACAAACAGATTTCAGCAGTTTCGATATTAAATAGGGTCAAATTAAGTCGGCCTGTCTGGTCTAGATTTTAGCAAAACACATAACGACAATCTGTTGGTCGTCATTTGTTTCTAGGCTAATGTTATGTCTGGAGCCTAAAAGTTTGAATCGTGTTTTTTACGACAAAACTTACTTAATTATTCTATTAAACAACAAACACGACAGGCGAACGATATTGAAAGTACAAGAGCATTTTATATAGTTATTAAAAACTAGCTTCTGCCAGCGGTTTCACCCGCGTCCCGTGGGAACTACTCGGCGCACCCAAATAAAAAATACCCTGTAAAGGCTGCAGGCTATTTTTTATACATAGATAAATGGCATATCTAACACTGAAAGAATTTTTCAAATCGGACCAGAAGTTCCTGAGATTAGCGCGTTTAAACAAACAAACAAACTCTTCAGCTTTATAATATTAGTATAGATTATGCTACTGCTCTTATCCCCCTTTTATTTGGAGTCGGAGTTTTCTTCTTTCACACTTCTCTTTCTGACGTCTTCTCATAAGTAACATTCTTTTTAGATAGGTACACATTATCATCTGCCTAGCCTTTAACGGGACGGCTTTCTATAATGGGCTGTAACTGAGTACCAGTATGTACCATGGAGCGACTGCCTATTTGACCTCATCAATAAGATTACCCGCTAACCTTATTAGTTACCGACTCATCATCATTTGCCAAGCCCTTTCTTAACTATGTAGGGATCGACTTCCTATCGCGGGATATAGCTGAGTACCAGTTATACCAAGGAGTGACAATTAGCCGGGCAACCCTTTGATATCGTTGCTAGTTGTCGCATAGCCGACTGCTGTGCACGTGGTCTCGGGTTCGATTCCGGGGTCGGGCCGAAATCGCTTTGTGGGTTTTAGAAACTTTCAAAAAGCAGCCCGGAGTTGAAAGTTGGTGATTGATACACCCGTACATCGGAGAGCACGTTAATGTCCTGCGCCTAATCTCTCTCAAGTCGTGGATTGCCGTCCCATCAATAGGGAGTGCACCTGTGTCGGCGCAAATGCTTGTGTACTATAATATGTCCTACGCAGCTGGCTGATCTCCTTATATGAGAGCAGCCGCCGTGGCCGACAATCGACTAAGACGCCATCACTCATCATCATCAGCCGTTTTACTGCCCCACTGCAGAACATTATGTCTTCTCATATAGAGTTGGAATGATCGTTAATCACTACACTTGTTCAAAGCATATTAATGAACTTTTAGGTTCATTATTATTATTAGATACTAATCCTACATTATAAATTATTTTAACAGATTCCATGGCTGTAAGAAGTACGTATTCACGTAACCATCTTAGAAACTGAAAGTAAATATTTGACTTGTATGTAGTTTAGTTAACTTGGCTCGAAAGTAAGATACTTATGGGTAATAGGCATTAAACTGTTGTTGCTAAGTTCACTAACCTTTATTATTAAATTAAAAGAAGGTTATGTATTTTTGTGTTGAGATAAATCTTTTTAATAGTTAGGCGATTCTAGCAAAGCAAGCAGCGAAGTATTTGGTGTCCATACAGGTGCCAAAAAAAACAACTATTTGAAATAAGCTTCGGTCAGCGGTTTCAATTGCTTCTAGAAATAATCCAGACGTCTAGATAAAAAGTAGGCTATAGCTTTTTCCGATAGATGCGTTATCTAATTTTGGAAGAATTTTCCAAATTGGTTCAGTAATTCTTGAGATTAGCGAACTGAAGCAAACAAAACAGACAAACTCTTCAGCTTTATAAGTACAGACCACATCAAGTTACCACAGTCTGTCAAATTCCTGCAATAGATTTTCAACCTTATCACATTAAGGGGTAGGTTAATATTCGATTGGTAAAATTTGACAGATTCGCATACTTTGACCTGCTGTCATCTGTACCAATAGATAGTACTTAAGCAAAAATAAGGATATAGACATCAGCTTACCTCTTCCGTGAACAAAATCATAAAAGTACTAAGTACGTTATTTATAACAGGATACTAATTGGAAGCCATTTGCAATCACAAACAGTGCCTTAATTTTTTATCCTCATGTCTGCGACGCCATAGTCAGTTCAAAAGGTGGTAAGCACCCATTGTAGCGTTGATAATAGAATAATGAGCCATTTTGACGATATATGGCTTTACGACTAGGAAGCTTTGTTTGTTTGTTTGTACACTTCATGACTAAGGTCAATGCTGAGTTGCGTTTGATTTGCTGTCGTGTTTTTGTTGGGAAGAAAGTTTTTTTTAAGGTTCTTGAGGAAGAATGGATTTTTGTATTCAACTTGCATAGAATGGAGCGGAATCTATTATTTATTTGCAAAAAAAATTGTGTCTAGAAGCTAACTATAACAAAAGAAGGTTGATACATGATTAAAGTTAGTTGAAATATTAGCTAGTTTCTTGGAAGTTTTCCTATTTTAAAAGGAAGATTTTCATATTATGTATTGGAATAAGTGGGTAACTAATTTAATTTCTAAATGATAAGTTATGGCAAATTCCTATCAATCCTTATTTATTCAATTGGATAAAAAAATTATACAATTTTTTTATCCAATTAAAAATAAGTATACACTTATTTTCATTCCTATTCAAAACTAAGCTTAGTCAAGGTAAAATAAAAATAACTTAATTTTGGAGGAAGAAATAAAACTACTTAAAGCCCTAAATGACTTCAATTTGTCAGTTCTTAAAGAATAGATTACTTAAGTCCGATGAATGGATTTATTATTAGGTAATTTTTAAATTATTGAAGATGTTTCCAATCATTTTTTATTACTAGCCGTTTCCCCGCGTTTTCACTCGCGTCCCGCGGGAAATACTGCCCGTACCCGGATAAAATATAGCCTATAGCACCCATAAATAATGTAGCTTTCGAATGGTGAAAGAATTTTTAAAATCGGTTCATTACTTCCAGAGATTACCCCCTACAAACAAACTTACTTTACAAACAATTTTACCTCTTTATAATATTAGTATAGACTAGTTGTTGCCCCGACTTCGTCAACGAAAGCAATATGGAACTTCAACATAGTATACATACATAATTTGATTTATAATTATTCTTTTTGCACATACTCGTATGGTACCTATAGCAACATCTACAACGGCGTACTTAACGATTTATTTTCAGTAATATTATGCACATTTAATCAATTATCAATATTTAATAGCCCAGCCGGTAATATAATAGCATGTTTTTTTTTTCATTAGTAAATTATTAGCAATAGTTCAGTAACATCAGATGACTTTTTTATAAAACAGTGTAATGCCGCTGCATTTCTTTTTTGTTCATATTAAGCGAGAAATCTTAACAATAGAATGACGTAAAAATATCAAACTTTCTTTGGAATAAATTGTCAATTTTTTTTTACAACCAAGTCTTTAAACTATATTTTTCAAAGTTAAATGTATATTTAAAAAACTAAAACAGTTGTCTAAACATTACATTTTTACATTTTAATCTAAAAGTAAACGTGTTACTTTAAATTTATGACCGTTAACTTTACCTTATTCATAAAGAACTTGTAGACTTTGCCCTACTTCAAAGTTATCATGTAATCTTATCAACGTAAACTGATTCATAAATGAATTGTTGTTCACGAACTTAAAACAACCCTTTAAGAGCTTAATTCGATTATAATAACTACACGAAATAAATAACGTATATTTTTTTATCTGTAGCCGTGAAAAATCGCAAAAAACGCGGGAAAACTCTCCGCCATACTTGCAACAAACGTCAAAAGCACGCATACAGCCTAATCGATAAATTAAAACAAAAAGCAACTCACCATTTTTCTAGTCGATATTCACAAAACTGAACTAAACTATAACACTTTGTCACAAAAAATCACTGAATCAGCAGTCATTCACTTTAGTACACAACACTGTCTGAATCCGATGCACAAAATGTTGCCACTTCTCAGCTTTGACGCCTGCAAAAAAAAGAATATAATAATGGCTTAGTGAAAGTGAGTGTCTTGGCTCGTTCTCGATGGTTTTTGCTCGGCTCTGAGATGTTTCGATACCAACCGATAGTTTTGGTGGGCTATTGGCAAATGATTAAGGTGACGGTCCATTGGACGCATTATGTAAATGTTTTGCAACGGCCATGTTTCAGATTGTGGTTAGCAATGAGGTTTGCAGTCGCCGTTTAAGAAAGTAAAAAAATATATAATTCTTATTTCAAAATAGAATATTAAACGGCAATGTTTTTGCATAGTTGTTGGTATTTGCCTTGCTGTGCTGTACATACATATACTTTTAAATACTAAAAAAGCTTACGTTTCATTTAATAAAGTTACGAATATAATTGGTAGCTGACAGCCGGCCCGCACAATAAACTGTAGTATTATGGCCAATGGCTGAATAATCATGACATTTGTTAAGTTGGTAGTCCCCACCATACTTTAAGGAAAGGGACAAACCCGTGAGGTGGACATACGGACATTTAATAGTACGGACAGTAGCAGTTGATAATTAACTTCTTAATCATAAAATCATTAAAGTACAGACGACAGCAGGTCAACGTATACGAATCAGTCAAATTTTACCAATCAAACGTTAACCTACCTCCATTGTGATAAGGTTGAAAATCGAGTGTAGAAATTTGACAGATTTTTGTAACTTGATGTGCTGTCGTCTGTACAATATAAACCTAGACTTTTAAAGAGTTTTTTTACTTTTTATGTTAAAAATAAAAGACTCCTACTTTCAATTTTAGACGCCTTAACAAGAAAGTCTTGGTTTATGGCCATTTTATTATTTTGTCAACGTTTTTACAATTCACGCCTAGTTGAGTAAGTATAAAAAGCTTCATTTCGCAATATACGACGGATGGTTTTTCTCATTTATAAGTCCTGAAAAAATATTAGAAACACGTATTGCCTAGACTGAAAAACTGCCGATTTGGTGTTCGGTGTGGTCGTTAATATTTTGCTGGTGGTACATATTTTTTTATTTGGTTTCTTAAGTAACGAAAAGAGAATGACCAAGATTTTTTTTTTACTTAGTTTCTTAAATAACGAAATAATGACCAGAAATTTTGTCCGAACTACATTATTTTAATATAATTTCTTAATTTTTTGCGCAATAAAATGCAATAGATTTTGGTTATAAACTATATCTATACTAATATTATAAAGAGGTATTTTTTTTGTTTTGTAAGTTTGTTTGTAGGGTGTTATCTCTGGAAGTAATGAACGGATTTTAAAAATTCTTTCACCATTCGAAAGTTACACTATCCACGAGTGAAATAGGCTACGAATTTTATCCGGGTACGGGCAGTAACTCCTATGGGATGCGACTGAAACCGCGGGAAAACGGCTAGTAAATGTATAAATTAGTGTTAACTCCTGTCTGTTTTCTGACCTTCATGTAATGAGGTCACGACATCTGTCCTAAAGTTAGTTTTCCCTAAATTTAACCCAAGATATATTCGAACTTTTTTCTTAAAGGAAACTTGTTGAAACGGATAACAGTTACGAAAGTATGTTATATTACTTTAAAAAGTTTTGCAAGTCAACTGGAAGCTGCGTCATCCATGTTTTTGTCATGTAATCCTTATGTCAGTTGTATATCTTATGCAGTTATTCAATTAATATTACAGAGAATTTGTGATGGATCCATGTATATTCAGGGTATAATTATCCATAGCACTATTAGATAGATAACATCTGCATAGCCTTTTCCCAACTACGTTGGGGTCGGCCTCCAGTCTAACCGGATGCAGCTGAGAACCAGTGTTTTACATGGAGCGACTGCCTATCTGACCTCCACAACCCAGTTAGGTACCTACCCGGGCTTCTGACTACCCGTAACGAATGCCAAAGACGTTCAAATGGCCTTCCGAAACACGGAAGAACTCGTTATCACAAGATGGTCACCCATCCACGGACCGACCGCGCCAAGCGTTGCTTAACCTTATGATCAATCGATCCGCGCGGCTTTGGCATAGCCACGAGCTCTTCACTACCAGGTAGATAGATATACTTTATTGAGCACATAAATTTTTAGTGTTGATCTTAGAACTAAATAAAGTAGGTGACATAATGGGCGGTCTTATCGCGAGCAATCTCTTCCAGACAATCTAATACTACTACAACTATGGTGAAAATTCATCAAATCCCTCCCGCTGTAGGTACAGACGACAGCACATCAAGTTACCACAGTCTGTCAAATTTCTGCAATAGATTTTCAACCTTATCGCAATGGCGGTAGGTTAATATTTGATCGGTAAAATTTTACAGATTCGTATACGTTAACCGGCTGTCGTCTGTACTTGGAATAAAAACAAGTGTCAGACTCATACCTACTGACTATCCCATCGTGATTCTTCTGGAGCCTTTCACGTACCAGGGCCCCGGTAACTCGCAACAATCCCGCAGCAGCCCCAATACAGCCCCGGCAGGCTGATCAATAGCCCTCACTATTAAACAGCTGTATAGTACGACAGGGTTGTATAATCCTGATCTATGGTCCTTCAGTCCTTCGCACTACATAAATGGATGTCCAACATGTCGGCCCCACGAAACCCCGTGTTGAACTAATTCGGTCAAGCTTGTTCAAAATCACTTGTTTGTTGAGAACAGAATATAGGGAGATTGTAACCTTGTAATTGTCAAATTAACTACAGCACTAACATACTTTCTAAATCGCATTAAAACAGTAAAACAGACGAAAACACGGTACTTCTAGTACTTAGTTCTTACTGTCTGAATTTTATTTTAGGTTCGCCTGGGTGTAATGGGCTTAAAAAGATAAGTATGTATTACTTCCAGCTTTCCGTGCAAGTTTAAGTAAGAACTATATGGCAATTATTCCAAATAACTTGTGAGTACTTGATTGAGCTGGCTGCAATGCTAGGTGTCATGTGTTCGATTCCTGCACGGATTAACTAAAACTGTACTAGGTCTGTGTATTGTTATGTAGTATGATTGTTCGAAAACGTATCCTTAACAAAGTAGAGAATAGTATGTTTATTTAAAAAAAGAACATGTTTTTTTTTTATTCCAACAATAATTGCATTATTTTCGATTCTAACTGCTCACGAATGCTTCTTATCAGACAATGGAGCTTATTTTTACCCGACTGCCGAAGAAGGATAGGTTATGTCTTTTACATTCATTCCTTCCGCTACACCTGTATGCACGTTTTTTTCTTCAAGGTGCATTAAAACGGTCAAGGAGTGAATTATAAATTTAACTGGGATTATAAACATTCGATAAAGGCAAGCCGCTTCTGCAGCCTGCCAAAAACTTGTACAGTAATTATTGGGGACAAGGTATCCTTAAAAATTAACCGTTTTGAATTTATAAAGCTTTTTTTGTAACTGTTTTTTTAATGTACGAAAATTGCTACCGGTTTGATTGCGTGGTCGTTGAAAATATATTATAGAAAAATGTTACGTTCCATTTCAATTTTAATAAGGTCAACAATCAGGTCAGGAAAACGATTGTTATGTCATTGAACTGCTTACAATAACAGCACAGATTCTGATGCGGTTTTCACCAAAAAGTAGAGGGAGAGTTGCTAGTCGTTGTCAAATAAGACACAAACACCCATAACAACTGCCAAAAGCTATAACACTTACAACATGTCGTCACAAAATAAACACCAAACCTTAAAAAAACACGTTTTCGAACTATCCAAACAATAACTTTACATAACTATGACTTAACTATGAGTTAGCAAGTCGTATAAGTTACCTTGACATCGAGATGACCGCGTGTTCTGAACGCACGTTAATTTCTTCGACAAACAGACTTTCTTGCCTCACACGTGTGTGAGTTTACTATGAGAACACATGACAAGCTGGTTAAAAAATTGGAAGCTGTGAAAAAATGAGTTGGTAGATATGTATTTTGATTTTTACGATTGCATACTCATGACTTAAGTTATTTGCATTTTTTCGGGATAACATCGAGAGACAAAATAGTCAGATTCCAAAAAAATGCATTTTAAATATTTTTTTCCACCTCCATTTAAAATATGCAAGCTTGTTTTTTAAGTTTATTTGTGTAAATAGTAGTGATAAGGTAGAATGGGATTGGCATATCCATGTGGATAAAAACACTTACTTACATTTTGTAAAACATAAAAAAAAGGTTTTTTTCTTTGCTTTCTAGGCAAAGTTTTCCTACTCTAAAATGCGTTATGGATGTGAGATTGCTTCCATCAATTAAGGAAATTAGCCAAACTCAATTTAGCTTAATGGACAATGGACAATCCCAATATAACTGCAATATTACCTAATATGTGGACTAAAATCTAAATATAGACATCATCAACGTAGGTAAACCGACTGAGCAAAGTTAAAAGGCCTTTGTTACCTTATAAGTTATAAGCATTATACAAGGTATTTGTTTTCTAAAATTTTCATTTCTATTTTGTATATTTTTATGCTTAGACATGTCTAACGCCAGTAAATCTATAAATAATACCTATTTACCTATTTCACTATAATATCGAACTTCAGTGAATATAGAACAGTGAACATATTCCCTACAGAACACGAAGGTAGTACCTACTTGAAATTGACGTTCATCCTATAGCCTTCATAAAACTGTAATGGAAACTTCAGGATCACCCGATTCATAGCTTATATTTTATCACTTGAATTTCGTGAGATAATGGTTTATGTGCAAACCATTTCGTGTGTAGAATATAGTTTGTTTCATAACTGCTACTTTTTCTAAACAGTTTTTGTGTAAAAAGTAATCTGCCTAGTCTCTTCCCAATNAGTTAATGACCAATGACATCTTGGACAATGTTCTGTAGCCAGTGGGACATGCAATCTTATTCTTTATAATAAATTATCTCAAATTAATTGTATCTGCCTAGCCTTTTCTAACTATATTGGGGTCGGCTTCCAGGTTAACTGGATGCAGCTGAGAACCAGTGTTTTACATGGAGCGACTGCCTGTCTGACCTCCACAACTCAGTTACCCGGGCCACCCGATAGTCATTCGTAAGACTGGTTGTCAGTTTTTCTAGCTTCTGACGACTGCAAAAGATGGTCAAATTACAGTCGGGAGCCACCAGTTTATCATGCCTTCCGAAACACGGAAGGACTCGATATAGAAAGATGATCACCCATCCACGGACCGACCACGCCAAGCGTTACTTAACCTTATGATCGATCGATCCGGGCGGCTTTGACTTAGCCACGAGCTCTTCAAAACAAGTTCTTCTTTTTGTGTTAAAAGTGTCGGCTTATAATCTTCATGCGATATTTGAAAATATTACATCATAACTCATAGAAGCCATTTTGTGAAATGGTGAATCTTCACGACGTTTTTAATTTTGTATAGACGCCAGCTCATAAGCCTACCTGAATCTGTCAAATGCCAACCGAACGTCTGCACCTATATATTTTCTTTAATTTCAATATCTTACAGCCAGTTACACAATAGTTATCTTACTCGTATATCAGAAGACAAGTGGTTTGAATGAATAGCCGAATATGGTTACAGTTTAAAGTTCACGACATACGTGATAGGGCGAATTGGATCGCGGCAAAGGCCACTAGGCCATCTTGAATTTTTAAAATATTTCCAACTGAGCTTTACCCTTCCGTGATTCCCAAGTGATTCTACGAAAACGGAAATGCGACTATTTACGTATATATGTAAGTTAATGGTTCCGTACCCAAACTATACTGAAATATGAATTTTAGGGGGCTCGGAAACCTTCGTGCGCGAGTCTGGCTCGCACTTGGCGGGTTTTTTATGTCTATTTTGTGTTCTACTAGAGCAAGAAGCATTTGACCACTATTTCTATAAAGGATACTCGTTCAAGTCCAAGATAGAGAACGCTTGTTCAGAACTACTGTTTACTGCAAAACGAAGAATTAAAACTGAACTACAGACCTTCCGGGCTGCATCTAAAGTATGCTCAGTCAATTCACTTAAACGCACTCCGGTAAAAGGTATTTACAACTAGTTGTAACATAATATATGCATTCAAACAAAATATTCGCAAAACTTCAAATTCGATTATATTATGTTTCAAAGATCAATTTGTTTATTTTTTGGACTAAACCTTCACTTATTTCATGGGATTTAATGTGACTAATTAAATTCAAGGTGCTATCAATCTTATCGTTAAGTTGCAACCACTCAAATTATTACGGATTAAAATAAATAGCATACAGAATATCGTTTAAATATGTATTGAGAGCGCATTTTTCATCCAATTATGTTATTTGCAATAAGTAGTTCGCCTAGTTTACAACAAAATTGTTATATAACTTACATAAGAGGTCAGTTAATTAACTTTGTATGAAATTGAGAACATAATTACATCTTTAAGAGATTTAGCAATTCATATTGAAAAAAACAAAATATTTACAAAATAATAATGCATCCTAGTATCTAAGTCAAAGTGCAGTTCTTTGAGAATGAGACGTACAAAATATGCAAGACATTTTTAATTCAGATTTACAAATCATCATCTGCTTAGCCTTTTTCCAACTCTGTTTAGGTCAGCTTCCAGTCTAACTGGATGCAGCTGAGTACCAGTGTTTTACATGAAGTGACTATCTATCTGACATTCTTAACTCAGTTACCCGGGTAACCCGATGTCTCTTGGTAAGACTGCTTTTCGGACTTTTTAGCTCCTGACTAACTGCCTCGATGGTCTAACGGTCGCATAGCGCGACTGCCGTGTCACGGGTCTCGGGTTCGATTCCCGGGTCAGACCGAAATCGCATTGTGGGTTTTAAAAACTTGCACAAAAAGCAGCCTGGAGTTTGGAAGGGCATGTAAAGCCGACGTCCTCGAATGCTACTCAGTAGCAGTCGTAGTTATAATTCCACGTCAGAGGCCGTCCGGCGGATTTGAGAAAACTCTGACACTAGGACTTGTCAGTTCATTAAACTTGCAGCTCATTCGATAAGAAGAAAAAGCTCCCGACTACCCATAACGACTGCCAAAGATATTCAAAAAACAGCCGGACCCACAATTCACATGTCACAAAAATTGCCGAGAAAATGCAGGTACAATTCTACCGTGCAACACGAAGTTGCAATTTAATCTCTAGAAATTCAATCTCGACCTGTATTAACAGTTAAAAGGAAGAGAGATATCAACTATTGTAAATCGCTGGCTACGAATATTTCCTTATTGAAGAAAACAGCTGATGCGGGCTAGATCGAAATGCTAACGGAAACGGAAATACAGAATATTACCGTCTATTGTATGCTATTGAGTTTTTAAATCTTGAAGCGAACGTTTGTGTAAGATGTGCATTTTTCAGATCTTCGTTCCGTTGGCTTGCTTGATGCCCATTTTTTTTTTGTTTGAACTAATCTCAGAAACCGATTTGAAAAGTTATTTCTGGTTCAGATAGCCCATTTATCAAACCTGAAGGCAAATTTTTATCCAGGTGCAGAAAGTAGTTCCTACAGGAAGATTAACAGCTCATTCTATTGGTTAACACATTTGCCTGTTCAATCTCAAATCAATACTATTAATTTCTTTAAAATCTACGTAGTATTTATAAGTAAACTGTAAGTATAGGTAGGGTCAGCGTCAAAAGTAGCTAAGCAAATCAACATTTTTAAAAGTGCCCAACAACGTCTAGGATCATAATTTCTTAACAACACAAACGCCAAAATTAGCTTGACATCCTAACTTTCAAACAACGTAGATGAGTAGTCCTTTCTGCTACTTTTGATGCTGACTGTATCTATGCCATAAGTTTAACTCCACACTTTGTGAAGGTAAAAACTATATTTCACACCACTTCAAAACTTTACACACGAAGACAATAAATAGGTAACACAATACCTTTAGTTGTCCGTTTATTTTTCTTGTTCTATGACCCCAATTGTAATGACAATGTTACTTTGAAGAGTAAAATTTTACAATATTTGTTCATTTGTTCTGTAAGTAATACTTAAAATTTTCAGTTTTCCTTTCTGATTTTTAATATTTTAGTTTCCAATGTTCTCAAGGGAAACCCCACGTTAAAACTAGTTGACGGACTTCTGACTATATAAATACCAACACAGAAATGTTAATAATATCTATGAGTACCAAGGCATACTGCAACTATTACCATCATTGCNTAGTAGTAAACACTACCAGCTGAATATTTGACACTCTAACGGCTAGTTTCACAAGTTCCAGATAGCTATCTGACAGATCATGCCACAGAAAAGAAATCAAAATTAAAATCATTTCTATTGCACTATCAGTCATCTGCCTAGCCTTTTCCCAACTATGTTGGGGTCAGCTTCCAGTCTAACCGGATGCAGCAGTCTGAGAACCAGTGTTTTTACATGGAGCGACTGCCTGTCTGACCTCATCAACCCAGTTACCTGGCACCTGACAGCACTTGACAGCCGGGACCCACTGTTAATCGTGGCTTCCGAAAGACGGAAGAACTCGTTATGAAAAGATGGTCACCCATCCACGGACCGACCGAGCCAAGCGTTGCTTAACCTTATGATCGATCGATCCACGCGGCTTTGACTTAGCCACGAGCTCTTCACATATGATCATTGTTTTGGACCATAATTCCAAACTCTCGTTAATCATATTCATAAAGTTCTTCATTTCATATAGATACCTCACCATCTGACGAGGTTGATCCCAAAGATAACATATCCTTATAACATTAAACAGCGATTACGAATCCTATTTCATTGTAGTAGAGTTGGTTTTACCATACCATGTACGCCACCAAATATGGATCCCTAAATGAGTCGCTTGAGGAAGTATTATTGTACTCGCTTAAAAATTAGTCAGATTAGAACACTGTTGTGATCAGGAAAATCCTTTGATACGTAATATAATTAAGGAAGCTATATTTCTTTGAACAACTATTGGGATAATATTGTATTGTTTTAAGGCTCATTTACATACATGATGTGTATCGGTACAGGACAGTCTTAGGTTTGTAAAATTGGAATACCCAGGCCAATATTTTCCGGACACACGTACATATAAAAATAATTATTATATGTAATTATTTAATGTAATTAATAATTTTGTGATATTTTAAAATGGAGGATCATTTTAGGATGACATACGTAATCAATCACCAAGTTCCAGACACAGGGCTGCTTTGTTAAAGTCTCTAAATCGCACAAAGCGATTTCGGCCGGACCCGTTATCAAACCCGAAACCACGTGCACAGCAGTCGATGTAAACTATATCCCACCAAAAACATTCTGTAAAAAACTAGCCAATTCTCGCTGAAGCTGCTTGTTTATCTCTAAAAAGTAATGAAATCTAGACAAAGTCGTGCTGAGTCTAAGGATTCTTACTGCGGTTTCTTTACTATTATTATAGTTAATGCTATATGACTGGCCGTTGATCATTCTTTAAACGTTAGTGAGTACAAGTCAACGGCCAGTCATATAGCATTAACTATAATAGTAAAGAAATCGCCGTAAGAATCCTTAGACTCAGCACGACTTTGTCTAGATTTCATTACTTTTTAGAGATAAACAAGCAGCTTCAGCGAGAATTGGCTAGTTTTTTACAGAATGTTTTTGGTGGGATTTCACTTCTTTTTGTAGAAACGTGAGCTTATTGATATCTACCTAAGGCGTTATGTTGATTCCTCTAATAGTTTGGTTGGGCTTTTGTGTTTTCTAATCAGGGTCACCAGGTACTCCAGATCTTCGATTATCCTAGTTTTTGTAGTTTTCCCTATATGTGGTCATTAAATCCTAACTCTGTTCCAAATTTCAGCTCTCTGACTTTATTGGAAGTACTAGTTCTATTTTGATGATCATGAGTGAGTGAGTGTCGAAAATACGAAACTTTGCTTTCGCTTAACTTCGAAATTAAATGACCTACAGACTTGAAATTCTGGGTTTTACGTATGTGATTATAGCTTTCTGGATGATGAAAATTTCGGCGTTCTGGTATTATCCAGAGGTTCTCAAACAGAGGCCTGAAAATGCGTCGAAATGGTTCCAGTAAAGGATGGTACGGCAGTGTTTGCTTTGCGCTCGACTTGGCGGGGGCACTGCCGTGCCCCCAAATAAATTGTATTTTAATTCGCTCTTAGATCTTAATAACACCATTTCTGTTCTTTTATGTGACTTAGTATTCAATGTTATTAAAGTACTAATGGCTCTTACTTTAGTGTAGACTGCCTCAAAGGGTGTTGTTTTAGCATCTTCAATGTGAATGCTTCTTGTAGTTGAATGGCCTTGGACTTGCAAGTTCTGAATTAATGCATTTAGTTAGTGTAACAATATATTGTAGCGTAACTTATAAACTACGCTGTGAATAACTTATAAACTACGCTGTGAAAAATAGAAGTAACCGCGACTAATAATTAAATGTTAAAAGCATGGTGACATTAAAAAATTGATGGTTAACTTTGCATACAGTAATTTGTACAATAGGTGCTAAATATTTCTTTGTAAACAGTACATTAGCGCTAAATATCTACTGTAGTGATTTTTCACTATCAGATAATTTCTCTTTAGCCTGCGGAAAAGTTCACAGCCTTTATACTCGTTAATTCTTTACATATCAATCATCCTGTGATAGGTCTTCCTTTAGAACTCTACGAAGAATATCTCAATTTTTCAACGAAACTAATTCTGAATAAAGGTAATCGATCAACGCTTCGAGAGCAGAACTTGGTAAGTTTGTTTGTTTGGAGGTATGACGCTAAAACTTTTTCAAGATTCTGGTTGACATCAAAGCAAAAGTTACAAAGCCTTCATATCGGTCGTCTGACTTCTTTACTTATACACTTTTGGGTGGTAATACGAAACTCGTGAGAAGAATACAGAGTCTTCATATGCGGTGGGTTGAAAGGCGCCCCTTTATTTGACCGAGGGCAACGAGCTATTTCTCGTAAACCATCCCTTGTTATGTTTTCAATTTACTAGTTTCATTTTCTGTACAATTGGTTGCAAGCTGATAAGCTGCTTTGTGAGTTTTATTTATTTTAGAATAAAAGAGTGTCCATGGAGTTACTTGCCGGTTCTTCCATGAGATCCACTTCATGGAACCGTGCAAGCAGCTTCACGTTTCAAAGGGCTTTTAAAAGCCGTATTTGAAATATTTTTTTGACATTTTTGAAAAAAAAAACGGATAAAGATTATTTACGTTTAAATATAAGTTACCTAAATCATTATTATTTTCATTTTGGGTTTATAGTCTTTCAATAAAATATTCTTTAGACAAAAAAATACATCTTTTATGTAGTTATTTGGAATGACTGATGCGATTAAGTAAAAAAAAACTTGATTGAAAACTGTTTAAAGGAAACGAGGCCATTATGTTCCTATATCATTTTGTCCGAAGTAGAATGAGTTTGTATATTTATGCATATACATATTTGTATATACACATAGCTATAGTGTATATTTCGATACCTCCCACGTAAGTTGTTGTAACCCACAATATACATGTTTTACGTTTTTTTAACCAAACCGCCTATTTTGCCTACTTTATGTGCTAAGAGTAAAAAAACTAAAAATATATATTTTTAAGTATACGTTTTTTTACTCTTAGCACATAAAGTAGGCAAAATAGGCGGTTTGGTTAAAAAAACGTAAAACATGTATATTGTGGGTTACAACAACTTACGTGGGAGGTATCGAAATATACACTATAGCTATGTGTATATACAAATATGTATATGCATAAATATACAAACTCATTCTACTTCGGACAAAATGATATAGGAACATAATGGCCTCGTTTCCTTTAAACAGTTTTCAATCAAGTTTTTTTTTACTTAATCGCATCAGTCATTCCAAATAACTACATAAAAGATGTATTTTTTTGTCTAAAGAATATTTTATTGAAAGACTATAAACCCAAAATGAAAATAATAATGATTTAGGTAACTTATATTTAAACGTAAATAATCTTTATCCGTTTTTTTTTTCAAAAATGTCAAAAAAATATTTCAAATACGGCTTTTAAAAGCCCTTTGAAACGTGAAGCTGCTTGCACGGTTCCATGAAGTGGATCTCATGGAAGAACCGGCAAGTAACTCCATGGACACTCTTTTATTCTAAAATAAATAAAACTCACAAAGCAGCTTATCAGCTTGCAACCAATTGTACAGAAAATGAAACTAGTAAATTGAAAACATAACAAGGGATGGTTTACGAGAAATAGCTCGTTGCCCTCGGTCAAATAAAGGGGCGCCTTTCAACCCACCGCATATGAAGACTCTGTATTCTTCTCACGAGTTTCGTATTACCACCCAAAAGTGTATAAGTAAAGAAGTCAGACGACCGATCTGAAGGCTTTGTAACTTTTGCTTTGATGTCAACCAGAATCTTGAAAAAGTTTTAGCGTCATACCTCCAAACAAACAAACTTACCAAGTTCTGCTCTCGAAGCGTTGATCGATTACCTTTATTCAGAATTAGTTTCGTTGAAAAATTGAGATATTCTTCGTAGAGTTCTAAAGGAAGACCTATCACAGGATGATTGATATGTAAAGAATTAACGAGTATAAAGGCTGTGAACTTTTCCGCAGGCTAAAGAGAAATTATCTGATAGTGAAAAATCACTACAGTAGATATTTAGCGCTAATGTACTGTTTACAAAGAAATATTTAGCACCTATTGTACAAATTACTGTATGCAAAGTTAACCATCAATTTTTTAATGTCACCATGCTTTTAACATTTAATTATTAGTCGCGGTTACTTCTATTTTTCACAGCGTAGTTTATAAGTTATTCACAGCGTAGTTTATAAGTTACGCTACAATATATTGTTACACTAACTAAATGCATTAATTCAGAACTTGCAAGTCCAAGGCCATTCAACTACAAGAAGCATTCACATTGAAGATGCTAAAACAACACCCTTTGAGGCAGTCTACACTAAAGTAAGAGCCATTAGTACTTTAATAACATTGAATACTAAGTCACATAAAAGAACAGAAATGGTGTTATTAAGATCTAAGAGCGAATTAAAATACAATTTATTTGGGGGCACGGCAGTGCCCCCGCCAAGTCGAGCGCAAAGCAAACACTGCCGTACCATCCTTTACTGGAACCATTTCGCCGCATTTTCAGGCATTTATTCAAGAACCTCTGGATAAGACTAGAACCCTGAAATTTTCGTCATCCAGAAAGCTATAATAACATACTTAAAAACCAGAATTTCAAGTCTGTAGGTAGTTTAGTTCCGAAGTTAAGCGAAAGCAAAGTTTCGTATTTACGACACTCACTCACTCATGATCATCAAAATAGAACTAGTACTTCCAATAAAGTCAGAGAGCTGAAATTTGGAACAGAGTTAGGATTTAATGACCACATATAAGGAAAACTATAAAAACTAGGATAATCGAAGATCTGGAGTACCTGGTGACCCTGATTAGAAAACACAAAAGCCCAACCAAACTATTAGAGGAATCAACATAACGCCTTAGGTAGATATCAATAAGCTCACGTTTCTACAAAAAGAAGTGAAATCCCACCAAAAACATTCTGTAAAAAACTAGCCAATTCTCGCTGAAGCTGCTTGTTTATCTCTAAAAAGTAATGAAATCTAGACAAAGTCGTGCTGAGTCTAAGGATTCTTACTGCGATTTCTTTACTATTATAGTTAATGCTATATGACTGGCCGTTGACTTGTACTCACTAACGTTTAAAGAATGATCAACGGCCAGTCATATAGCATTAACTATAATAATAGTAAAGAAACCGCAGTAAGAATCCTTAGACTCAGCACGACTTTGTCTAGATTTCATTACTTTTTAGAGATAAACAAGCAGCTTCAGCGAGAATTGGCTAGTTTTTTACAGAATGTTTTTGGTGGGATTTCACTTCTTTTTGTAGAAACGTGAGCTTATTGATATCTACCTAAGGCGTTATGTTGATTCCTCTAATAGTTTGGTTGGGCTTTTGTGTTTTCTAATCAGGGTCACCAGGTACTCCAGATCTTCGATTATCCTAGTTTTTATAGTTTTCCTTATATGTGGTCATTAAATCCTAACTCTGTTCCAAATTTCAGCTCTCTGACTTTATTGGAAGTACTAGTTCTATTTTGATGATCATGAGTGAGTGAGTGTCGAAAATACGAAACTTTGCTTTCGCTTAACTTCGAAATTAAATGACCTACAGACTTGAAATTCTGGGTTTTACGTATGTGGTTATAGCTTTCTGGATGATGAAAATTTCGGCGTTCTGGTATTATCCAGAGGTTCTCAAACAGAGGCCTGAAAATGCGTCGAAATGGTTCCAGTAAAGGATGGTACGGCAGTGTTTGCTTTGCGCTCGACTTGGCGGGGGCACTGCCGTGCCCCCAAATAAATATACTAATATTATAAAGACGACCATTTTTTTTTTTGCACCCTAAACTATTGCAATCTACTGAACCGATTTGAAAAAAAAACACTGGAATCCCGTAGACACTTTCTAAAGGCCCGTTTACACATTGCCATTTCATTGCTTGCCGTTTTATTGCAGCAAGATAACACTTGCACGTTGTATACGTAATCGTGCAATAGGTAAATGGTCGCCTATCAAATATTCCTGCAATAAAATGGTAAGCAACGGGCAATGAAATAGCAATGCGTAAACGGGACTTAAAGGACGCGAGTGAACCGTGGGAAACAGCAAATGTTTAATCATTTTTATCCTTCTACAAGAGAACATAATCTCTGAGATAATCGCTTCTCCCCACAGATTGTACCAAATTACGGCACAAGGCTTATAGACTTCGGAATATTATATTATACTTTCCGCCGGGCCGGAATTAAAGTTTTGTTTATCATTACATAGATAAAGGTATATATTACAAGACTACAAAGTATCCCAAAGTTAAAAGGCTCCGGTAACCATGTAATTGTTCAAGGTCTAGTAAAAGACGTAATGGGTACAGACTTAAGAACTTATAGACAGTTAAAATGACAATGGCAGTTTTTTTCCATGCTTCTGTGTGAAGCTGAGATAGACATGAGAATGCTTGAGTGTGTAAAAATAAATATAATAATTAAACGTACTTTGAATCATAATCAAAGGAAATATTTCGTATATTGATTAAGTTTCACCTTCGTCCTGTGGGAACTATTTCCCACAAATGGATGTACCTATATGCTATTCTGATTTATAAACTATATTACCTTTATTAGTTTCATCAAAATCCAGCCAGTAATGTTTGCTTGAAAGTGGAACAAACACCCATACATCTATACGCGTACAACTACGACTATGGAGCTATTTCTGGCAGCAAATTCCAATATTTAAAGAATTAGGAATTACAATTATAAGTGTTAACAGCCTTTTCATCAGATTATGATATTTAATCTCAAAACATCGTTTAGTGCACTTTCAAGTCCCTAATACACTTCTCATTAGCAAGCTCCCGCCTTAACGTTACGTCAAAGGCTAAGTTTCTCTAATATACTCTATATGTCTGTCATTATTTTTTATATACATAAGTTCTAGTCTAATAATACTCGTAATACAGTCGTTTGTGTAGCTGTAGTTCACCGCTTTCTCTACTTTCGACCTGTATAAGTTTTTGTTATCTCGCGTCGATAGGAAATACGTAAGAATGGTCTGTATCGTGGTATAAGAACACTGACATGCAAAAATATTACATCAGTTACGTACTACATTGCTGAAGTAGTTATTATCAAGTGAATATATAATGAATGGCCATCTTGACACGACGAGCTTTTCCGTGTTTCGGAAGGCACGTTAAACTGGTGGGTGCCGGCTGTCATTTGAACATCTTTGGCAGTGGTTACGGGTAGTCCGAAGCCAGAAAGACTGACAGATGAGGCAGATGATGATGTAAGGGGTCATCAATCTTTTATAAACTTACTGTAGTTAATCATTTTATTAATATTTAATTATTGAAGTATAGTGTGACAAAGTCGTAGGTAAAGATATTGTTCCAAGTGAATGCACGAATTCCACTCAAAGCCACGAACAATAATGCATTCCGGTCAAACACCTGAACGCCTAAGTTCACTGAGAACATAAACGACAGTTTTAATAAAACTACAGTTTACTTTGAAAATTCAACGTGATTTATACCAAACAGTTGTTTTAAGATAACGAAAGTTTATGTGTTCGGTTCACTTGGGCCTTAATGCACGAACAGATTAACCATTGTATAACTCTGAAACATTCTAATCTCACGGATTAAGCGAATGTCCGCACAACTTAGATACGCCATATATATGTAGGATTATAAGTAACTAGCTTCCGCCCGCGGTTTCACCCGTGTCCCGAGGAAGCTTTTTTCCGAACAGGGATTATAAGTAGCCTGTATGTTATCTGACATAAGTTATATTGCTGGCAAATTTAATCAAAATCTATCCAACAGTTTTAAGTTTTAGCGTCACAGAGTAATTAGTAAACATACATACATACTTACATCCTTACAAACTTTCTCAGTTATAATATTTAAATAGTAGGATGTGATGAAAGTTCTATAACTTGATAGCTTAGGTTCCTGGATCTGCAACTTAGTGATAACTTTGTAAAAAGCTCTTACAATGTGTTAGTGTTAAATAATATCAAGCGACAAGGAACTATACCTTCACTGATATTATAAAGCTAGAGTTTATTTTTTCTTGTCCTTATCTCAGAAAATCCTAGTCCTATTTTAAAACTCATATTAGTTTGAAATAAATATCAGGGTGCACAAAATAGTTCCTATGAATCAAGGATAAACCCTGGCAGAAATTAGTATAGAAAAACATCATACTTTTTACTTTACAAGATTGATTGATCTCTCTCCGGTCGTGTCGGATTGCCGTCCCATCGGGTTATGAGAGTGAGGGAATAGGGAGTGCACCTGTGTCAGCGCAAACGCTTGTGCACTATAATATGTCCTGCGCAGCTGGCTGATCTCTTTATATGAGAACAGCCGCCGTGGCCGATAATCGGCTAGGACGCCATTATAAACTTAACACATTTACTTATTTAAATTTTCGCATCTTCAACATATTCAATCATGGTATTAATCGTCAAAGTATCACTTTAACCCTATAATTATTTAAGAACACACCGGACACGCACTTTCGAGTTTCAAGAACAAGCACGCAACTTATGTAATTGTAATGGTACACATACCGAGATATTAGCAAATAATTACTTTATTCGCGTGTTACTGCTGTTTTTAATTATTTCTTTACAATTATCATTTTAGATCTAAGCGTGTTGTTATGTAACTGCTGAATTCCGTAATGAGTTTGTAAACAAATATGTTGTAAGACTTTTTGAGTAAGTATGCAGGTAGGTAACTTAATTATGGCTTCTGTAACACAAGTTGAACTAAGAAAGGCGATTGAAAAAAATATATCAGTTCAAAATTAGTTGCTATAATTTTGAATTTATATATTTCAAAAATCAATCAAATCAATGAAAAAAAATAAGTTTATTAGAATAGTTAATCATGTATAACAGAAAAGCTTGTATTGAATAATTACTGTCTTAATAACTGCCAATTAGTATAAAATTTACGACTAGATTGAAATTTAAAACAAAACCTATAGGTAAACTATTATCTACCATTGTCAAGTTAAAAAAATCTTTTTATAAAACGCATAGAGTTTTATAGAAAACAATGATATTTCTCCATAATATTTAAGATGTACCTAAGTAAGTTATCTAGTAACTTAAAATATCACTATCTCAAAAATTTGCCTCTGCCATGCAATAAAAGTTACAGTATGTCCCAGCCTATGAGATATTTCGATGAATAAAAAAAATACGTAACACGATAGTGGATTCAATAAAACAAACAATACTCCCGTATACACGGGGCGTATTGCAATTCTATTTTTATGTCATACAAATAGAAATAGCCGATATCTGTACTAACTTTGAATTCTGAAATACAAATATGTAGATACAGTCGTGAACTATAACGGCAAGAATCCCTACTTATTATTAATATTTTAATATTTTTAATATTAATATTTTTAATATTAATATTATAAATGCGAAAGTAACTCTGTCTGTCTGTCTGTCTGTCTGTTACGCTTTCACGCCTAAACCAGTGAGCCGATTTTGATGAAATTTGGTACAGAGATAGAATAGACTCTGAGGAACAACATAGGCTACTTTTTATCTGGGTACGGGAAATAGTTCCCTCGGGAAGCGGGCCAAGCCGCTGGCAGAAGCTAGTATTCTACATATACACTACTCACAAAAATTTAAGGATATTTTTTCATGGACGATTTTCTTATGGGATTTTCAAGAAGCTGTATCTCCAAGGAAAATGATCGTACAGCAAAAAGAAATCCAGGAAATTATAGATTCAAGATTCTAGTTTTCAAATCTATCCATGATTCTTTTTTTAAATCACTAGTTTTGGAATAACACTAAAGAAATCAGGGAAAGAAAAAAATTACAGATTTTTTTCAACATTTTGATCGAATTAATAAAGATAATGGAGTAAAAAAAATGATTTTACTGGAAAAATCGGTATGAATTGGTAACTCGTTCAGAATTGTCATTTTTTGCGATAGCTGAAAGTTTAAAGCCTCCGAACATCAAGAAAAACAAATCGCAGTGGTTTGAATTTCTCAGGGATATTCCGGGATATCTTAATGTTAAAAAATTAACTCCGATATCCTTCGTTCACCCATCGCATCAAAAGTTACAGCAAGTATTCCAAATATCCTTCAATATGTCATTCTTTGACCTTTTTTCAAACGAAGATATTACTCCAAAAAAAGTGGTACTGCCATTATCTATCCATGGTTCCTTATTGGAAATTTTATGTAGATTTCAAAACTCTGCTTAGATTTTCTATTCAATCATTATTTACAGAGTTACTGATAAACAAAGTGAACGAGATCGTTTTTACTTTGATTGACAATCATTCCTTGGAAAATCATTGTACAAACTAACCGGTTACATCAAATGAAAGCGCATAAAATTTTCAAAAAAAGCTTTGGAGTGAGATAAAGAAAAAAAAATTGTTTATGAACTTATAGCTTTCCAAAGTTGAAAAAAATTCTGTAATTTTTTTCTTTCCCTGATTTCTTTAGTGTAATTCCAAAACTAGTGATTTAAAAAAAGAATCATGGATAGATTTGAAAACTAGAATCTTAAATCTATAATTTCCTGGATTTCTTTTTGCTGTACGATCATTATCCTTGGAGATACAGCTTCTTGAAAATCCCATAAGAAAATCGTCCATGAAAAAATATCCTTAAATTTTTGTGAGTAGTGTATTTTTAAATACGCTTTGATGTTCCTAGCTGTCTAAGACTAAACTGTATATTTGTTGGAAAAATCCTAACATTTCACGGATTCCAGATAAAGATACATTTCTCTATCTGACAGATAGTGAACCTGATAGGAACCTGTGAAACTGGCAGTGACTGTTTTTAAACTGCCTTTTGTTTTACCCGACTGCCAAGACGTGTTTTTCTTTTAGTTTCATTAATGCACGACTGTACTAATTCTGCAGATAAATGAGTAAATGTGTATCAACCGATTACACTCCATTTAAGCTGGCGTTAAAGAAAATGGGCTATAAAAGTACCAATTTGAACTTTTGTGCTGAATTTTCGCATTTTGAATTTTAGCATAAAAGAATATTTTGCTGATCTCAAAGATTTTTTACTTGTTTTTTTTTAAGTTTGGTCGATATCAGCGTGGAGCTCATTTGGTATCTACCTATACAATTTTATCGGTAAATATTAAAATGAGCAACTAGAATTAAAGTTTGTACAAGAATGGAAGTTTGTTTTAATCAAGCGTAGATATCATGTGTTTAGGTAATTTTCTTAAAATAATAAACCTAGAAAACCCAGTTTAAGGTTTTATTTCCTAGATAAAATGGATCGTATTATGTAATATATGTATAATTATATGCTGCATAATTAAATTTAATACGTAACTAAACTTTACTTTCGCGTTAATTTATTGGTGTTTATGAAAGTATGAAAAAAAAATATTTCTTATTCAGTCAGCCAGCTACATCTTGAAATGTTTGTTAGTAAGCAAACACTGTTGCATTATGCATATTTTAGTTTTACATAATTAACTTAAATTAAGAAATTTGAAGCTTGCTAATAAGGAATTTGTTGTAAAAGTAGACGGATTATGAAAGATTCTAATTATGTTATTTTCCGCTAATTTTGAAATTAAGTGTATTTCAAGTAATGTTCCAAACAAATCCAAGGTAACTTAGATTTATTTCTTAAGTCTAGACTTTCGCTTATTGTCCAAGCAGATTTAATTAATTAGCGAATCTATTGCGAAAAGCTGAAAACAATACTATTGAAAATGATTTAATGTTTGCGTTTTGTAGGACGTTTAAATTTAATTTATTTTTTGTTTATGAAATTGCACAGGTACAAATATACGTAGTTTTTTTTATCTGGATTTTTGATAATTATTGTTCCGATTTTTTAAATCTTGTCGTACGTATGTCTCTTATGTCTTGTGCACCTGTAGTTATGTACCCATGTGTACTGGGTACCTATATTTAAGTATGCAAACAAAGAAATAACAATTTTTTCTGTTAATCTAATTAACCCTAGATTTATAAGTCAATGTTTAGATTTTATTTTTTATGCAAAATATATTTATTTATAAATCAAAACTCACCTTAAAAAAAATAACACAAAAAAATCCAAATTCGAAAACCAAAAATTAGCAACGTAAACTAATTCAAACTTCGAAATCGATAACCATTCGATGCGCGTGCGTCGAACGCGCGAAACCACGACTAAGACTGCCCTACCACGCCACTCGGAACACATGCCCCTTCTACTAAAATCGTTTGCGTGTACACAGATACCATATTTTGATAGTTATTACTTTATTCTTATGGCATTAGAGAAATTTTAACATAGATTTTTGCTTGAATGTACATTCATAATTTCTATAAGTACTTAGATTGCTTGACGGATTAAATATCAAACCACAAAACCTTTTTCTGAAATAGAAACAACACTTTAAGAATTCATATATAAACTCAAGTTCATAGAAAATCATCAAAATCAACCCTCCCACTGTGAATAGAGCAAAAGTGAGTATCAGACTTACTGACTAGCAGAAACCCACCTTTGTCCCAACTGGAGCCCTTCGCAGTAACTCTTTTAAACTGTCCCGTAGCCCCGGCAACTATGCTATTGGTCTGATAGCCAGTTTTTGAGCACCTCTATCGGTGGTTTATCTTTTTTCATGGAAAGTAAATAAATAAACACCAATAAAAGTGCTCAAAACCTAGTCGTATTTCAGTCTACACTATCCTGCCACTATCGGGTCCGTTCCGAGAGAAATTGATGAATATCTTTGATCAGTAAAAGTCTGAGACCTTACCGTACCTACTGCCATCTGCACTCATCTAAATTGTTTTATTAGAGGTACTTTTATACTAATGACATAATAACTTCTGACAATTTTATATTACTTAATTACTCGCCATCTCAAGTGGGATCACGTAACACGAATTTTAGGACATAAGGTCAACCTTTTTGAGAGCAATGTACTTATTATAAGCCCTAAATTAATCATTGTCGTATCCCCAAAGTTTTTGAAATAACTGATATTATTTATCAATTAACTGTCATATCGTAAGTCTGATTAATTAAGTGCCTATTGTTATTTAGGAAACTAAATGACTTTGCTTCTACTATAGTCTGGAGACCATTCGATGAAAATTTAATATTCTGTGAATAGTAATCTTGTTATCAATCGTTATATAAAATGTAGTAAGTATATTAAACGTAGTAATTTTATTATATTAGTTTTTATCATAAATATATAAATATCAAAGGCAAAATAATATAATAATTACTACTTTATGAATTATATGCTGGGAGGAATTTTGTGATCAGTGGAAAAGTGACACTTATAGGACATGGAACCTCGATTCGATTGATTGATTGACTTTCCGCAGTTCCATATGTATACATATTATGTCTCTAACACACACAACCATTAATAACTACAAGGACACTCTCCATACTTAAAGTTCCCACTTACTTAATATTCATAAAAACTGCACGTATTCACAATATTCCTACGTAACGCAGTGGCGTAGCCAGGTAACCGCGGGCCCCGGGGCAAATAGAAAAATGAGGCCCCTTAAAGAAAAAAAAGAAAGGGATATGTATCATGCGCGAACAGAGCGAGCTTTTTTTTAGGTCGCAACCTGTCTTTATTATTTATTGTAAAAATGAGAGTAATTTTGAAAAGTTCTGGGGTCCCCTCAGGTTCATTCGAGGGGCCCCCTGAGCTTGGGGGCCCCGGGGCACTACCCCCTGCCAGAACCCTTCGTAGCTACGCCACTGATCTAACGCCATCCAGACTGTCTCATTCAAGAGCCAAAACATACACTACCTAACCAAGATAAGATGTAAGTAGGTACTAATTACTCTCAGAAGATATGCACAAACAGTACTTCAGAGAATGCACTGCCAAATTAGATAACCAGACCAAACCGGTATTAACCAGATTCTAGTCTAGTTTATCTCTAGATAATCTATAGATATAGATTGTGTAAAGGTTAAATGAAAGCGTAAAATGGATATAATTTGCGTTATACTTTTTTGTTTTCAAATTAGCTACGACTGTCATTGTCGTGATTTAGGTAGGAATTCCAGCACACTGGTACCTTAGTAAATAAATAGCTTACTTAAATAACCTTTTTAAATAAATGGGTAATTGTAGTGTTTTCATTTTGTATGTAACAAAGTTTTCCTCTTTATAATATTAGTATAGACTAGCCGTTTTCCCGCGGTTTCACTCGCATCCCGTGGGAATTATTGCCCGTACCCGGATAAAATATAGCCTATGTCACTCGTGGATAATGTAGCTTTCGAATGGTGAAAGAATTTTTAAAATCGGTCCAGTAGTTTTTGAGCCTATTCATTACAACCAAACAAACAAACAAAGTTTAAAAGAAGTACAGAAAATAAATAATTTTGCTTGCGGCCCTAACATCCTTTTTTTGACGATTTAAATATAGTTTAGTTAAAAATAAAAATTGTGCATTTTTTTTATTTCTTTATGAAGTAATATTTTTGTTATTTATTAATTAGTCGATTACAGTTTTTTGTCAGGTTCAAACAAAAATTATTACACAACGATATTCAATTGTTTATACTATCGAAATATAATTTGGTATTCTCAAATCTATCTTGGAAACGGTATCTTCTAATTATTTAGATACTGTCACTTAAATCGTGCAAAGCAATATTTCTGAAATAAAGCCAGGGAAATTAATTGGCTAAGAGAATTATTTACAGTATTTTCAAACTCCAAGGTAGCCGTGATATTTATTTGGTTGTTTCTGTCAACTTTGAAAGTAATTAATTGATTTTCAATTGTTGGAAAAAAAAGGTAAATTAAAATAAAACAAATTGGTCTCAGTCTGACTAATTATATACAGTTTTGCATTGTAAACTGTTTTTTTATCTAAAGCTCATATTTAGGTGCTCTTTCTATTGTCGTTAGGGAATTAAAGTTAAGTTGAATAGTTTAGTTCTCGGAAATGATTCATCATCTTCCTGGCCTGTGTCCAATTTTATCTGGAGTCTTCATTTCTCCCTGTCACTCGTTACACTGACATGAATTCACTTCCTTCTTACGCATACCTATCATCTTTCACGCACTACATCCGCCATTTCTTTGGTCTTCCTCTCCATCTACATTCATAGTTGACTTAAAAATCTGGAAAATGTCTAAAAACCTTTTGACCTTTTATTACTCAAACTTATTCCTCGAGAGTCGGGTAAAAAGGGCTTAGGTACATCTGCATAATCCTGCCGGAAATACGTTGTGTGGGATGTCTATAAGTCTTTATACCGCGTCAAAATCAGCCTCTTCTTAGGCAAGAAGGTACACCGGTACTAAATATCTATAAATAGATATAGAAGTCCTCTTCATTCGCAACAAAAGCTCATATTTCTATCAACCTTAACATCACGTACGCATGCGCACTATAGTATTAGATCGCATACGACTAAGCCTTCGGGTGCCAGACTATAGATTACACAGTTCTTGTTAGTTATGGGAGTTTTCCTGCTTATTTTGTTGGTATTGAATATTAATGGGTTTCTACCGTATAATAGAACTTATGGGTACATACATACCTTTACAATTAAGTACACTCCTAAAACGAGATGTTCAAGAATGGCACACTAAAAAAAAACTAAGCACTAGATGAAACTCGGAGCTGGGGATAATTATATTTTACTAGTTAATCTCCGCACTTCCACTAACTATGTCCTTTCTTAAGTATAAATTTCATTTTTCATTTAAGTCGGATTAGCAGTTTTGACTGGATAGACCGACAGACAGAGAGACAGAGTTAAGTATTTTTATATTTATAACTACATGATACAACAATAACTAGAGTATAGGTACAGTCAACGTCCAAAAGTCCATTTCCACCGCTGTGGCTATTATCGCGTGCACTATTCGGACCGCAGCGCTTATACACACATGCACACGCATATTTATCCGTGTGAGTGATGTTCCAACGCTAAAAAATAAAATGTTGGGTAGCATCGCCACGAGTAGTTAATAGATGTAGTCAATGCTAGACAAGGATGTCAATATGAGTAACCTGTTTTTAAGTGTCACACCCCGCGCGTATACTAATGCAAAATTTCGACGTGTTAACGTAAGCTACCATAGCTAGTTCGGTAACGAGGCTGCGCTAGCAAATATGATTGGGATAGGTGTGAGTTCGAATCCAAGGTTTGGACTTAGGGTCTAATAAGTAGTAAATTAGGAATACTGATTATGATTATATAAGCGTCAGTATATAAGCATCAATATATAATGTAAGAAACGTATATAAAATATATATTATTTATCTTATACTTATATATTATAATGATGATTAATTATATTTATTGGTCATCATTGTTTGTAATTTATTTTTGTTAAATTGTTTTGAAAAGAAATGGTTATTACAATAAATATATTATAAAGGTAATTTATTATTATTAAATGATAATAAATGAAACAAATTTTGAACTTATGGCAACATTGTATTTTTTTACATAAAAGAAATCCTTTACACTTATGTTATTATTATAAAAACACATTTTAGGTTACATAATTCCAGACATGAAGAAATTCTGAGGTTATAGCTTAATTATTCATTTTCTCAATGAAAAGAGGATTGAAGCTTAACCTCAGTATGAATACTAATATAAATACTAATTTGTTAAACTTACGGCCGCTATGTCCTGACACAAAGTTACCCTACCTGTTTCGAATTTT
>NWSH02000535.1:4069812-4080102 GCA_002382865.2 Heliothis virescens
TTTATAATTTTTTCTTCGAAGTATATAAAATAAGTATTATTAACTGGCTAAATAAATATCATTGGGCCTACTGGGTATATTTAAAAAAAAATAACTTAAAGTGCCATGTGTATCATACAGTAAAACAATCCTTGAAAAAAAAAACCTTCTCAATTTAAATGCAATCAATAAACATCTTTGTTTGTAAAGAAATAAAGTAACAGTTGTGCATTATCAAAGTAAGCATGGATCCAACATGAGTGAAGATTGATTGATAAGTGCACATAGGTAGGTAGGTACCTATATGTTTATTTTATTTGTTGTAAGGAGATCAAGGTTTGTAAGTTTCACAAACTAGTTATTTTGAACCTTTCCCTTAAGCTGTATGTGTTGAATTTAATTTAATTTTAAGGTTTTTATTTTTATACTGATAATGTTTTTGTTTTATCAGCTGTTTAGCATCAAAACATAAGTAGAGAATAATTTTTTTTTGGTGAAAAGACATTAAAGTTCTCAGTGCCTGGTTATTTTTATGAATGAGTAGGTCATTTATTTGTCATTGATTTTGCTGACTGTCATCATTATGAATAAAAATATGGACCTCTTTAGGTAGCACTGTGACTTATCCTTCTCTTAGAAAAAAGATTTTGTCAGCTGCTGATAACATTTTAGAAATTAATACCTACTTAAAAAAGGAAATTAACTAAATCGAAATAAAACAGTATTAGGTACCTATTTGGTTAATTTCCTTTTTCTACTACCTACCTTTAACAACTAGGCAGAAGTTATACGAAAAGGATAAAAAATACAAAAGTAGGTATTTTAAGCATCTGCATACCTACCTACATAGAGACTAGAATTTACCTTTTCAGCATAGTAATGTGTCAAGGGTAATTAAATTACAAATAATGTGATGCAGGTGTCCAAGTAACTGTTTAACCTAATTTAAAAGAAATAAACTGTTGCATATAATTAATAGGCATCTAAATTTCCAATTGTTTTCATACGAAAAAATAAATAAACACTTACGTACGCTTTTTGCATTAATTTGAATGAATTATTTCAAAGTGCGATCAATTGTCGTATCTACATAAATAAATGCTATAGCTAACGTAGCATCGGGATTTCCCGCGCCACAGTTATGTGTAGGCAGCGTTCACTTGCAGTTGCATTTCTGACATAATAATTAATTTAATCTTATTGTTCTTCTATAAACTGCTTAAATCATGTCACGAATCACAAATGGATTTGCATAATTGTACTTCACAACACAAAAGAGGGATTTGTAAAACCAGGTTTTTGACGCGGACGGCGAATTTGGATTTGAAATAATTGACAAAATCAGACGTGATGAAATAATAATAACGTGCGATTTCTATAGATCAAAAACCATCGGGAGAAAATTGGGCATGAGTTCCCGATTTAAAAAAAGTCCTGAGCGACCTCAATTGGTCACTTTCTGTTTCTATTCGAGAACAAAAGGTTTCCCATATCAAAAACTGTGTAATTTCGCTATCTGTTATAAAACGTGTTCCCGAAAAATACCAACTTCAGTACTGGATCTAAATCGTAAACTATCATTTTAAACAGCTGAACACAAAAAAAAATAACATTAAAAAGTTAAATATCTCAAGCAATATTTTCCATCGTTCCTTTATCTGGTCTGTAAATTATTCCATTACCTAAATTTAATGTCACTTGCATAGTTTCTTGCAACGTTATTATGCAACGTCTTCCTTTCTCTGTGATATATTTGTCTACACGTGCTTTCGTGCTGCATCCACGAGGATTGAATGGGTGCCATACTATAAAAATACTTGCGAGGCGCATGATAGTGTTTTCCTTTCTCGACATCTCGTGACAACTATTTTAGTCACATAGTTTAAAAGATATTTCAAAGTCATGTAATACTTAGTTTCGTTTCTGTATGTTGTTTTATCATCGATCGCGAAAGATGTTTTCTGTTTAATTCGCGATTGAGATACAGTACCTGTAAGTCTAAAAGGCTCTCTCAAGCAATGGGTATCTTTATTTTTTTTGACCTGAGACTGGAAATAGCAACTTTCCAAATAATTGAAGCCCTAAAGCATGCCGTATCATGATCAAATATCTAAAAATATCTCGTAAAGAACTGAGATTCACAACTCGCAAGTCATTTTCTCTTTCATTGCCATTTGATTTGGAAAAGAAGTTATTTATAACTGCTGCTCTATAGTATATTGAAGACCATGGACCATAGCAGTCGGTGACATATAGCTCCAGAAGCACTTGGACAACCATAATCATGTTTAATGCCCTATAAAAGCACCCTCCAGTGCCAACGTTTACACATGTCCGCACAAATATATTCGTGCATTTCGATGTGTCCACTACGTGTACATTATGCTATTTCTGTACAACATTCTCTTGGCACTGTCTTCTTGCATAACATTGTTTGTTTTAATAGTTCCTATCATTTTCTGAATGAAATCCTCCTAAACGATAATGTATTGTTGAATTATGGCGCATTGTATATTGGTACGCTAAATTTATCATTGATTTTACTAACGTTTTTATTCATAGCACATTCAACGTAGGTACCGTTTTAATGCCAAACTTTTATTGAAAACAATCAATTTTCATGAAGAAATAGCAGCGCATGTCTCATAAAACATAAAACACAAGCTGAAAAGAATATCAAGTGTCTTGGAAAGATTAGTTCGTGCAAATCTAGAGATATGGCACACATCAGAGGTTGGCAAGTCTAACAGACTATCTATAATCTGAACATCACAACGATGACCACTTTCATATAGGCCACAACCCAGACATGTCATTTTCACTGACTTGACTGCACCACGATCACGTTCACCAATATCCTAATTACGTAATAGATATCTCTAGCCGTTTATTGCCATTGAACCTAGCTGATAAGCCTCATTAGAGGTCGCTGTGACCTGTATAGTGTATAGTTTCCCCACAAATCTTTAGTTGCGTGCCGGCAGCCGAAGCGTGTGGACGTGTTTTGTTTTCGTAATTTTTGTTTATAATCGAGTACTTACGAGATTTTGAAGGTAAATGTTTTGTCATATTTTTTACTTAAAACTAATCTGGTTTTTACCAGCTTTGGTTTGGCGCTGTCCAAATATTAAATCAAATGTTATTTACCCCGTAGATAAGTACTGACGACCTTCGCTCATTAGTAACGTTTATCATTCAAAGTTATCTTATACAACCAGAGTCGGGACATAGTAATTGCTCTTCTAATTATATGTATCATTGTAGGGTTTTCAAGTGCAAACATTTTAATAAAGAATACTTCGTGTTAATTATTCGATGAAGGTTGATTTTCGCAATATCTACAATGGAATAATAATGCAGTTTTTATGAAGCAAGTTAGGAAATAGTTAGCCGCAATCTTTGTTACGCTCATTACATGAAAATGCTCCTGATTACTTAAACGTCAGTTCACTATTAAGCCTACAAAATATTCGCTACTGTGAACCTATACCCTGTTCGCGATAGGAATAGAAAGAATTTAAATAAGGTTCTTTAAGGCGTCCACTTTAAAATAAAACTACAACAAAAATGATCACAGTCAAGATTGATGTGGAATAAATATGATTAATTTAAATAACAGCTGTCACACTTAATTGCACATATTTAGCCTACCTACTTTCTAAAATTACAAGATTTTCATTTAATATCGTTTATTTTTACATTCTGTTGTGATGTCGACGTTAAAAAAATCTAAAAGAAGCAGGGGTAAACAGTACTGGAACGTTTTCACGTCACTATAGTTGTACCAAGCCTAAAATGTTACATTTTCCCTTCATAAGTTATGGCAGCACGTTTTATTTTATTTAATTGGTTTAAAATGTCAACCATCCGTCAAATAGCGTAAATATTGTGCAGTTACTTGTAAACGCTACACCTTTTCTTATTGTTTTTGCTGAATTCTCGCGATTTTGTTGTTAGATATTGCTATGTTTCTTTGGTTATAATTATAATTGTTTATTTTGTGTTGTCGGTGCATTTTGTGGAAATACGGATTCTACTGCATTTGGATTGTTTGAACTTAACTTGAAACAAAAGGTTTCGTACTCCTGCTTCTGCGAGCCTCTTTTTTCTAACGTTATCGTGAACAGAGTATAAGAGTGAGTGATAGTGGAACCGTAAGATCGAAGTTAAAAAGCGGTTCGTAGTGGATTGGCTGCTTATTCGGCCATTTTAAACAATAAAAAGTTAACTTACATGTTCATGACCACAAAAAATATGGATGATAATTTCAAAAATATTTTATTGAAACAGGAGATTTTTTAAATGTTTAAGAAATTGCAACAGGACGTGATATTTTCTGCCATAAAAAAATAATAAAATATTTACACAAACTAACATTGAAGTCTTCTAACATAGGTACCCTGTTCAGGCAGATAAACAAGGGTCATCGTTGTCCCTTGGACTTATGTTATAAATTGTTTGTGTACTGATAACGGTAAAGGATTACTGTCAATTTAATGTAGATTATTGTCAGTATAATGTTTATCGCCATTTGATAATATCCGCGTCCTCATGTCAATGCCTAGAGAGGTCAAAGTCCGAAGAAACCGGTATTTTATGCAGTTACCGGTATTTTAGAATTTACGGTTTCTATACTTATGATTAAATTAATTTTAATTTTTACGCGTGGAAATGTGATAATGAACGAATCCAATGGATACCTATTCCGTCACAATTTGTAATTTAAAATAATGTTTTTGTGTACTTATTTTTAACTTTATTGACTATTTTACATAACAAACGTCATACTTTCACTTTGCCAAAAAAGTCTGCTTTGTTTCTTATCGATACTTAACTACCTAGTCGATAGGTACCTACCTACTTATATACTGAAATAAAACTTATTAGTGTAAATCCTAAAGGAAAAAGATATGACCCAGTCATGCGACGTTTACTTTATTTGCATAACGACAACAAACAGGTACGAGTATGAGTTCAACGGCCGGCATTGGCACTCGATGTGTTGCCAAACAACTCTACGCGAGTTTCGAGTAAAATATCAAAGATTTTTTTAAAGGCTCAGGTAGGAAGAGGTATTCTCTGGTCTGATAGTTCGATTAATTAAGGCAATTTTGTTTATGAGGTATAATATTAACTACTCGTTATTTTATACCTTAGTATTTTTTTGTAATTATGTTCCTTATTTATGAAAAGTAGGCCAGGGTTGTATGCTTTTGAAAACGTAATTTAGTTTCATATTTATGCTCTGGAGTTATGCGTCATACTAGAAGCAATTGCAGTTTTGAATAAATTGCAGGGAAATGCACCGATTGTAGCATTAATTGTAGCAACTCTTACCTATGTATATTTTAATTTATAAAAAGTTTCAGATTCTCCCTATCGTCCCAGAAAGTAGTAAGTATTTGTTTTATATTTGCTTATCTCATGAGATTCCAGGCTGAATAAATTGATAACTTTTGCATCATAGTCAACTGATGAAATAGCTAGTGATTGCGTCAAATGCCTTGTTTTAATTTAGCTATTTATCGGTTTTTGGATATATTCGAGATAGGTAAGTTGTTTATGATTTGAATAGGATAATGTTAATGAAGATAGAAACTGTAATTTAATTATAGACTTACCTTAAAAAAATGTGCTATAACTATAATAATTAGGTAGGTAACTAATCCCACAACTAATGTTTTTAAGCCTATTACGCTATACGACCTAGATTTTCGCTTAGGGCGTCTAGACAGCGCTACGCATTAGCAAGCATTAGCCGTATTAGAGAAAACCTAATCCTACTTACGATTTCTGCTACGTTATATCGATTGACCGAACCTTGTGTACTCGATACCGAAATCGGTTAGATTTGTGTACTTTGACTTCGGGTGTGGTGAACAAACATTTATCGGTAAATTGCGTTATATCTTGTTTTTCTTTTGACGTCTTGTTGAGTCTACTTAAACGAGTAATAATGAATTGATATTGCATTACATCCTTGATGTTTGTTTATCTATACTAATATTATAAAGAGGTAAAATTGTTTGTAAAGTAAGTTTGTTTGTGGGGGGTAATCTCTGGAAGTAAAGTACCGATTTAAAAAAATCTTTCACCATTCGAAAGCTACATTATTCTTGAGTGCAATAGGTTATATTTTATCCCGGTACGGCTTTTATAGTACGTCAATGCGGTACGAGCAGTAATTCCCACGGGACGCGAGTGAAACCGCGGGAAAACGGGTAATTTGTTATAAATCAGATATTAGTAGATGACTTTATTGTTACTAACAGATTGAATTATGTCACTGCTAGGGGTGGATTTACTTAACAAATTTAAGAATCCTATTTATAACTAATTGTAGTTAATGGCAAAAATATTTACAGACTGTCTAGACGTCTGGTGACGCTTAAATTCACAGATTAGGCAAGCACCCATCTAATGCTCGTTAGGGTGGCATCCCATAATTTTGATCTTAGGAGGCGTAAGAAGAAGTGAAATGATGTTCGAAAAGTACTGAAAATGATAGTTTGAATTTTAAAATTAGCAAATTCACTATTTTTTTTGAATTTATAGTAGGAAACTGCCTTAGCTAGCTTTTCTGAAGTTGTCCTTGCAAGTTTATTGGAAAAGCTGGACAAACTTTGACGACCTCCAAAACCTAGCCAGCAATTATTTCCAGTCTTCAACGACAATAGCTCTCTTAGCAAGAACTGAAGCTACTAGAAATACAGGCTGTAATAAAACAACACATATTAATCAAATGTCCGAAGACCTATAAAATGGCATTGAATTAGAAACATACAGAAGAATCCTTGTAACAATGATTGTCTATTGAATTGATTCTCTGCTGAAACAATCGGAGGAAGCCTGAACAATGTAGGCAATACCTACGTACCTACATGGTGAGATGTGAATTCGAAAACATAATACATTTCCAATTTTGTTTTAAGATTACGGAGATGTTTATACTATTTACATAATATACACCGTGTTCCTGAGGTTATACATTAACTTCGACATGTTATTCAGACCATTGAATTGACCATTTTTTACTATGGACACTATTAGAAATTCCAATTAAAAAATATATATATACAGACTTAATGCTTAGATGAAATTTATCTAATATGAATCACTCTTTACCTCATACCTACCTCTTTGATAGTTTTAGCTGCACAAAGTGCCAACATCTCACTAATAAAGACTTTCTTAAAGCACAACATAATTAAATTGGTTAAACTTAAATTACAAATAACTTTAAAACTATGCCATTTAAACTACTACTTCCTTTGTACGATATGTTTAACAAGAGCTATAGAAGTATTATTCAAAATTAATGTAGGTATATCCTCAGGAACACGGCGTATATATGTCGCAATGACAATCCGGTTAATCATTAATCCGCCGTTATACATAAGGGCCCTGTTTTTGATAACGGCTGGCCGTAATGTAATATGGCGGATTATACAATCCGACTGCGACATGCACTAACTTAAGCTATTAAATAAAAATGTATGTACTAAGAATCAAAAAGTCAGCGGAAATCGTGCCTTTTGAATATATATTTCCATCAATAAAATATGACAGTTCTTTGGTGGCAATTACATTATCTAAATAGTGCCTTCCTTTCTTCTGAATAGGGAGAAATGTAAATACCTACTTGAGATTTTTTTCTGCAGGACTAGACAATTCTTAATAATCTTCTTCAGATCACGCACTTGGAAGCCTTCTTCCAAATTACAAGTAACTTCTATGAACATAAACACCCTGAACTTTAGTAACTTGTTTTCATTTCACATTCATATTTTGGTTTTGGTTGGCCATATGGCCATATCTGTCCCACCTACGGGCTACGGCAACTTCTCACGGAGAAGATGGGCGTTAATCACCACGCTTGTTCAATGCGGGTTGGTGATTTCAGACGAAAGTCCAGGTGTCCTCAACGATGTTTTCCTTCACCGTCAGTTATTACTTCATAGCAAAACATAAGAATATTTTATCTATTTTTACTGCTTTTACGATGATCGATTACGTGAATTACGTGTTAGGAACCCGTCATTTATTTTTATGCAAACTCTGAACTTTGATATGTAATGCAAAGTTGATTGTACTCGAGAGATAAGATGATATGAAGTAATCTGACGTACGGACGACAGCACATCAAGTTACTTACAAAAATCTATCAAACTGCAATAGATTTTCAACCATATCGTAATAGTGGAAGTTTAATGTTCGACTGGTAAAATTTAAAAGATAGTTAACCTGCTAAACGGTAAGTTGACCTGCTGTCGTCTGTACCTGAAAGTAGCATCTGGCGTAAAATTAATGTACTTACCTATATCTCTATCGTATTATTAACTCTATGATAAAATTAATGGATAAGGTGCTTAAAGTATAGTAATACGTAGTTATGATGACATAGATATTAATCTATGAGGAGATTGTTTGACAACTAACGAGCATTGTTTGTTTGGACTTTGATAGGTACTGATATAGCAAAATATCAGACAGACGGTCCTTAACTATCAGAAATCAATAGGTCTTGCGAATATCAACGTAACCTTCGGGACGAGACGACTTTGAGGCAAACTTATTGATGGAATGTTACGTTACTTTTACATAAGTGATTTCACGTAGGGTTCATCTATACAAGATCTATACTAATATTATAAAGCTGAAGAGTTTGTTTGTTTGAACGCGCTAATCTCAGGAACTACTGCTCCGATTTGAAAAATTCTTGCAGTGTTAGATAGCCCATTTATCAAGGAAGGCTATAGGCTACTTTTTATCCGGGTGCGCTGAGTAGTTTACACGGGACGCAGGTGAAACCGCTGGCAGAAGCTAGTAATTAAATAACTAACCTTCACATTCTTGTGAAACTAAGGCTTAGATAGGAGCTTTTCCTGCTATGTGCCTGAAAAATCTGCTTCAAGAAGAATATGTTAAATAGATCCCATACTCGATCCCACTTCAGTTTCTTGACTCTTATAATAGTAGTACAGCAATTATTTCAGACAGGCACGTGTAGAATCCTTCTTTTGTTTTTCTTTTTGTGTTTTGTTCAACATGGCGTGTCTGTTGCCAAATTGGTTAGATACGATCATTTACCTACTTTTTGCTCGTTCTTTTCAATAACAAACAAATAGTTATAGGTAGTTAGTTTTTTTATTAATTGTTATGAGTCAGTGTTTTAAAAGATTGTATTAGGTACGGATAGATGCTTTTTTAATCGATGGGAAATTATCACATCAAAAAAACAATCACACACAAAAAATGTAGATAGGTACACCTATAAGGAGAATTGCGAAGCATTGAAAATGATTTACCTCTACCTATCCACTAAGTCATAAGTTACAGTTTGGTTTTCTCACATGTCTCACGTCGTAATATTTACATAATTATGCGCACATACAAAATCATTTAAGCATGTCTTCGAACTGTTTAAACGTGACTCAAATAAGTAGCGAGCAGCCATTGTTATTATGTAAAACACTGGGTAGCTCTTATACTATATCCTCTCCTTCTTATTTAGTGGGCTGCAGACTGCAGGTTTCATCACCTAACAAGTGCCAGTGTATTTTTTTTCTCAATCTGCCATACGGTCTCTGAAGTTAAATTAAAAAAAAATCTTCTATATGTGTGTTGATGCTGGTACCTGATGCCAGCTAAAACGGCTACCCGTTTGTACCTGGTTGTCTACTGAGTTATTTTCTTAATGTTTGCCCTGATAAAACAATTTTTGCTACATTACGAAAAGTTAGCTGTTGCTTACAAATACTTAATTGCCATTAAAACATTTGCTACGCTCTCATTGTTTATTCAAGTTCAATAACATTTTTTATTAAGGTGAATGCGACGACTAGAAGCGGGAAATTCAAATATAAAATGGTTTTTTCATGTTTTACCTAAGTTAACATTCAATATGAGGCGTGATCTTATGATTGGCGGTTATAATATCCCACAAAGTAATTACTGATGTCCTTGTTTAACTCCGAAACTTCTTACAATTTAAATGTAACGTAAAAAACGTTTTATTGCGAAATATCATAGTTTCGTCAGTTTATAGTTCATAATAAAGAAGTTTCGGAGTTAAACAGGATCAGAAATTACTTTGGCGGATATTATAACCGCCAATCGGGAGTGATACGGATAATCGAATGAACGTTATACTCGATGGTCGCTATATCGAAAAAAAATATGAGTGGTACGCTATCTCGAAAGCTCATTAATGTCGAAAAACGGGTATATCGACTGACGCTATCGCGAACAACGTATCTCGAAAAACTGTTTGAATGGTACGCACTATTTCGAAAATTCTCTGTCAAATCT
>NWSH02000535.1:4086685-4153240 GCA_002382865.2 Heliothis virescens
CACCATGGTCTTTCTTGTAGCAAGAGCGCAGGTCGCATGGCACGGCACGCCAGTATTAATGACATTATTCGTCGGGCTCTTGTCACCGCCGGGGTGCCAGCTGTTTTAGAACCCAAAGGCTTGGCACGTGACGATGGCAAGAGACCAGACGGGATGTCCATAATGCCATGGAAGATGGGAAGGTCTTTGGTGTGGGACGCAACATGTGTCGACACCCTTGCACCTTCCCACCTTCCCAGCACGGCGAACTGTGTCGGTGCGGCTGCTGCAGCTGCTGAAAACCTCAAGCGGCGCAAATATGTAAACCTAACCGGTAATTGCATGTTTGAGCCGTTTGGGGTCGAAACATTGGGACCATGGGGCCCAAGTGCCCATGGTCTTTTTAGAGAAATAAGCAGACGCTTAGTGGAGTCCACTCGTGACCAAAGGGCTGGCCTATACTTCGGTCAAAGAATTTGCATTGCCATTCAGCGTGGCAATGCGGCCAGCCTTTTGGGCACGATTCCCGCTGACAGCGATGCGGATGAGTTTTTTGATACATAATTTTAATTTGTTTATATTTTATTAATTTTAATTTAGTAATTTAAGTTTGTATATATGTAGATTGTATATATTATTGATTAAAACAGATAATTTGCAAAAAAAAAAAAAAAATTTTAGAAAGTAAGAATGAAGTATTGTTTTTCTTTCAAAAGTATGGTTCTTTCATGCTGTTTGTTAAATATTAGTTTTAAACTATTTAAAATTGATAAGGTTGTCCATATTTGGCACTAACGAGTGGATATTGACCACCAAATAACGTCTGTAGTTTCATAAAAACTTAAAACAAGATAATTAATTATTCAGAAAAGAGATTTTCCAATGATCTGCACCTACCTATATGGAAAAATGTTACCGTCATGTTTGTGCTCACACTTAGTTCAAATTATAGCAATTTTTCTTCAATTATCAACATGCATTAACATTTCAGTGCTAATATTTTTTCCTTTCGAGTACGTGTAGTAGATGCCGTATCATTAGCTATTAATGTTTTTTGTTCTATCTCAGATATGGTACGTTGACTGATAAGAAGGACATTAGTCTTAAGTATTTTATGCAAATCATCTTTTGTGTTGTTATTTACCTTTCGTTTATTGACATCATCATCCTGCTGTTTAGTGTTAAGAATTCCTTAACATGAATCAACGATTAAATGTTTTGCAATTTTTTTCCTTCCTTTACCTATCTAAGGGATTCAATTATAAGCAATTCTCTACAGTAAATTCATTAGTATTTTTCTTATATTTATTACGAAATTTGTTGTAGACTAAATTTTATTTTCATTACTTTTTTCTGATAAAAATCTTGCTTTCGTGAATAGGTTATTGCGTTATCTTCTAAAACAATGTTTTGGCTCCACGAAAATCATGTGATGGGGAAACCTCTGACCTAGTACATGATCAACTTGTTTATAATAGAATAAAATAAACTTAACAGAGTGTTATCCAAAGGTGATTTGCGCATCGCAATGTCATTCAGGTCATTTCGGTCGTTTGTGTCGCCAATAGAACTTGGAGGGAGTAACTTTAGTTACTTACAGATTTTAAACTGGTCTGTAGCATGAGATTGTGCTTTAAAAAAATGGCTTCGCGCCACTGTGTCTATGGTTGTGCAAAATTTAAGTTGGCTGACTCATGATTAGGTAAAACTTGCCAAGTGAAAAAGACCTCCATAAAAATTAAAGGTCGAAATAACTGCCGTTTATAAATTTTAAGAATAAATCTATACTAACTAATATTATAAAGCTGAAGAGTTTGTTTGTTTGTTTGAACGCGCTAATCTCAGGAACTACTGGTCCGATCTGAAAAAATATTTCAGTGTTAGATAGCCCATTTATCGAGGAAGGCTATAGGCTTTATAGACTTTTTATCCGGGTGCGCCGAGTAATTCCCACGGGACGCGGGTGAAACCGCTGGCAGAAGCTAGTGCGAAAATAAATGTCGCTACAATACATGGTGGGAAAATCCAATTACATTGGGTTTTTCTAAAGATTATGGTCCTATCAGCAAAAATGAGTCTTTATTAACCTGTTATCAAAAAAAAGTAACGACTCATTACGACCCGAATAAAAAACAAAAACAAAGTAGGTTAAAGTCTAGATGCAAAGCGTGTATGCAGGTGCTTTACATATTTTTTATTCTTTTTTTATACGTAAGTATGTAAATAAATGCACTATCATACACGCGTATCTGTGTAAATTTATAGCGTTTAAAGCCAATTAACTCTTGTTGAACAAGTTGACATTGCTGTTTATGAAGTGCAATAAGTATTTATAGTAGACCAATAATAATATGTATCAATGTTTTACCCTGTGTCTGCATCTACAATTGTTTCTATTTATGTCTGTCGCTACCTGTTTTTTTTTCAAGCATTACGCTATACTTATTTACTTTTATCTTCATTGTCATCTAATAAGGCATTGATAAAAAATAAAATTACACAGCAATTTTCTGCTGATCACCGATGCTGTGATAAATTCGATAGCAAAATGACTGGCGCTAATTTTAAGGCTGAATGTCGATGACTGTGCTTCGCCAAAATGTAATTTGTTTTTTTCTTGTTCCAGATTTGAAACCGAAACACGCCGAAGGCACGACTCGAAACGAAATAAAATAATCTAGTCAATAAATTCACAATATTTTACAAATTTTTAAACATGAAATAATATAAACCGCTGTGTTATTAAATTAATTTAAGATTGTACTTATTTTTATTTGACAGTAACTTTTGTTTATAAGTGTAAATAATAATGCAGATCTTAAAAGCACGTTTCGCTCTGAGAGCGACTGCATCACAATTTCAAGCATGGAGCTCTGCGAAAGGACGTACTGCTTCTTCGGTAAGTTATTTATATTAATATTTTTCCACATCATATATGAAATTAATAAATACACACTTAATTTAAATATAACTATATTTTGTGCGATATGTACAGTCGACAGCAACCTTTTCAACCTTATCATAATAGTGGAAGTTTAATGTTCGATTGGTAAAATTTGACAGATTCGGGTACATTGACTTGCTGTCGACTATACCTATACATACATATTTGGAAGTGGAAATTCAAGACTCATTAATTTGCTACGCGCAAAAGCTGGGACCTATTTTGGACATTAAAAATTAATGAAGTTAACATCGTCAGATTTATTCTCGATTATTTTTTTAAAGTCTACTTTACACTACAAAAAACCAATAAAGCTGGACTTGCACCTATAGTCTAGACATAAATTGTAGGTCCAAGGATAGTCCAAGGAACCAGACAGACAGGGGTTACTAAATGTCCTTGTCCTACAGACGATCAAATTACGCATCATGTCGTGTGTAATTATAGTTAAGTAATTATGTATTGCTCCCCGTACTTATTTTATATTCAACGTTACAAATGTTTTTATATGTCGTGCGCAACTGTTATCAAAGTTCAAACAATATAAATCACAGCAGACAATAGTAAATAATAAAAATATTATAAAGACGCTTGCGCAATAAATATTTACATATACAAACTCTTTAACTGATCTTGAATGTATAACTTTTTATTAATATGTTGTTTAGTTTCATCTGTGCTGGTCATTGCGTCGTTTTTACTAAAAGCAAAAATGTCATTCAAGACTTTGAATAAAGGGTAAAATGGTTTTTGGTCTAAAAGTTTTTTAAGACAATAATTGTCCAATTTCATGTCCATTTGTTTGATTATAATAGACACAGATTAATCAACACGAGTGTGAGAGCTTATCGAAATACTCTCATATTATTTGAATAGTATCGGTCCTCTTGAAATCCATTGATTAGATTCTGGTACTTGACTTGGCACTTAGTAATCTTATCGAGAAAATTACATAACTTAACTTTTACCATGTAATGTAGGAATTTGTTTGATAATAATTCCTTTATATCTGCTTAAAGACCAGGCTAGAGGCGCCTCCGAAGTATACCTAGCCCTAACCCCTTAGGTCCGCGACCAATTAAAATCAAAAAGCATTTATTCAAAATAGACTGAAAACAGCATTTTCTGAACACAGACAGCCCCAAAAACGCCCGCCCTTCACCACTTCCTATGTGTTTTTGCTAGGAAGAAGAAGTGACGCAACAAACTCCCCAGCAATACATGTTTTTCCATAGCAACATTTTTTTTCTGTAAAATCCCTTTGCCCGGATATGTTAGTAGGTACACTGGTGGCCAGATTCAAAGGTTCCAGATAAGGTTCTACATAGCTATCTGACAGATGATGCCATAGAAAATAAGTCAAAATTAAAAACATGTGTCTTAGAATAGACGAGCTATGCAACATGCACTTTACCGCAGGTGCATTAGTGGCATCAGGAAAAATTATGAAAAATAAACAATAAGTTTATAGGGAAGATTAATTAATATATTTTGATATCTAATTCTGCATATACACAATTAGAAACAATATAACAGAATTAATTTTCATATACTTAATGATATTTATTGTTCCCATACCTTTAGTAAATAAACATTACTGTCGTCAATATTCCACAATACATATTTACCGAATTCTTTGCCGCGATAACAGTAATAAGCTTGTCACGCTGCCACGTGCCTAGATCTTGGGAACAACTTCCTACTTCTAAGCATAATAACACAGATTAACCTTAAGAAGTATCTTTTTTAATTCTTTCGTCGATGGGAGATCATCAAATGACCCCTCCCGCTGTGGGTAATAGCGTGAGTGTCAGACTTTTACTGACTAAATCCCACTGTGTTGCTTCTTGAGCCCTTTGTGTACCAGGGCCGGGGTAACTCCTTCGAACTATCCCGCAGCTGCCATAATAAGTAGTTCAAGCGTTTGTTTCGCTTTTTAGGTGAATTTTCAAAAAATCCAGCCATCATAAGTAATATTTAACCACTCCCCGTGCGCTCAAGGCTTTACAAATAAACCGTTCGATATCATATCAACTTTACACAGATAATGACACCAAAAAAAAACAAACACATCCTGGTCTTGACAATAACAAAAGAATTTACTTTAAAGTTCAAGATTTGAACTTTAAAACGAGCCAGTAAAAAAAGATTTCGTTGAAAATTGAAACGGAGATGAAAAAAATATTTTTGATGAGGTTCTGTCTGTTGTGTTACGGCCGTTCCCAATATCCTATCTCTCTGCAAATCTACAGATGGATAGAATATTAATAACTGTCGTAAGAACAACATTTCGCCCAGAAAATTTAAAAAGGATCATATAGACCTCGGGTTATTAAATAACTAGGTATAACTTCCTTTGCCATATAAATAACGAAACACTATCATAATTGAAACTGTTAGATCATCTTGATTCCATTAGATAGTCGACCTTTCTTTTAAAAACATTTACTTAATTATGCTCAGAACTCCAAAACTGAAGTTCAAAAATTAAATACCAGATGCTGATAAGGTTTACGAGTTGACATGTCTCAATCCATACAAGATTCCGTACACTAATTGGCTAGTTAATATTGATTAGTTTTCGTGCATGCTGCATAATCGATCATGCATGCTTATCGATCGCATTTCTTGTTTAATTGTTATCGGCCGTCAACTCTAAGGCCTCTGTAGAGTCCCATTGTTCCACTATCAGCATATTTCTTACTAGCTTCCGCCAGCGGTTTCACCCGCCTCCCGTGGGAACTACTCGGCGCACCCGGATAAAAAATAGCCTATAGCCTTCCTCGATAAATGGGCTATCTAACACTGAAAGAATTTTTCAAATCGGACGAGTAGTTCCTGAGATTAGCGCGTTCAAACAAACAAACTCTTCAGCTTTATAATATTAGTATGGATATTATATTATGTATACTATACCTATACAGTATACAGTATAGATGTAGCTTAGGGCTAGAAACATAAACCATATTTTTTGCTACAAGGCGCCGACATCAAAAATAGAAGAAACTTTCCAATTCCACTGTTTTTCTTTTATTTTGGAAAAATTTTTTTTCTTATGAAAGGGTATGATTATGTACCTGCTTGTTTATTTACTAGGGTTTCTGCATTTCTCTTTCATACCCTTCGTATGCAGTTGATAATGAAGGAATTCATCCCAGTTACTTACGTAGTTGCCTCTAATCCCACGGCTGCTGGCGTGACAATCATTCACTGTTCACTTGTTTCGTCGTTATCAACAGCAACAAAGCATGAAGTTTTATGTATTTATTGCACTTACGCCTTTATCCGAGGTTACGTACAACGACCACGAATATTTACGACACTACCGAATGACAAGATTTTGTATTTGTATGCTGATAAGATATTTTTGTCAACAAATCGCATTTATGAAGATGTATGTAGGTGAATTGAATCACTAACATTAATTCAAGTTTTGAAGTTAAAACACGACTTTACTGTTTCTTAGACGTTTGCATAATTTCCTTTTAATTTCCGACTAACAGAGGAAACAATCTAGGAAATCGACAATGAAGGGTTCATTGTTCTTTCTAGTATACAAAAAAAAAACAAATACTTATAGGAAAATGATTCATTTTCAAAATAAACGGTTGTTTGAAGAAAATATGTCGGAATCCTAATTTTATTCACGTTCGTTTGAATTGCCTGATATCGATGGCATAATTCGCGTACCTATCAACATCAGAATTTTTCGGACGTCCAAAACATCCGTCCGTAGGAACATCGTTGCATCAAATAAACAATCAACTATCACTTCAAACGGCACAGGAATTCTCATCATGTGATATTCAACCAATGACCAGGTTCTAAACCATTAACGGAATAGCAAGTCAGATATCGATAAACCATTTAAAAAGTATTTTCTCTTTTGAGGACCAACCTGATTTCTCAGTAGGACCAATCTAATTTAAACGTATGTCTCCTTTTCCAGGACGCGAAGACAGTAGAATACAAGCCAATCAGAAGCGTCCTGGTAGCGAACAGAGGAGAGATTGCCATCCGAGTGTTCAGAGCATGTACCGAGCTGGGGATCAGATCCGTCGCCATTTACAGCGAACAGGACAAATTGCAGATGCATAGGTGAGATGCTCTAGTTCAGCTGAAGCACTCAGTAGCAAAAACACTATCATATGACCTTTTTACGTTTTTTAATCGATTCATATCCCAGCTGATATACCATTTCATCGTAAACGATAATGACAACTCACGTTCTTAATCGTGCAATCTGCATTTCACTGTGTTATAGGTATAATATATAATTGTTGTATATAAAATAAATATGCAGGTATCATGGTAGCTTACTGTACCTTTATGATATACTTAACAAAAACACAGTTTTAATCTAATCATCATAATGATAGGTAATCCTATAAGATAGTAGTATTATTGTGGTGGTCGATATCATAAAAGGTGCCGAGATCATCTTTATCTGACCTAAGTGCACATGTTCTCGTTGAAGTGCTATAAAAAAGATTGCTCCCTAAATTGGCAAGAATTCTATAGAAACTTCAGTAAAAATACTAATACCACACATTTGGTAATACTAATAACGTTAACGTATGTATTGGTTATTCTTACTAATCGAACAAGAGTGACGAAGGAGAACAGAGTGAGGTGTCAAAGATGAAGGTGGATTATAATATCTCACTGGTGCTTATTATACTGCGTAAGGCCTTAAAGGTCTGGACTTAAAAATCATTTTTTACTTCCAGACAAAAAGCTGACGAATCATATTTAGTCGGCAAAGGTCTACCTCCAGTAGAAGCGTACCTAAGTATTCCTGAAATCATAAGAGTAGCTAAGGAAAATGACGTGGACGCTGTGCATCCCGGTTATGGTCTACTGTCTGAGAGGTAAGGATTGAGGATATGTTATTTAATTACTGTCTCATTGGGTAGTCTGTATCTAGGTATACTTGTAATATAATTTAGAGGATTTCTTTATTTATTGGAATTACGTAGTTATTGGAGACCAAGGGTTATCAAATATGCTTCGAAAACAAATACAGCAAAAAATCGAATTCTGTTTTGTGCTTAATTTCTCAAAAAAGCTCCACAAGAAAGGTCATCTATTAAACTCAAACCTAGACAGCGTTGTTCTAAATAAAACTTTATGTTTAACATTATAGGGCAGACTTCGCTCAAGCAATCCTCAACGCCGGTCTCCGGTTTATCGGCCCATCCCCATTCGTGGTGCAGCAGATGGGTGACAAAGTCGCCGCCAGGAAAGCTGCCATTGATGCCAGTAAGTTTTTAAATTCCGACACGAATACAAGTCTTATTTAAAACTAAGTATTTTCGCAATACCTTCTCATCTACCATTAAATTACCGACTCAAATAACTCTTCGTCAGTCTTAGTAAGTACGTTGGTCCTTATCCATTTGCCTTAAAAAGTAATTCGCAGTCATGGTTGAAGTTAGTTAATTCACCTTCCATGACTTTTGATATGTTATCTCCATAAAAGCCGCAACGATTCCGGTGGTAATTCTATTAACAGCAAATAAGAAACTTGTAACTAATTACATTACATTTTGATTTTCAGAGGTGCCAATTGTCCCGGGTACTGATGGTCCGATAACGACGAAGGAGGAGGCTCTGGCCTTCTGCGAACAACATGGTCTTCCAGTTATATTCAAGGTAAGTATTTAAGGACTTTCAGACTTTCGCGTTTCTCGTTCCTTCTGCGTTTTTCGTTCGTTTACGCTCGATTCGGCCTATAAGAACGGGTCGTTCGCGTCTTCGCTTTCAAACCAACCTGTAGCTAAGTTAAAGTCGCGTAGAAAATCTCCTATCTCATAATATCGTCTGTGCCACTTTCTGTAGAGATAACTCAAAGGAATTCGGAAAAATATTAGGTACCTACATCAGTTGTTTTTATATTTTAATCTGTACCGATTAACTGATTAATTCGGCAACAAACAACATTTGTTACGTTGTCCGATAATATAAATAATGCTCTGTCATGCTATCTAAAGTGCTGATTTTTTGTGGGCGTGGCACTTGTGGCCTGTTCTAATGAAAGCGAAATTAGGTAGGTATAATATGTGAAGCTTTACCTCCTGGTAATTGTAACGACAAAAACCGTTCACTCCAAACGCCAAATATATGTTACGAAATTAATCCATATATCTCCGTTTTGTTAGCGTTAGTTCTTGATTACACGGCGACTGTGGGTTGAGCTGATTTGAAAATGTTGATTTGGGTCAAGAATCATTAGCATAACTACGTCCTTTAATTTGACCAGGATGCAAATCAACAGCTTGTATAAGACAAGCCAGTTACCTCGGCTGCTTTGTGCGTCCGAGTGGTCGGATGATAGTTGTGAACCGCCATTAAGGGATGAATAATGCTAGACCGGGGCGGGCACGAGCCGTGCCCTGGGCGAGGCACGGATGAGGCTCGGATTCAACACTACACGAACATTTAGGTCGCGTCCGTCGGGACACGAACGCCACACGGCGTAGCATGAACCGCATCATATAAAATGTTCGGTTTTGAATCTGAGCTTCATAATTCATCCCTAAGTCTGGCCTGTTATATGTTTGAATGGAATTTTTTCCAGGCTGCATATGGTGGAGGTGGCAGAGGTATGCGAGTGGTGAAAGAGATGAGCGAGGTTCAATCCGCGTTCGAGCGAGCCTCCTCCGAGGCGCTGGGAGCGTTCGGCAACGGCTCCATGTTCATCGAGAGGTTCATTGAGAGACCTCGTCATATTGAGGTGCAGCTTTTGGGTAAGACCTTTGTTTTTAAGCTCCTAAATTTTAGATGTATACCCAGACTGATTTTTCATCTGCCTATTTTTGACACCCTAACGGACAGAAAAACTGTTGAAACAATTCAGATCAAAAATGACATAATCAGACAAGATTTTAACTTTCAGATCAATATTATTAGATATTTATCCGAATAAGCCTGCTCTCTCAGTGTTCTTGGAAACAAATTCTAATACGTTTCTGCTTTTCAGGTGACAAGGCCGGCAACGTAGTTCACCTTTACGAACGTGATTGCTCCGTACAGAGAAGACATCAAAAAGTAGTTGAAATTGCTCCTGCACCTGGTTTGGACCCCGAGGTAATATTACAAGAAGCTTTGATAAAACTAATTATAGTTTCTTTACTTCGTCCTCATGTGGAGCTGGTCTCGTTACCCGTAACGACTGCCAAAGATGTTAAAATGACAGCCAGAACCCACCAATTTATCGCGCTTTCCGAAACACGGAAGAACTCGTCAGGACAAGATGGTCACCCATCCACAAATAAGCGTTGCTTAACCTTACGACTGATCAACTTTTTAGAACGAATAGCTATCATCATTAACGGTTAAAAAAATTATTTACAGACCCGTAAGAAGATGACGGACTGTGCCGTGCACTTGGCTCGGTCTGTCGGCTACGAGAACGCGGGTACCGTGGAGTTCCTGCTCGATGATAAGGGCAACTTCTACTTCATTGAAGTCAACGCTAGGTAAGTGGCTTTGGGAGATAGACGCAATTTTTTTATCCAGCTTAACCTGTGCAAAAAATCCAATAGCATAAGTGACAGTATAGTACAGAAAAAAGGTCTAATATATAACTGCGAAAATCAATATTCTATCTATCTCTGGATTTGTTTACTAGTGATATTCCTGTCTCTGGTAAGGAAATCCAGAGTTAGATAGGTTATTGGGAACGGCCGTAAAACGATAGTATTTCGGAGACTCAGAAAAATTTCAACTCTCTTTGGTCAAAATATCACGTACCGCTTGAGGCGTCTTATATTTATTTTTGGTAATGTAATAACTATTACAAACGAACTAAAAAATATAAAGATACATGTACCCTCCAATGATACCCTATTACTCTCCAGGTTACAAGTGGAACACACGATCACAGAAGAAGTAACAGGCATTGATTTAGTACAATCTCAAATCCGAGTGGCAGAAGGTATGACGTTACCTGAGCTGGGACTCACGCAAGACGAGATCCAAGCGCAAGGGTTCGCGATACAGTGCCGCGTCACCACTGAAGATCCCGCTAACAACTTCCAGCCTAGCACTGGAAGAATTGAAGTGTTCAGGTAAATTTATACTTTATTGTATTTACTTTAGGTTGATTTTTGACTGTCTAACAATTGCAGGTGAGCTTCAAGAACTGAGTTGCTTAGGAGAATTAAATGGTTTTATATGCTTCAAAATTAATTATGTTTCAATTAAGAAATAACCAAAAAGTTTTCATGTAAAATTTATGAAAATTTTGCAAGATGATCAGAACTTGCAAGATAGCATGGCGCAAGAGTATCACACATGTCATGTTCCACAATAGAGGCCTACCCATCTTTAAAGTTAATAGCATCGTGCCGTCTGCTGTGTTACCATATCGTCGCGTCAAGTCTGAGCCGGGCCAGACTAATGGAATGGAATGACGCCAGACTGATCCTGTAACTTGTCTATGTCAGTTTTCCTTTGAAAGGAATTTGTCAGTTTTCTATCAGTGTTGGCAGAAATAAATAATGCAATGAAAATATTTTGTCAGATTTAGTTTTAAGCCTATGGAATGAAATTAATGTTTTAACTGGATAAACTGGACACCTCCCATTCATTATACATCGTTTTTTTATTTATACGGAAATTCATAAAGTGCATTTTCCATTCAGGTCTGGCGAGGGTATGGGCATCCGTCTGGACTCTGCCTCAACATACGCTGGTGCCGTCATCTCTCCATACTACGACTCGCTTCTTGTTAAGGCAAGTTCTTAACCATTTGGGCAGCATAAAGAAATTAATTTAAAATGTTATTCAATAAATTAAAAATTTCTGAATATTTTTATTAACAAATTATGTTTTCCCCCCGCAGGTAATCTCCCACGCGCACGACCTGCCGGCGTCGGCCGCTAAGATGAACCGCGCGCTGCGCGAGTTCCGCATCCGAGGCGTCAAGACTAACATTCCTTTCTTGCTCAACGTGCTTGAGAACCAGAAGTTCCTTAATGGTAAGCTATTTGAGATTCACTGTTCATCCGTATAAATGTTGTGTTTGAAGACACGGACACAAATAGTAATTATTTTGTTTAATAAGAAAAACGTCAAAAATCCTTCAAAACTTTTAAAAACCTAATACTTTTTGCAGGCGCCCTTGACACATACTTCATCGACGAGAATCCCCAACTCTTCATGTTCAAAGCATCGCAGAACAGAGCTCAAAAAATCCTTAACTACCTCGGACAAGTAGTTGTGAACGGCCCTGCTACACCTCTGGCCACTAAGATACCGCCTGCTGTCGTTAAACCATACATTCCATCCGTACCGCTGGGTAAGTTGCCCAATAAATGTAGGGGAACCGTGTAGACTCTACACAGTAAGGGATTAAATTCGACGTGCGCCATTTTAGGTGCCCTTGAAGGGCCAAATGCTAATGAGATAAAAGGTGAGATTAAAAGATGGTTTAAAACTAATCTTTGTTTGATGTGGAAGTAAGGTGTTAGAACACTAAATGGGAATAGTCAATATTTATAGAGATAAATAATTGGGTATTAGAAGCCTTTAAGAGCTAAGAATGATATAACGATATTTCATATAATTGGAATGTACAGATTGAAATACATATTAACTTGGATTTTGCATGAGCAAAAACTCAATTCAGTTTAAAAATGCTAATAATAAAACTGACAATAAATTAACGTGGCAACATTTAACAAATAGTAATGGTTTTGTCCCCCATTAACAAAATTAATGGCCATTAATGGAGGATGAAATTTTATTCCAAATTGTTTAAAAATCTAGTAAACAACTTTTCAACGGTTTTTTCCAGTGTATCGCAATGGGTATGGTAGGTTTCAAAATTGAATTTGGTAGAATATTTATTTTGCCATATTATGTATTATGAGCAATGTGTAGTTGTATAACCCAAAGCTTCACCTATTTATTTTGCAAATCTATGTATTGGGACACAAATCATCCCATTGGAGCACGGGCTATTAATANATGGTAAGCTATTTGAGATTCACTGTTCATCCGTATAAATGTTGTGTTTGAAGACACGGACACAAATAGTAATTATTTTGTTTAATAAGAAAAACGTCAAAAATCCTTCAAAACTTTTAAAAACCTAATACTTTTTGCAGGCGCCCTTGACACATACTTCATCGACGAGAATCCCCAACTCTTCATGTTCAAAGCATCGCAGAACAGAGCTCAAAAAATCCTTAACTACCTCGGACAAGTAGTTGTGAACGGCCCTGCTACACCTCTGGCCACTAAGATACCGCCTGCTGTCGTTAAACCATACATTCCATCCGTACCGCTGGGTAAGTTGCCCAATAAATGTAGGGGAACCGTGTAGACTCTACACAGTAAGGGATTAAATTCGACGTGCGCCATTTTAGGTGCCCTTGAAGGGCCAAATGCTAATGAGATAAAAGGTGAGATTAAAAGATGGTTTAAAACTAATCTTTGTTTGATGTGGAAGTAAGGTGTTAGAACACTAAATGGGAATAGTCAATATTTATAGAGATAAATAATTGGGTATTAGAAGCCTTTAAGAGCTAAGAATGATATAACGATATTTCATATAATTGGAATGTACAGATTGAAATACATATTAACTTGGATTTTGCATGAGCAAAAACTCAATTCAGTTTAAAAATGCTAATAATAAAACTGACAATAAATTAACGTGGCAACATTTAACAAATAGTAATGGTTTTGTCCCCCATTAACAAAATTAATGGCCATTAATGGAGGATGAAATTTTATTCCAAATTGTTTAAAAATCTAGTAAACAACTTTTCAACGGTTTTTTCCAGTGTATCGCAATGGGTATGGTAGGTTTCAAAATTGAATTTGGTAGAATATTTATTTTGCCATATTATGTATTATGAGCAATGTGTAGTTGTATAACCCAAAGCTTCACCTATTTATTTTGCAAATCTATGTATTGGGACACAAATCATCCCATTGGAGCACGGGCTATTAATAAGATATGTTTTATGTTCTTTATACATTATTATATGACTAAAATTTCATGCTTCATTTTGTTTATTATGCAATAAAATATATAAGTTTTATTTTTATTGCCATTAATTTTGTTTTTAATCCTGTCCGTGAACTTACAGGAGATAATTATTATACTGATTTAAAAAGTTTTGCAGACCTTTTCCAAGATATTAGAGCTTGGAATATTTATTCTAAAACTCCTACATAACTGGACATGTAAGGTGTTGCAAAATATTTTAAATCACAACAATATTTATAATTGATGTTGTTTCTGTATTGGAATTCATGAAGCCATTTTTTTTTAATTCTGCACGTCACACATTCCTGCACAGCCATTATTTCAGTTAACATGTTTTTCAGACCTATCCCCTGAGGCTATTAAAAGACAAGAATTAACAGGGGAGAACACAGGTGAGCCTACTTTTTGTTCTAGAATTAGACCGAAACCTTTTTGACCACATTTTGATTGTTTTTTTCAAGCTTCGCCCGATCGTTTTATTGGTTGTGGTGTAGGCTCTATCTACATGTTCCGGATTGGAACATGCCTTGTGATTAATATTTTAAATGTACAGTAGTATGTTCTTTATATATTTTTTTTGCTTTTATTTTATAATCTTTTTTTTACTTTTCAATTAGAAAAAAAATACCTACGTTTTAAATTCGTAAATGTAACTCTAAAGAAAGTGTTATGTAATATAGAATAGCCACATCAAAGAATGGAATTTGGAGGATATTTTCTAAGAATAGTTTACTCCCGGCGTTTGCATGCAAGGTAACCTAATTTAAATCAATAAAAAGTGTGTTTTTACTTAATAAGATATTAATTTTAATTAATAGGTTTCACCTGCACTCGGGATACAGTAACAAGAAAAAACAAAAACGAGGTTTCTAACACTATGTTAAGTGGCCATTACAAATTGAACTAGCAATTACTAGCTTTTAGATATTGTTTGTAGCTAGAGTAACGAAAAAAATGATTAGTACAGAGTAAAAAAAATAAATAAAAAAAATTGCTCTTCAGACTTCTATTCGTTTTAGAGTATTTGATAATAAAAAAAATATTTTGGACAACCCATTATCAAAAATATTTTCTTTCCCCAATTTTAGCCATACAACCGCCTAAAGGTTACAAGCAGATCCTCGATGAAGGCGGTCCCGCAGCCTTCGCCAAGGCCGTGCGACAGCACAAGGGACTGCTGCTCATGGACACTACGTACAGGGATGCTCACCAGTCCCTCCTAGCCACCAGAGTCAGGACACACGACCTGCTGGCCGTGTCACCCTATGTGGCACACAACTTCAGTAATTTGTACTCGCTTGAGAACTGGGGTGGAGCTACTTTTGATGTTGCCTTGAGGTGAGTGCTATTTGAATACAGCATTTCTTATCGCGCAACTTTGTTTGTGATATTGGTTAGTTAGACGATGGGAAACCCCCTTTAACTAACTTATTCTAGTAAAAAGAAACTCATTTTGCCATTGCAATATCCATCCAGGCCTGGAAGACCCCAGATTTTCAACTTCTAAAATTTCTTACAGTAGTAAAATTTTAATATCTACCCATATCTTGAATACAATGTCCTTTTAACCTATTATTGTTTCGACTAAACTCAAATATTTTCTTCAAAACCAATTTTCTCAAGGTTCCTTCACGAGTGTCCATGGGAGCGACTTCGCGACATGCGGCGCCTGATTCCCAACATCCCCTTCCAGATGTTGTTGCGAGGCGCCAACGCCGTCGGCTACACTAACTATCCCGACAACGTGGTCTTCAAGTTCTGTGAGATGGCTGTGAGTATAACAGAAACAATGTTAAGCGATAATTGAAGTGTTTAGTAGGTTATTGAAAGGTAAATAAAAAATAAAAAAAAAATAAAGGTTATCTGGTACATCTTTCTGTACTCTTTTCATTTGGATCTTATCCCAATCTCTGAAATCAGTATTTTTTTGCCATAAACACACTTTATTAGTCTGAACCTTATGGCACTACCTTATTTCCTATAATAGACTAAATTTCAGTTCTGAACTTTCAGGGAGATCATCAAAACGCGAAAGAAGTATTATAGATCTCTCAGATATTAAAGTAACTGAAGTGATATTTGTATGAGAGAAGACTTGCTTACTGGGCTTGCTAATATTTCCATTTTTTTTATAAATTAAAATTGACAGGTCAAAAACGGCATGGACATCTTCAGAGTTTTCGACTCTCTGAACTACCTTCCCAACTTGATCCTCGGTATGGAAGCCGCAGGCAAAGCCGGCGGTGTGGTCGAAGCCGCTATCTCTTACACAGGCGATGTATCAGACCCAAGCAAGAAGAAATATGACCTCAAATACTATCAGAACTTAGCTGACGAGCTGGTGAAGGCTGGAACCCATGTGTTGGCGATTAAGGATATGGCTGGGCTTTTGAAGCCTCAGGCTGCTAAGTAAGTCCTAAAATATTTTTTTGCCTGTAATCCCTTATTCCTCGTTATTTTTGCCAATAAATCGATGCAGAAGAAAACATGCTGAATCTAAATAAATTATTTTTGCATAGTTACGATTCATCACTAGGTAACTCTTTATTCATGTTTCCTTCTCCAGGTTGCTTATCGGAGCGATCCGCGACAAGCACCCCGACGTTCCGATTCACGTGCACACACACGACACGTCCGGCGCCGGCGTCGCCTCCATGCTGGCGTGTGCCGAGGCCGGAGCTGATGTCGTGGACGTGGCCGTGGACTCCATGTCTGGTCTCACTAGCCAGCCCAGCATGGGAGCGATCGTCGCCTCACTGCAGAGGACTAAGCTGGATACCAGTAAGTTTAATTTGTAATTATGATATAGTAAGACGAGATCTTCCTATTTTATTAGCTACGGTATTGTTTTTTTTTAATCGATATAGGGCGATTCAATTATTTCATCTTTCCTTCCTACACAGACATCGCACTCCAAACCGTATCGGAATACTCAGCATACTGGGAGCAGGCGCGTACTTTGTACGGTCCTTTCGAAGCCACCGCGACCATGAAGTCCGGCAACGCTGATGTATACCTCAACGAGATTCCCGGAGGACAGTACACCAACCTGCAGTTCCAGGCCTTCTCGCTGGGCTTGGGTAGCCAATTTGAAGAGGTTAAGAAGGCTTACAGGTAAATGTTTTTGATCAAATTGAAACAGAAACAAAACAATCAAATTATTGAATTTTATCGAACTACTGTAGAAATATGTCGTGAGTATGAAGAAAAGTAGGCTAAACGAAAAGAAGTTCCATACTTGGTCTGGCCGAGAGTACCTACTCGCAAATTTTAAATATTTAAAAAATGCCATGAATGAAAATACCTCCCTATTAAAACTCTTGGAAACTTTTTCCAGGGAAGCCAACCTTCTCTTGGGCGACATCATCAAAGTAACCCCATCATCCAAGGTAGTGGGCGACCTCGCCCAATTTATGGTGCAGAACAAGTTAACAGCTGACGAGATCAAGGCCAGGGCTGAGGAGCTGTCGTTCCCTAAGTCCGTTGTGGAATACCTGCAGGGAGCCATCGGTATACCGCATGGAGGATTCCCCGAACCACTCAGGTAACAGTATTTTTTCTTTGGAAAATTATCATGATTCGTGGTTGTCAGTTTTCAAGTTTTCACATCTGCTCGTAAAATCTTAAAAAAATAGTAAACCAAGTACTAAAAAACTGTCTGGTAATTGAAATGTTTCAGAAAGTGAGTTGCCTTTATATAATACTAGCTTTTGCGCGCGACTTCGTTCGCGTGGAATAGTGACTTAAATTTTTGGTTTTAATAACATGAACTGAACAATTGTAATGACACCATTGCGCGATCAACGCCATCTATCTACGGAGTATAGGAACAGCTCGCCATTTATAGTACGAAATTGAACAATAGATGGCGCTGTATGTCCGGAATAAATTTATTTTTTATTTTTAGTTTTTGAAATAAAAACTATCCTATGTCCTTTCTCAAGTTCCAAACTATGTCTGTACCAAATTTCACACAAATCGGTTCAGTAGTTTAGGCGTGAAGAAAAGACAGACAGACAGAGTTACTTTCGCATTTATAATATTAGTTTGTAAAGTTTGTAATAGTTTGTATTAGTTTGGATTTGGATTTCAAGGACGACATTAGTATCATAATTTGATGTAATGTTTTAGATCTCAAGTTCTAAAGGACATGCCAAGAGTTGTAGACAGGCCGGGCAAGGAATTAGCACCTTTGGACTTCGAAAAGTTGAAATCAGAACTCAAGGAAACTTACCCAGAGGTGAGCATGAAACTGGAATCCATTACATCTAAATCTAGCAATGTTACCAAATCGCCTGAGAATTTTAATACAATGGAAATCTTGCATATTGATAGGATAAAAAAAGCCTTAAAAGAAATGGCTCTGAAGATATTCGGATCCAAAATGATCTTATGTAAATATCACTAGTTCTCTACGTATGAATAAAATAACCTTTTACTCATGAACTGTCATACTAACTTTATGCCTCCACTTAGAAAGAACAATGCCCACTTCCCATACATTTAAAAACCTGATAGTGAAAGTATATGTATAGCTATGAGATATAGTTTAAATAATTCCTGTAAGTTTAGAAAATAATGTATTATATTCATTTTGGCGATTTAAACGCCACGAAATTCGAAAAATATTATTGTTTCAACATAGTCACACAGCGGCTCTGTTTAGCTTGATTTGTTGTTAATTGGTGTTCGCCTTTTAATAGAGATTCAGGCATGTATGGTAATAGGCATGACGACTAAAAAAATCTAATTAGTCCGTCTTTTAGATTATAAAAAAATATTGCATACGTATTTTTTCGTTTTTCATCTAAACAAATAATTACGTAGTTATAGACCGCTGAAATTGCGCGTGACGTCACGCCTACGTACAATTTTGACATAGGCGAGACGTCACGACCCCCCACTCCTGAACTTTGATACTCATTATCTTTGTTATTATTGATAGATTTTTAAAAACAAAAAATACGTGTCCAATATTTTGCGATAATCTAAATTACGGACTAAATGGATTTGCCTATTTTTTACCCTGTCGTCATGCCTATTGCAAACTTCCAGCATTCTTATGGAATCTCGGAATCCCTTATCCAAAATGAACACATAATTTTCTTGAAAATATAATCTTAGAGGAGCGTTTTTATAAACAACGAAGGACTGCGCCGATGCAAAAGTCACAGAACTGTCAAATGTCAAAAGAATCCATTTCACTTGCGCATACTAAACGAAACACTGCATAATTAATAGAATTTAGTTAATGTATTATTTATTAAATAATTTATTGTATCCCATGACCAAGAAATAATTACTTACTGATCAAATTAATTATAAAATAGCCATAAAACTCAGAAACACAGTTAAATAAAGTCAAGCAGCAAAGTGTAAAATGGAACGTTTTAANAGTCACAGAACTGTCAAATGTCAAAAGAATCCATTTCACTTGCGCATACTAAACGAAACACTGCATAATTAATAGAATTTAGTTAATGTATTATTTATTAAATAATTTATTGTATCCCATGACCAAGAAATAATTACTTACTGATCAAATTAATTATAAAATAGCCATAAAACTCAGAAACACAGTTAAATAAAGTCAAGCAGCAAAGTGTAAAATGGAACGTTTTAAAGAAGGATGATTTGGGTGCGTTCAAACTATGTTATTACGTTATGCCATAGAAGAAATGTTACGTGATTAAATGTCAAAAAAATCTTTTTTTCCCGCCTTTCTTTTTATATTGTGATAAGCGTAATCAAGATACAAAACAATAAGCTACATTTTATTATTTTTTTCATTTCTATACATAGTCAGGTCAAAAATGGGCATTGTTCTTTGTGAAAAAATAAATATCCGGGCGTCCCTCAAAGTAAGGATCAAATGAGAAGGGTTGTGGACAGGGTCAGTTTGCGCCCCCGTTATACTCTTTTAAGGGATGATTTAAAAAAAAAAATTGATTTGATTTTATAAACCTTCATGCTGAATTTATCGAGAAATCTACAAACATTCGTCATAATTTATTTGCAGGTATCCGACCAAGACGTGATGTCGGCAGCCATGTACCCGCAAGTAGCCAACGACTTCTTCCGCATGCGGGACAAGTACGGACCTGTCAAGCATCTCGACACCAAGACTTTCTTGGTTGGACCTACTGTAAGTTCTAGCATTCATTTCAACCGACTTCCCAAAAAGGAGGTTCTCAATTCGACCGCGTTTATATATTTTTATGTCTAATTTCTTAATTCTTAATACCATCACCATCACGGTAATACGATCTTGAACGAAACAAATAACAAAATAATCTACCCCATAATGAGGTCTGTCATCCGCAATGATGATGAATGGTCGCAATTAGGAACCTATTGGATCCATACAAGCTGTTGATTTGTATCCTAGACAAATTCAAGGACGTAGTTATGCTAATGATTCTCGACCCAAATCAACAATAAAATGAGTAAGTTTTTTTTTATTACTAACTGAAATCCTTCAGTGTATATAAGCCGTATTTGAATGCGACGCGTGTACTGGTAGCCTTATAACCGCGCTACGCTTTCACACAAACGCAAACAACACAGACTGAGGAACGGATTGATTATACCTAAGATTTTGTTTAATGAATTTTGAAATATTAATTCGTCTCCCGTAGTTTCAATTGATTTTTATATATTTTATAACAACCAGAAATTTGACCAGGATGCAAATCAGCTTGTATAAAACCATTTATAATTCTCAAACCAATACAACCATATTTTTAATGCCACAGGTTGGAGAAACGATAGAAGTGAAAATCGAGCGCGGAAAGACACTAGACATCAAGACAGTTGCCGTGTCTGACGAGATGACAGCGGCCGGAGAGAGGGAAGTATTCTTCGAGCTCAACGGGCAACTGCGGTCTGTGTTCATAAGAGACGAAAATGCTAGCAAGGTGAGGATTAAAAGTTTTTGTATTGATGTAGTAGTGTGTCATGTCTAATCGTTTGTAAGGTTATGGTAAAATAAAGTAAGTTTTCTATTGGACATTCTCAGATCCTCAAGATACAGGCTACAGCCTAGCTTGAGGGTCGCTGCCAAAACTTATTGTAATATGACATATTAAGGTGCATCACAGTCGCATTCACCTTAATAATTTTCAATCTTAATTCTAAACTAGACCGTATTTGAAAGAGGTAAGAAAATAAGACAAGGGACATTCAGAAAAAACTCATTTCTATAGCTAAAAGATAATTACATAAACAATGATTTTTGATACGTTTTACTCAAACATTATATTTGTTTCACCAGGAAATGAAAATCCACCCCAAGGCGGTGAAAGGTGACAAGAATCAAGTAGGAGCGCCAATGCCAGGAACAGTACTTAGTAAGTTTCTTTTGACTTTTACAGTTGGAATATCACATGGCGTAAATCTAAACCAAGAATAGTATAAGACACTAGAAAAACACGCTTTTATAAGTGCACGTATAAGCCAAAAATCGTCGTTCTCATCAGACCTTGAAACTTTATCGTGGTAAAAGTTCATTCCTTTCTAAAAAGTCCAAATACGGATATGATACGATGTTCCACCATGAAGTTCCAGTTCATATCTTCCGGCTCCATCATGAGATCAGTTCGACAGTACCATATTATTGTATTGCCATCCGAACTACATACAACTGCCAATTTTCATGACGCTACGATCCTTGGAAGACGGTGAAATTAACTATCTTAGATTTGATTACATGTTAGTTAGTTACATACAGGTGAACCTAATAAAAGCGTGTTAATTATAACTAGCCGTTTTCCCGCGGTTTCACTCGCATCCCGTGAGAAATACTGCTCGTACCCGGATAAAATGTAGCCTATAGCACTCACGAATGATGTAGCTTTCTACCAGTGAAACAATTTCTAAAATTGGTTCATTACTTCCAGAGATTACCCCCTACAAACAATTTTACCTCTTTATAATATTAGTATAGAAGTATAGATTAACCTTTTTTTCTCCCCACAGCAATCAAAGTAAAGGAAGGCGACAAGGTCGAGAAAGGCCAGCCCATTGCCGTTCTCTCAGCCATGAAGATGGAGATGATAGTCCAGGCACCCAAGGCTGGCACTGTTTCCTCCGTCGCCATCACCAACGGACAGAAGCTAGAGGGCGATGATTTAATTTGTACCATCGCAGACTAAACTTAAAGACCTATATCCTATATCTTACACCAAGTGACAAGACTTATTCGGCACAAAATCATATTGCCAGCAGACAAATATGATTTTATAGTAATATTTTAGCATTTTAACAATTAATTTTAAGTTCTTTTTTGTTATCATGAATGTATTTGAATATTTTTTTTTTATATTATATATAATTTGGAATTTATAAAAGACATTTTTTTGAGAATGATCAAGGGTTTACAATTTGTATGCGAATGTGATATTATCACACTATTGAATAGTGTCAATTAACAGTGACTATAAGCATCACAGTACAAAAGTGAATGAACATTAGTTTATAATAACAGCGGAAAATATATTGGAAAATCGAATAGTTGTGTATAGGAGTGAAATATATAGTATGTAGAACATGGAACGCGTTATCAGGGTGTAATGTTAGACGCCTCACAGACTGAATTACATGTAAAAATAAATAATAATACTTTTCATAATATCAGATTAATACATTATACGAAATAAGGTTGAATCTCTGAGAGTATTTGACCTTTTAATTTAAGCTACAATTTATATAGTTTCTATCGCCTCACAATTCAGTCTGTGAGGCATTAGAAAAAAGGATAGACACGTCACAACAGATTTGTCCTATAGGTTATAACCTGTGACCTCTCTATTCTTAAGTTATTGTTATTATTTGGTTATCGTCAAACGATTCGAGTTCCGGTGCTCATTGTTATTTCATTATTTGTTAAAATCCTATCATCGATTTGTTTTTTTAATTAATAAATGAATTTTTATTTAATGAAATTGCCGTGTTATTATTTTATTTACCACGATTCAAAGAAAAATCAACCCAAAATGTTCAGTTTAGTAAACGTATTTTACGCCATCTCCAAGAAAGATAAATAAATAAAATAGCCGTTTCACGCGGTTTCACCCGCATCCTAAGGAAGTTTCCCCAACTTCCCGTACCCGGATAAAAAAGCCCATGTTCAGCGCAAAGAACGTAGCTTCCTAACAGTGACATAAGTATTCAAATCGGTTTAGTAGATCCGGAGCCTATTCGTTACAATCAATCAAATCTTTGCTCTATAGGTATTATTATAGATGCTAGCTTCCACCGGCGGTTTCATCCGCGTCCCAAGTGAACTCCTTCTCGGACAGAGATAAAAATGGTTAGTTGAGCCGGCAAGGAGTCAAACGAAGGCACTCACCACCTCTTGGCTTATAAGAATACAGCTACTCTAGGTGTATGAGTACCGTGGGTTTGTGGGAGGCGAGTTTCGGGTGGCTCATCATCTCTTAAGAGACGACAGGCCCGTGTTGGCGGCGCGCGTTGTTCCACGCGCTCCTCAGAGAGTGTGGCAAACCCCTGCGGGGCGTTTCCTCTTTCTCAGCTTGATGCGGAACGCTGATACTACGATTTACTATCGCGTGGCGCTAATCGACGTATCAATACTATAAGTAAGTAAGGTCGATAGGGGCAAGATCGAACGGTTTTTCAATGAGATGAGCAGTGTTGTGTTCGAAGACGTGTAGAACCGTACATATAAGCGTATTCTAAAATGTTTTTTGTCATGAGTAAAGAGCAAAGAATATATTTTTGTATCATATTAATACCTTCCTATTAAATCTATTCGAAAGCAGAAAAAAAAATAAGTTAAATGTTGTTATTACGAAAATATGTCTAGGGGAAAGACAAAAAGGTGATGGGGAAAGACCGAAATAGTTTCTAAAATCGTTCAAATGAATATCTGACGCTGTTGATGCTCACTAGTCTTTATTTTGAAGTGCCTAGAATACTCGGAACTACCAGTAGTGTCAAAATGCCTTGGCATAACAAAGATAAAACGAATTATTTGTTTTGTATATTTCAATCTTACCCCACCGGGGAAAGATTGAAGAAGAGGTTCCCAAACTTTTCACTACAGCTTAAAAATGAATTTAAAAAAATACTGGCAATCAAATAAATCCTTTTATTAATAATAATAATTAAAATCCACACAATTTGAAATGAAACTATGAGTTTTGAAATCGGGGTCAGATCGAAATTTTTATATGTTCTTCTTACCCCGTCAAATTTTTATGGGTGAAGATGGAAAGTTGTAATAACTCCTAAAATACGTTATAAAAACATATTTAGGTGTAATAACACGACTAAAAATTCAAAATAATGAGCAGGTATTCCAATAAAACACTAGTACCTACCTCATAAGTGAAGTTATGGAACTCGGGGGAAGATCAAAAAACTCGATTTAACTTCGTAAAAGTCACGACTCGGGTATTTAAGTTTTTAACACGACCAATCACTCGAAATGGCAAACGCTGAATGAGAAAGTTTGGCGTAACAAAATGACGATTCTAATAATGTTGCTATCACAGCAAAATCTGCATTAAATCTGGAGTTATGGATGACATTTTGTGTTACCCCGTTTTTCATCTTGCCCCCACTGACCTTACTTACTATAATAGGCTTATTGGCTACAATAATCCTGTCAGTGATGATCGATCAATCCCAGTAAAACGTGACATGGTCTGTGATGGTCTTTTTCGAGAACTAGGTCGGGTGCATACTCGTAGTACGGTAGCCTCATGAACCACAAGTTTGTAGGTACTGCAAAGCAAGCCGCTGGTGAATCTGGCTGGATACTCTTGTGTATTATGGTTATTAAATTACGGAATCAGGAGTTAATTTGCTTACTACTACTTAGGAAAAATAGTATTAAATACTTGGAAAAAGTTGTAGGATGTTCGGATGTAGGATGTACCTAGTCCTGCTTTTATACAGCAAAGGTGCTGATCATCGGTGCTCTGATATTGGTGGTAAAATTACTGGCGCAAATTTTAAGGCTGTATAACAATGACTGCTTCGCCAATATGTAACTAATTTGTTTTTTTTTATTCCATATTTGAAACTGAAATACGCCAAAGACACGACTCGAGACGATATCTTGTCAATAAATTCACAATGTTTTACAAATTGTTTAAAATGAAATAATATAAATCGCTGTGTTATTTTTTAGATGTATAAATTTTTTACTTGATTGTATTTTTTGTTTATAAGTGTAAAAATAATGCAGATCTTAAAAGCTCTAAGAGCGACTGCATCACAATTTCAAGCATATAGCTCCGCGAAAGGACGTACTGCTTCTACGGTAAGCTTTTTATGATATTGTATTTTTCTAACATCAATGAAACTAGGAAAATAGATTAAGTAGGTAAGTGGTGAAGTGGGGATTCTCTCTGATATAGCACCGGTAGATAAGTATAGCAATAGCAACCTGTTAATTTCTACGGTAAATATAGGGTCAGTGGGTATATTTGAGGGATTTGACTCATCATCTGCCTAGCCTTTTCCCAACTACGTTGGGGTCAGCTTCCAGTCTAACCGTATGCGGCTGAGGACCAGTGTTTTACATGAGTGACTACCTGTCTGACCTCCGCAACCCAGTTATTCGGGCAACCTGGCACCCCTTGGTAAGACTGGTTGTCAGACTTCTGGCTTGTGACTACCCGTAACGACTGACAAAGATGTTCAAATGACAGCCGGAATCCACCAATTGATCGTGCCTTCCGAAACACATAGACAATATATTTAAGTGTATTGGTAATGAATAGTAAAATTGCTGAAAAAATCTCCCCCTTACCTACTTACAAAAATAACTGAAATTCCACCAAAAACATTTCATGTAAAATGTTGCCAAGACGGCCACATAAAGTTTGCCCTGTGAAAAATATATGAGATCTCAGGTGGAGCCAGGCTTCTGAATCTATACGGTCTAACTGTTCCAACCCTAACTTCACAATTTCTAGATATCAGTAACACGATCGGGAAAAGCTTTTTACTTCACAAATACTTAGGTACATTAATCATTAGGCCTACCTAATTTAAACTTATGTCTCCTTTCTGCAGGACTCGAAGAAATTAGAATACAAGCCAATCAGAAGCGTCCTGGTAGCGAACAGAGGAGAGATTGCCATCCGAGTGTTCAGAGCATGTACCGAGCTGGGGATCAGATCCGTCGCCGTTTACAGCGAACAGGACAAACTGCAGATGCACAGGTGAGATGCTGCATCTTATGACCTTTCTATCTGTCCATATCTTAATCTGATCTACTACATCCTCGTGAAAGAGTTACAAAGGGCCCATTGCCGAATTCCACCAACAGCCCCTTAGGGGCTTTACGGGATCCCCTAACAGGTTTGAGGGACTGTTAGAAGACGGTTTCGTTTTCACCAACCGTTAGGGATCAGAATGTGGGTGTAACTACATTCTATTTAGGGGCTGGGTAAGGGGAGCAAATTAGTCATGCATATACGCTAGCTACTTTGGACAACTTTGGAAAAACCCAGAAAATATTAGAATCATGAATAGGTCATGTTTCTTACAGACAAAAAGCCGATGAATCATACTTAGTCGGCAAAGGTCTACCACCGGTTGAAGCGTACCTTAATATTCCTGAAATTATAAGAGTAGCCAAGGAAAATGACGTGGACGCTGTGCATCCCGGTTATGGTCTACTGTCTGAGAGGTAATAATTACATTATGTTAGTTACTAGCTTTCGCCAGCGGCTTCACCCGCGTCCCATGGGAACTGCCTTCCTCGTAAATGGGCTATCTAATAATTAATAATTTTTCAAATCGGACCAGTGAGATTAGCGCTTTCAACCAACCAAACAAACTCTTCAGCTGTATAATATTGGTATAGATCATTGGTCTTGTCGGAAGCATATAGCCTGACTGAATAGCCTGTGAAATTGCGATGTCTAACAGTGTTAGACAAATTTTGTGTTTTAAATCTCTTAGTCAACATTTCTCAGGGAAGACTTCACAGCACACCTTAATAGAATTGCTAAGTAATTTGAGATACGGTTACATACAAGATGTCCTTCGAAAATAGAACAGAGCAAAAAAAAACTAAAATAAAACGGCCCAGGAAATTCTTTGCTAAATAAAACTCAAAAATTATAGGGCAGACTTCGCTCAAGCAGTCGTCGACGCAGGTCTCCGGTTCATCGGACCGGCCCCATCCGTGGTGCAGCAGATGGGAGACAAAGTCGCTGCCAGGAAAGCTGCCATAGATGCTAGTAAGTTCGATACTGTCCTCTGATGTCTATTTCAGTTTATTTTAGACAAGAAACTGCATTCGGCCGAATTGCTCCGTCCGTGTGACCGCAATTCGGTCGAAACGTCGGGAGAAAAGAGGTATCGTAAACCTTTATAATTTCATCGCGAGTAAGACCCGTTTGTTGTGTAAAATATGTGTACAAGTCGCGAAAGTTTAAAAACATTTATTTCAATTTATTCTGCCTTTTATATTCAAAACAAAACAAAATTAATGTTTTGACTTCTAAATAGGTATGCAAATGAATACATCAGAAAAAACATAAGGTAAATTAAACCCGCTCGAAAAATTACTCCCCCGCATCGGTCCATCCCACATACGTAAAAGTTAAAAACATATTCCCTTTTCAGAGGTGCCAATTATCCCGGGTACTGATGGTCCGATTACGACGAAGGAGGAGGCTCTGGCCTTCTGCGAAAAACATAATCTTCCAGTTATATTCAAGGTATTTTATTTTAGAAGGTTTTTACACTAAAGGTTTTGTCGTGCGTTTACGCTTGGATTGGCCCGCCTATTCCCCATCTACTTATACAAAATCATTCACCCCGAAGCATTCGTCCTACCCTCTGACGGGTATAGGTCAGGCGGGCCCCGTCACCTACAGTATAAAAACACTAATAAATAATATTTTCTCTTAAAAAAATATTTTGAGTGTTTTTATACGATACACACTTTTGAAAAACTAGTGTTGAGGACAATGACGAAAAGAAAAAACATTTTTTTGGAGATCATTTTTCATCCGGCCACATGCCCGCGCCTTTTCTTGGGATTTAGTTGCGAGTCGCCATTAAGTTTGGCGAGAAATAGTGTAGGTACATGAAGCTTAAAAAAATACTTCTCTCGCACTCCAGGCAGCATTCGGTGGAGGCGGTCGAGGTATGAGAGTGGTGAAAGAAATGAGTCAGGTGCAGTCCGCGTTCGAGCGAGCCTCCTCCGAGGCTCTGGGAGCGTTCGGCAACGGCTCCATGTTCATCGAGAGGTTCATTGAGAGACCTCGACATGTTGAAGTGCAACTGCTGGGTGAGATTTAGCTTTTTGAGTGAGGGATGAATTATGCTAGACCGTAACGGGCGCGAACCGTGCCCCGTGTGGGTCAGGGACGAGGCGTGGATTCAAAACTCTACGAACATTTTATATGATGCGGTCCATGCTAGGCCGTGCGGCGTCCGCGTCCCGAATGAGGCTCGGACGTGTCCCGACCATCGTCTGATCATATACAATGTACATGGAGTTTTGACTCCATGCCACATCCGTGCCTCGCACGGGGCACGCTCGCAATTAGTGCCCTCAATGTTGCTAATAATAGCAAATTCGATCACAACGTTTCTGCATTTCAGGTGACCATGCCGGCAATGTAGTTCACCTTTTCGAACGTGATTGCTCCGTACAGAGAAGACATCAAAAAGTTGTTGAAATAGCTCCCGCACCTGGTTTGAATCCCGATGTAAGTATAGGCCGCAAGAATGAAAATAGTCTATCAGGCACATTTGGGTAAACTCTTGACACATTAGGCTGTTTAGGTGTTAAAAACTTTTACCCCAATAAGGAGATTATCGGGGTTCCAGATAGCTATCTGACAGATCCTACCATAAAGAAGTTGTCAAAATTAAACACATTTCTATAGCTATCTGGAACTTATCTGAAACCTCTGAAACTGGCCATAAATTTCGTTGTTATTTGGAGGATATTTTTTATCAAACCATCACCGAATCTTACAATTTGTAGATCCGTAAAAAGATGACAGACTACGCCACGCACTTGGCTCGGTCTGTGGGCTACGCGAACGCGGGTACCGTGGAGTTCTTGCTCGATGATAAGGGCAGCTTCTACTTCATTGAAGTCAACGCTAGGTAAGTTTGTTAAGGCTTTGGATTTGATGCAAAAGGTACCTCGGCAAAATTGTGCAGCTGAATGCATCTGAGAACCAGTGTTTTACTTAGAGCGACTGCCTGTCTGACTTCCACAACCCAGTTACCCGGGCAACCCGATACCCATTGTGGACTGGTTGTCCAGACTTCTGCTTCTGACTACCCGTAAACGACTGCAAGATGGTCAAATGACAGCCGGGACCCACCAGTTTATCGTTCCTTCCGAAACACTGAAGAAATGGAGAAAAAGCCTAGGAGCACTTAAACATAATAAACATAATGAGGACCTTAATAAATGTATAACTCCAGGCTGCTTTGTGAAAGTTCCTAAAACCCACAAAGCGATTTCGGCCCGTCCCGAGAATCGAACAGCAGAAAGCAGCCTGGAGTTGGAAGTTGGTGATTGATACATCCGTGCATCGGAGAGCACGTTAATGTCGGTCCTGCGCCTGATCTCTCTCCGGTCGTGTCGGATTGCCGTCCCATCGGGTTATGAGAGTGAGGGAATAGCGAGTGCACCTGTGTCTGCGCAAATGCTTGTGCACTATAATATGTCCTGCGCAGCTGGCTGATCTCCTTATATGAGAACAGCCGCCGTGGTCGATAATCGGCTAGGACGCCATCATCAAATGTATAATTAATCCCTCCCCAGGTTACAGGTCGAACACACAATATCAGAAGAAGTAACAGGCATTGATTTAGTACAAGCACAAATCCGAGTGGCAGAAGGTATGACGTTACCTGAGCTGGGACTGACGCAGGATAAGATTAAGGCTCAAGGGTTCGCGATACAGTGCCGAGTCACCACGGAGGATCCCGCTAACAACTTCCAGCCTAGCACTGGACGAATTGAAGTGTTCAGGTAACTTTCAACTTTGCAATAGTGGTAAGTACTAGGTTTGTACGGACAATTCTCCAAACACAGGGCTCTCAAGGAAGAAACACTACCAAAATCATCAAATGTCTCCTTTTTACTGCAAATTCCTCTATTGTTAGATAGTTATATGTAACGAAATGTCATTGAATTTGAAACTTAGGAGAATTTTATAAAGTGCACTTTCCGTTCAGGTCTGGTGAGGGTATGGGCATCCGTCTGGACTCAGCCTCTGCATTCGCCGGCGCTGTCATCTCGCCATACTACGACTCGCTTCTTGTTAAGGCAAGATACCTTTGAATATTTAATGGCAGTGCTCCATGATTAACCTAACCTGCCATAAATGGAATAATAAAAAATGTTCAGGGATATTTCTGTTAGCTAATATTTATTTCCCCCCGCAGGTAATCTCCCACGCGCACGACCTGCCGGCGTCGGCCGCTAAGATGAACCGCGCGCTGCGCGAGTTCCGCATCCGAGGCGTCAAGACTAACATTCCTTTCTTGCTCAACGTGCTTGAGAACCAGAAGTTCCTTACAGGTTGGCTTTTATTTTAGTTTCAAAATCTATTCAACCAATTAACTAAATAGTGTATGTAGATTTTGTTGTAATACACGGGATTAAAGATTAATTAATTTCTTTTAAATCATCCTCACGTCAAAATTCTCCGAAAAACAAAGATTTTACACATCTTAATTCGCGTTTATAAAAGACAATAAGAATATACTGACCGACGGACAAAATTTGCTTCTGTAAAATGGTCGTTAGATATGTTTTAATGATTAAAACATATCATAGTTTGTGAACTTCAATCTATACGCGGGCAGCTACACACCACCACCTACTCACCTCGCATAGATTGGAAATACGCTACCTAAGTTCACTACATCACTTTAAAACCTAATTAATGCTTTCCTCAGGCGCCCTAGATACAAACTTTATCGACGAGAATCCCCAACTCTTCGTGTTCAAACTATCGAAGAACAGAGCTCAAAAAATCCTCAGTTATCTCGGACAAGTACTTGTGAACGGTCCCTCTACACCTCTGGCCACTAAGATACCGCCTGCTAATGTCAAGCCCTACATTCCACCCGTGCCGCTGGGTAAGTTCAGCAATAAATGTAGGGAATTAAGTCCGACATGCTCCTTTTTAGGTACCCTTGAACTGAAGGGCTAGTGAGTTTAAAGGTCAATACGTTCAAAAATTTTTAATTTGTTACTTCGCGGTTCTTTTTTTTAATAATGATAACATTTCCATGCATATTTGAGAAAAATATCTAAACATTTTAATTCTGCACGCCACACAGCCATTATTTCAGTTAATTAATTTTTTCAGGTGCAAAACATGTGCCTATAAGAAAAATTGAACCAAAAGGTGAGCCTTATATTCCAATCTGAATTGCCTTGTGATTAATATTTATTTTTTGCTTTTATTTTTATGATCATTATTTTAATACATACATGCAATGGCGTTCACATAAATGAAGACACTACAAACATTAACTTACCTGGAAATTTTCAATATCGTGTTTTTGAATGAGCGTTCCCCTAGATAAAAGTGTCATTTTGCCTATATCAAAATTTCAAATTTATTGGTTGGCTGGTAGTCCTATAATCTTACATATAACATGTAAAGCGATGAAATATCTCGATTTGTCCCCTTAATTAGCTGACCGTGACCAGCCAAGAATTCGAAACAAAAGTTGTTCTAATCTCTTGGGGTACTATATCCAAAGTTTTAGTACTTTGGATATAGTACCCCAAGACGCAATTTCTTTTTGTCCTTAATTTAAAGGACACAATGTTATGTGGGGTGTAATAACGATTAGATTACTTTATCATCATGTTATGCCACACTATATGTTCTTATCTACCTGTGAACTTAGGCCGTAGTGGTTTAAAACAATATATAAAAAAATGGAATTAAAATCAAATACCTGAAAATTTGGGTAATCTCCAAAAACTATTTTTTTAAGTTTTAGTAAGTATACAAGTTTTAGTTTTTCAAAAATGTGTACCTATCGTATAAAAATACTCAAATATGATATTTTCTTGAGAGAAAATACACATTTTTGAAAAACTAGTGTAGTGTTGTGTATAATTGTGCAAATAAAAAAAACTTTTTTTGGAGATTCACACACCTACACACATATAAATATGTAATAACTTTTATGAAATAAAATTAAAAAATACTTACAATGAAGTCTACGAATTTATGTAGGTAAGTAGTACAGCATATCTATATCGAAATATAGTTAAGTAGGTGCCTAGAAATCGGTGGCTAGATTACAACAATTATCTAGAAATTTTCTAAGAATAGTTTACTTACTCCCGGCGCTTGCTTAGGTAATTTAATGATGCAAATCAATGGAAAAGTGTGTTTTACTTAATATTATTTTATATTTATAGGTGCCACCACGGCTGGGGCCGCGGCAAAAACGGAGCCAACTTACAAAAGTCTAGGTTTTTAATGCCATGTTAGCCTTAATAAATTAGACAGCTGAAACTAGCTTTTAGATGTAGTTTGTGTAGTTAGCTAAGTAACTGGAAAAAGCAGATCAGATACAGAATAAAATTTACAGTATTGCTAGATTGATTTGTTTAAATAATGATAATATTTATAGAAAACTTGCATGGGCGTACCGAGGTTAGGAGGGGCAGCTTCCCCCCTTCACTCCGATTGCATTTGTGTTTTACCCTATTTACCTAAGTATTTACTATACAAAATTTAAGAGGTATCTCCAACTTAACGACAAAAGTAGACAGTAGCTTTTTGTGCAATCAACAATAGTCTTTTGGAAACTCCATTACCAAAAAACTAAGTTCTCTTTCTCCAAACTTCTAGCAAAGGAACCCCCCAGAGGTTACAAGCAGGTCCTCAACGAGGGCGGTCCCGCGGCCTACGCAAAGGCGGTGCGACAGCACAAGGGACTGCTGCTCATGGACACCACCTTCAGGGATGCCCACCAGTCCCTCTTAGCCACCAGATTTAGGACGCACGACCTGCTGGCCGTGTCACCCTATGTGGCACACCACTTCAGTAACTTGTATTCACTGGAGAACTGGGGTGGAGCTACTTTTGATGTTGCCATGAGGTGAGTAGGTACATCAATTCTATTGAATGTCTTAATTCCTTTCTAGGAAATGAAGGAAGCTTGTATTTAAGAAAATATATTATTATATCACACTTTCTCTTATGCTTCAACCACACTTAATCGCGAAGATTCGTGTTCGCGTTGTTGCGATAGAAGTTCATGTTCATTCCATGACGAATTGATTGGCCACACCAAAAAAAACTTCGCTGTTTCACGATAATCTAGATTCTAGATTATCGTGAAACAGCGAAGTTTTTTTTTCTAGATTCTAGAACATCGCGATAATTCATTTCTTCCACCTTATCAGGCCAGTTCCTAGTCTTGTTTCAAGGCAAGTCTACCATTTACATACATCATGTATCAAGATCAATTCCAACGAAATAAAAACAAATTTCAATAAAATACCTTTTGAACACACTTTCGATTTAATATATCTATATATTTTTTTCAAAATTAAAAAACAACATCCAGGTTCCTGCACGAGTGTCCATGGGATAGACTCCGCGAGTTGCGGCGCCTGATCCCCAACATCCCCTTCCAGATGTTGTTGCGAGGCGCCAACGCCGTCGGCTACACTAACTATCCCGACAACGTGGTCTTCAAGTTCTGTGAGATGTCTGTGAGTTGAATTAGAATTATTTGTTTTTATTGAAAAAAATAATCTGTAAGATATGAACTTAATTTATAATCGTAATGAAAAAAATACCAAATCCAAGACTAAAATAATGTTAGAGTGGAGACGCTTTCGATGTTATCATAAAAATATCTAGTCCTTTAAAACTCATTATAAATCTTCAGGTCAAAAACGGCATGGACGTCTTCCGAGTATTCGACTCTCTGAACTACCTTCCCAACTTGATCCTTGGTATGAACGCCGCAGGCAAAGCCGGCGGTGTGGTCGAAGCTGCTATCTCTTACACAGGCGATGTGTCTGATCCCAACAAGAAGAAATATGACCTCAAGTACTATCAGAAGATAGCTGACGAGCTGGTGAAGGCTGGGACCCATGTGTTAGCGATTAAGGATATGGCGGGGCTTTTGAAGCCTCAAGCTGCTAAGTAAGTCCCAAGTTCTTTTTCTATCTGTAACAACTTTTTCCTCGTTATTTTTGCATCTATCTATGGAGGAAAAAACATAATACTTATATTTAGGTAGCATCTAGCCTTTTCCTATCTAAGTACGTTGGCATCTGCTTCCAGTCTAACCGGACGCAGCTGAGAACCAGTGCTTTACATGAAGCGACTGATTTTCTGAACTCCACAACCCAGTTCCCCGGGCAACCCGATACCCCTTTGTAAGACTGGTCGTTAGAACTTTTAGTCCGGTCAAATTAGACATTCGGTGCTACATTAATTTGCAACAAGCTGATTTGTCTTGACAAGTCCAAGACGGTCACCCATCCTTTGGGTTGGGTTGATGGCTTTGCTTAACCTTACGACCGATTGATCTGCGTTCCTTTGACTTAACCACGAGCTCTTCCTGTATTTATCCTTTCATATATGAAGTGTAGTATGATGCGCGCTCGGGAACGATGGCGGTTCTGCTGCCGCTGTTCGTCTTTAGTTGCGGTGAGGTCTTACGCAAATATCACTTACGAATCGTTTTGACGTTCGTTACTCATAGTGCAGATCTACAGATCCGCCTACGGGGAGGACGTTTTGGAATAATGTTAACTGGGGATAAAGGCAAGCCTGGCACATGTCAAGTTCAAGATGGAAGTGCGCAGATTACCATCTATGACCTATGTGGTAAAGTCGGGTTGTTGCGCAACGCTATTTCTATAAGTGGGTAGTTGGATACATCGCGGGGCGCAAAATGCAAAATAATAAAAGGTCACTGGGCACCTTTGTATGGAAACTATACCCACGGCGGACACAAACGAAATATAGCACGATATAATGACCTAAGGCTCTGATTTAATATGGCATTAGGCGCATCAATGTGAGGCATGGGAATCTCGAGAAAATCAAGTGTAAACACCAGTTATAATCCCTATATCAATGAGGATTAGGTACTACTATCAGAATTGGGCCGATTTGAAAAATTGTCTCTTTATTATGCAAGAGAAAACTCTCCGATTAGGCTCATTGTCATCCGGCCAGGATCTGATGATGGAAACTCTGTGAAGTCGAGGGCAACTCTTGAAAATTGTAGGCATGCACCAAGTAAAAACTTGATATTCGTCGGTAAGTATATCGAGTTAGTCTACATGGCCGAGAAGTTTGGACCTTACCTGATGATGGAGACGACAGAAAGTCAAGAGAACTCCTCATTGGTACGTGGCAATTACTACGTGTTTGAGCTTATTTAATTCGTATTGGCGAGATCTTTGCACAGAGAAAGATTTGACTGCCATTGTGTGACATATCAAGTTTTTACTCCATGTGTGCCTACAATTTTCTAGAGTTGCCCTCGATTTCTCAGGGTTTCCAGTTCATCATCAAATCCTGGACATCAAAATTAAGATCTTCCTTCTTCTGAGAAGTCGGTAAGCAATGCAAACTAGCGTTGTGACCTATAAAATCCTCTGAAATCGTTTGATTATTATATATTTTTAAACGATCCTGTACATTCTTCTCCATGGAATTTTAATGCAATATTTATACACAATGAAAGGTCTTATTATTCCCTTCAAATTAAAACCATTTTCATTCATGTCCGCCACTTTTCGCAAAGCGGGTCCAATTCGCCCAATGACCTTTGCCAAAATAAAAAAATATAAAAGAAAATTCTTCTAAGTTATGCTCTTCTAGTGAGGGAAATAGTTATCTCGGACGCGGGTTAGGAACAGCTAGTATATAATAATTTTTGGATACTTTTGATTCATTGCTAACACAGTTTTCATCATCCCTTATTCAGGTTGCTTATCGGAGCGATCCGCGACAAGCACCCCGACGTTCCGATTCACGTGCACACACACGATACGTCCGGCGCCGGCGTCGCCTCCATGCTGGCGTGTGCCGAGGCCGGAGCTGATGTCGTGGACGTGGCCGTGGACTCCATGTCTGGTCTCACTAGCCAGCCCAGCATGGGAGCGGTAGTCGCATCTCTGCAGGGAACTAAGCTTGATACGAGTAAGTTCGTGTCAAACTTAATAGTGTCGCAGAACATTACGCGAGTCGTTAAGTTGATTTCGAGCCTTCGTTATAGTATCGAGTATAATTTGTCAGAAGAATGTCCAGCCTAGCTGGCAACACTTCTCTTCAACACATAGGATGAAGCTAGACACATTGACTTACTTCCATGCTATCTTATTTTTTGGAATTCTGATTATAAAAGCGGAGTCTTCCGTAATGGTTTAACCAGTAATGAAGTCTTGATATTTGAGACGAATATTTCTTATTGTTGTTCAAGGAATACAAAACTAGAGCTTTATTCTCTTCCACAGAAATCCCACTCAATATAGTATCGGAATACTCAGCATACTGGGAGCAGGCGCGTACTTTGTACGGTCCTTTCGAAGCCACCGCGACCATGAAGTCCGGCAACGCTGACGTATACCTCAACGAGATTCCCGGAGGACAGTATACCAACTTGCAGTTCCAGGCCTTCTCGCTGGGCTTGGGTAACCAGTTTGAAGAGGTTAAGAAGGCTTACAGGTAAGTTATGGGTTAGATTACCGAACAGCTTCTAAGTAACAGTGGTGTTTCTGATCAACTTTAAACATAAAAGATTGTATTTATTCAAACTATGCTAAAAAAATTACAAATGGTTATCTCAAAGTGCACAAAAACACTGAAAATTACACTACCTACCCGATTAAAACGTTTGACATCTCTTACCAGGGAAGCCAACCTCCTTCTAGGCGACATCATCAAAGTAACCCCATCATCAAAGGTAGTGGGCGACTTCGCCCAATTTATGGTGCAGAACAAGTTAACAGCTGCCGATGTCAAGGCCAAGGCTGAGGAGCTGTCGTTCCCTAAGTCTGTTATTGAATACCTGCAGGGAGCCATCGGTATACCGCTAGGAGGATTCCCTGAACCACTAAGGTAAACCGCGCACGTTTAGATTAGTACTAGAGCGACTACACAATTTTATTTATTTTATACAACATTTCTAGAACTCAGGTGTTGAAGGGCAAGCCAACAATCACAGAAAGGCCCGGCAAGTCATTACCACCTTTGGACTTCGCTAAGTTAAAAAAAGAACTCCAGGAATCTTTCCCGGACGTGAGCATGAATTTGTAATCCATTACATCTAAATCTAACAATGTTACCTAGACCACTGAGGATTTGTTTACTATGAAATCTCACATATTACCAGCATAAAACATAGTATAAATTTCTTAGAAACTATTAGTTCGGTAGGAAGCCCACGATTTTGCTTTACTAGTAGGTATATACTTCAGACTTCACAGTTTAGCTCTCATTGGTTACACTCGCGACGCTTCCATCCGCAAGTATAGACGTGTAGAAAGTTTTGAGGCCTAAATAGAGGGGTAGATCGATAAGGTTCGAGAAAGTTCCTGTACCTAAGTACCCGAAGGACAATGACCTTAGTAGAATGTTCAAGTTAAGTTCATAAGAAGTTTTCTAGCAATTTCTAGATCACACATCCAGAACATTCTACCAACTACCTACTAATTGTTTGGAGTATTAACTTTATTAACAACAATCTATCTTATCAAATCAAAGACACTGACTTCAGTAAAACTTATCTTGGCCAACTCAATATTCAGGTGACCGACCTAGACGTGATGTCGGCGGCCATGTACCCGAAAGTGGCGAAAAGCTACTTTCGCATGCGGGACAAGTACAAACCCATCACGCATCTCGACACCAAGAGTTTCTTAGTTGGACCTACTGTGAGTACCTACATGAAGTCATTCTTATTACGAAAATTAAAGATTTGTGATTTTGGTACTTAACTCACAAGCGTATTAAATTGGTTACAACTCCCTATTGCTTTTACCGCAGTTGCAAAAAAGGATGCAACGATTCCTGATTTTTCGCCGAATTGGCGTAAACATAATTGTATTTGTCTAGCTAATGTCTAAATATATTATTTTAGAAAACAATCATGTGCGATAGTCTTGAACAAAACAAAAGACAGCTTAATACCCAAACCAACTTTTGACATACGCATAATGGGTGAATCTCCAAAAAATTTTTTTTTACTCTGTGTCATTATCCTCAACGCTAGTATTTCAAAAATGTGTATCGTATAAAAACTCAAAAATGATATTTTCTTGCGATCATCACAATCTCATTAATGAGGTTGTAATACTTAGGTACTCAACGATCGCAATTAGGAACCTGCGGCATCCGCACAAATAGGCTGAGGCCAAACGAGCGTAATTTTGTGAGTAGCAGAATTTCGGTCACAGAAAATCTGCTACATTCGGTTTCATACAAAAGTCCTATTTTCTGTGACCGAAATTCTGCTAGTCACAACTCACAAAATTACGCTCGTTTGGCCTCAGCCATAAGGGAAAGGAAATAAGGATTTCAATAATCATTTTTACACAGATCGGAGAAACGATAGACGTGAAGATCTCGCGTGGTAAGATATTGCACATTAAGACAGTCGCCGTGTCTGACGAGATGACAGCGGCCGGAGAGAGGGAAGTATTCTTCGAGCTCAACGGGCAGCTGCGCTCTGTGTTCATTAAAGATGAAACTTCTCTCAAGGTGAGGAAAATTGCAATTTAGGTTTTTAAGTAATATGGTTAAATGGTTGGAAAGGTTGTCTAATAGTTTGACAAACTTTTATCTAACTAATAAATTGTAGAAGTTGCAATGACGATATATTATTATCTTTATAGCGCTTTCAAATAAAAACCTTGAAAAAAAGTTTTTATGATCTCTTACTCATTGAGTCTATTTGTTTCACTAGTCAATGAAGATCCACCCCAAGGCAAATCCAGATGACAAGAACCAGGTTGGAGCACCAATGCCAGGAGAAGTAATCGGTAAGTGTTATTTGTTTTTTATTTATTAGGTATTAATTGGCTAGTTCCGCTGCTTATACTTAATTCATAAAAACGGTTGGTACACAAAAATAATAACGTTGTTTTCCCACAGCAATTAAAGTAAAAGAAGGCGACAAGGTCAAGAAAGGAAGCGCCATTGCTGTTCTCTCAGCCATGAAGATGGAGATGATAGTCCAGGCACCCAAAAATGGCACGATTGTCAAAGTCAACATCACCAACGGACAGAAAATAGAAGGAGGCGATCTAGTCTGTACCATGAAAGACTAAATATTGACCAATATCCTTCAGCATAATATGACAAAGACTTATTCGGCACAAAATCATATTACTTACCAGCAAAAAGTATCATTTTATAGTAATTTTGTTATGAATGTATTGTTGAATATTTTTTTATATAATTTGGAATTTGTAAAAGAAAATGATCAAGGGTTCTTCTTTTAAAGGGTTACTCAAAAGTGACTTAGTTTACAATTACTAGAAAATATATAGAATAATCGAATCTTTATGTTTAGGAGTGAAATATTTCAATAAACATTTAGATAGTATGTAGAACATGGAACGCGAAATCGGGGTGTAATGTTAAACGCCTCACAGACTATAGAAAATATGAAATAAGGTCGAATCTCTGAGAGTATTTGTCCTTTAATTCCAATGCCTCACAATTTAGTCTGTGAGGCATTAGAAAAGGATAGAAACGTCACAACACATTATTCCTGAAATAGGTTTATAACCTGTGACCTCTCTATTCTTAAGTTATTGTTATTATTTGGTTATCGTCAAACGATTCGAGTTCCGGTGTTCATTGTTATTTCATCATTTGTTAAATTCCTGTCAACAATTTATTTTTTATTTAATAAAATTATTTTTATTTAATGAGACCTTATTATTTGGGTAAAATGTGTAAAGTATATATAAAAACACTCAGATTTTTATACGATACACATTCTTGAAAAACTAGTGTTGAGGATAACGACGCAAAGTAAAAAAAAAAATGTTTTTGGAGATTTACCTATTTACAAAGATTTGAAAAAAAAAACGCAAAAAGTTTAGTTCAAAAGTATATTTTCTGTATTAATTCAATAATACAATATTTCCATCCCAATCGTAACATTGATTCATATACAAATACTTGATGCAATGTTAGTGTAAACCAATGTATATGATAAGTTAAAACGTTTGACAAAAAAAAAGTTTACAACTATGTAGTCTTAAAACTTTGATTTAAGCCGAGTTTGGGGCGTTCAGTCCCCCATTTTCATACATAGAGACAGACATTATTACTGAAGAAAGAACCAGTAACTGTATGAATACTTTATCATTTATTTCTATGTTAAATATTTTTGTCTACAGCAATCTCAGTTATAAGGGTCATGGCACATTGTACCGGCACAGCTCCAACCCGGCAAATAACGTGTCATTTAAATTTGAACATTAAATCGTATGACGTATGATGTATTTCATAACGTCAAAACAAAAAAGCCAACGGCGGGCTGTCAGCGCGCGGTTTCCTATCTAACAACTCACATTGTTATGAAATATATCATACGTCATACAATTTAATGTTCAAATTTAAATGACACGTTATTTGCTGTGCCGTGACCGTGCCGGTACAATGTGCCATGACCCTAAATATAGTTGCTTTTTCTTGCTTAGGTAACTTCTAGCTTTTTCTCTGAAATCGGTCATAATCAGACTTTCTTTTTCTTAACTATTTTCGGCAGTAAGTTACAGGCTCTAACGACAGTAAATTATAGTCATAGGTCGGAATTAGGTACCTATATGGATAAATATTATTTGTGTTTTTATACTGTACAATATTTTTCAAGAAAATATCATTTTTGAGTGTGTTTATACGATACACATTTTTGAAAAACTAGGGACGCAAAGTAAAAAAAATTTTTTTTGGTGATACATACATACACGGATTTCATATGATAGAAGATTCACCCAAGTACAGACGACAGCACATCAAGTTACCACAATCTGTCAAATTTCTGCAATCGATTTTCAACCTTATCACAATAGTGGGTGGGTTAATTTTTGATTGGTAAAATTTGACAGATTGGTATACGTTGAGCTGCTGTCGTCTGTACACAAATAACTACCTAATTCCGACGTATGGTTATAATTATAACAAATAACAAACTTTATGGCATCGATAGTTATATTATTTCTTGCGCATTTGGCATCCGATTCCCGGCCATACATTATCGAATCAGTATAATATTTAGTGAAAAAGTTAATTACGAACCGTCTATAGTGATTTCCTAAGCTTTTGCAAAGACTATTTTCAACAATAACGATGTTGTTACTTATCGATTGATTAATAAAAAATTCTGAAAGATCCATATTAATATCAACATTTAGATGCACTTACTTTTTTATATTTGTTTATTTACATAAATAACTACTAAATTCCGACCTATGGTTAATGAGGCTTATGATTATGGTTTCTTAGATATAATTTTTCAATGGTTATATTATTAAATTCGCGAGTACATTTTAACAAAAAACAAAGCAAGCAAGTAATCCTGTGTTTTATAACGATACATAGACTCGATTGAACTCAACGTATCACAATAAAATCTAGAACACAAATAACGTGCAATATAAAAATTTAACATACAAATCGGATGACCAAAAAGCGCAAAAAATTTCAAAATTTTAAACTTCCAAATAAATTAGGGCCGTATTCCCACCGACGGGACTCTGAGACCGCTGCAAAAGACATCCAATATTACTTTCCCAAGTTTATTGGATATAATTTCCGCTGTGTAGGTTACGGCATAGATGAACGACACGGCACGGCACAGCTCCAACCCAGAGATTAACTTGTCATTTGAATTTGACCCTTAAATCTTGTCTCATATAAAACATTTTATAACATCAATATAAAAAGCCAACTGGTTGGTAGAACCTACAAAAAAATATTTTTTGGAGATTCACCAACTGCGGGGTGAGAACGATCTTGCAGCTGGGTGAATCTCCAAAATATGTTATCCTCAGGCTGAATGTCCAAAACATCTTTTTTACTTTGGAATATTAAAAAAATATATAAAAACATAAATAAATAATATTTTTTCTCAAGAAAATATCATTTTTGGGTGTTTTTATTTATACGATAAATATTTTTGAAAAACTAGTGTTGAGGATAATGACGCAATGTGAACAAAATATTTTTGGAGAATCTCCAAAAAATGTTTTTTACTTTGCGTTATTATCCTCAGGCTGAATGTCCAAATCATTTTTTTACTTTGGAAATATAAAAACATAAATAAATAATATTTTCTCTCAAGAAAATATAATTTTTGAGTGTTTTTATACGATACACATTTTCGAAAAACTAGTGTTGAGGATAATGACGAAAAGTGAAAAAAATGTTTTTGGAGATTCACCAGCTACCCAATAACAGCTGCGGTGTGCCGTGTCGTTCATGTGCCATGAGCTTAATTCCTTCGCCATTGGAAACACGCCCAAATTTCTAATCATTATCATAAAATAGACTATTACTCGAAATTGCTCTAGAGTTAATTTGTACTCATAAGAGCTAACTACCCGTGCCAGCGGGGAATTTTGAAAAATAAATCGTCCACCTATACATTTATAATAAACCTTTACAATATGACTTACATTAAAAATTTCGACACAGTAACAAATCTGCAAACATTATTATTACATACAATGACTTACGTACAAATGCACTTAGATAATAATTAATTATGGGGTAATTAGGCTTTAGTTCTTAAGAAAAACATACTATTAACAATACGTATAGTGTCCATTTATTTAATCAGGCAACGACAAAAGGGCGTCATATGTATTTTTTTATTTTTTATGAATGATTTAACCCAATACAAGTAACGTCAAATTCCTATTATAGTAAGAGAATTTATAGATAGTTATTAAAATCCATCGTTAACCTTATTGGGGCAAATCCAGACCTATCCAGGTTTTGAGGCAAGATTAATGCAACCGCCTCAGTTTGATGCCATACCCTTACATAATAGCACATTTTGACATACCAAAATATACAGTAATAGACTTATGTCTTACTACAAAAAAGTTAAACACGCGATCATCACATGTTTTCGAAAATTCTCCATTCAACATTTTCTTAAACACATGACGATCGCCTGTTAAAATTTTTTGTAGTAAGACCCATAGTGTGCATTGTTGCCTAAGCTAATTTTGTGGAAAATTAGCCTCTGATACATACAAATATAAGTAAGTATAAAGTCGCCGATTCATCCAATATCGCCTACAACTATTTAAGAATTCAAGCATTTTAACTAGAACTTTTGACTGAAGATTATACATAAACAATAAACCCCAACAAACGCAGTTGGTCCCTAAACTAAAGTTTACAAACTAAAATTCGGAAGTACCGACACGATTACGAATCAAAGGAGTTATAACCGTAAAACTAAATTATAGACAAAAGGAATGAGCAAATAAGAAAGATATGTCACAACATAATATAGTTTAAAGAGAATAAATTTACTCCAAACACTTAGGGTTACACTGCTATACACATAAGCGAGGCGGCATTGTTCGGCACATCTCGGCGATAAAATCAAATATATGTAGATGAATGTTAGGGGTAAAAAGCGTATTATAATTGCTTAGAGTCGGCTTATTGTTCAACATATACTGCCCAACCGACAATGCCGACCCGTTTATGTGTGTAGCAACCCTTAATAAAACAATGTTTGCCTTTGAGTTGCGCGTCTCGGACGGAATCACGTGATTGCACGTGGGGCAGACGAGTTCACGTGACGTTTATTCAAAATGAGAGATTTTTCCAGAACTTTCCTTGAGGTACACGTGACTTGAACAAACCTCTCGAGTTGAGGATTTCATAAGAAAGCTTTATTGTTATCCAGGTGTACTGTGAAAAGTTGGCAACACTATGGCTTCTTGGTGTTTCAAAATACGTAAAAACTTACTGAAAGCTTTGCGCGTCTGGTTCTACTCCTTTGTTTATTTTGTAGGCATTAATATTTGCCTTTCATAAACAGATGTTCGGCAGTGGCTATGAACAATTGAATCCCTTCGCTCATGTCCTTCCTTTGTTTTTATTCCCGAGACATGTTGACGCAAGTTACATCGAAACTTAAGAAAGAAGCAGCCTTGAATAAACAGTCGTGAAAAATATGAGTAAGTTTCATAATAATATTTTTAATTTTTTTAACACGCTCAGCGTTATTATCTATTGATTTAATGATTTAATAGCAATCTCTTATTATTGTACCTTTTTAATTTAGTGAGAACAACATACTAATTACAGACTTCTATATCGTATTTATAATTTTGTAGCCTTATATTTTTGATGCATCATTAATGGGTAATTGAAATTGGCCTTACGAACTGATGTTATAGGAGGAAAAAAGCTTAATTCTAATAAACTTCCGTTATTTGTTGATTTAAATCCGCGTTCAAAATAGTCCATTCAATTTCAAGTGTAAGTTTCAAGAAGCTCAATCGATCTCGCCGGGGTGTAAGTGCGGCTTGTCGACTAGAGTATGTGAGAATGTATCTACCAGGTCTAGTGGAGTCATGTCGAGTCTCTGCTGAGTGTCCTGTATGTCTTCAAGGTCGTTGATGGAGTTCACAGAGTTCTGATCGCTCAGTGATAGGCTGGTATCGGTGTCGTCGCCATAGCAACGGCGCTTGTGATCTGACGGAAAGTTGTGGTAGGAATGTTCGACGCGAATCGCTTGCATTGTGTTGCTGTAACAGAGAAATTATGTTTCAGTATTCTGTTAATTCATGTCCTGAAATTAATATGAAATGTGAAGGGTCTTCGGGTGTTATTTTACATGTGCATACTTCATTATTATCTTATCGTTTTCTATGGCTAAACATGCTTAACAATATCGACCATTTCAGGTACCAAGGCTAAATCAGATTGTACTATATTTGAGTGCATGATCCATTTACCATGCAACATTCTACACCAATTTAATGTGAATAAAAACCAACACCAGTTCCTATGCAACACCATTCAAAATGTAAGAAATTAATTTTACCTGTTATACAAACAGACGTATTATAGTCACCTGGTTTTCCTCAGAACCGGTCGGCCCATTTCCACTTGGAGTTCCAAGGAGTACAGCTTAGCCAGCGACTCCAATTTCTCCTTCTCTTCAGGATCATTGAGGCTTGGCAGCTTGAGTTCAGTCTGGCAAGAGTCTTGGAGGAACTTTGAAAGCTGTTCATTAGCAGCACTCAGGATCAAAAAACCAGGCCTTTCGTCCCTTATCCTGCGACACCCAGCTCTTATTTCCCTCACTTCTGTCACAACTGCGTTCCCCATAGAATGTTCACTATAATAATGGTCGCTTTGCGGAGATTTTTCACTCAAATTCAAGTCACTCGACGATGTTTTCTGTAGCGAAAAATTCGTGCGCGGCGTCTGGTTAAACGATTCATCATGCTTCCCCGATTTCTCTTGAAAGGCCTGAAAGGACTGAAAAAACGACTCATTCGCGTTTTGGCCAGACACACCCGCGTTTTTTATATCACTAAAGCTGCTGAAGGAGGAATGCGGTTGTAAGATGTCTCTGCTGTCCTTCGAGATCGCCTCGTCTTCTAAATCGACCACTGTTTTGGAATCAGACATCATTGCGTCGTCATCATTCCCCGAGTCCACTTTAGCTCGTTTTTTCTTGAACCTGTTCTTGCAACTAGCCCATCCACTTTTCACAAGCAACTTTTCCTTTTTCAATCGTTTCGGCGGTGGCATGTTGCTGGCAGATTTAGGAGAATTGTTATTCACTGATTTCGATGTTTTAAACGTCAGACTTTTGTTGAATACTTTCAGCTCTTCAATACCAGGCCAGTCCGTGAGTTCGTCATCTCCTTCTCTGTCACTATCATTTGTTACGACTCCATCAGAATCGCTACTGCTCAAAGAGCTAGATTCGTTCCCTGCGCAATCCATCCCGCTGTTAGAGTCGTCAAATAATAACGGATTTCTTAGCGAAGGAGGGTGTGTCTTGTTCAACATTTTAAACTTTCTGTGATATTTTCCGTCGAAACTGTTCTTTCCTGTACTCGTGGTGGGGTTAAAGAAAGGAGGGAGGTCCGTTGTTATTTTGTAGCCCGTTAACTTCGACAGTGTGGGCGTCCCGTTTTTAGAAGTATTCTTATAAACAAAGTTGAAACTCGAACTTCCTGGTAATGAGGGAGTGTTCGTTGTTGTAGTCGGTTTTGTGCCTTCTGCGTTCTGAGATTTGAGTACAATTTTGCCTGGCTGTAGTACTGGTTCCTTTTTAGGTAGATCTGTGTCACATTTCCTTGATTTAAAGTCGTTTTTAGAGAAATATGCTGATTTCGACGAGCAGCCCCCACTGAAGGACCTCTCCCTCATTTCACAAACATCGCCTTTGTCTCGATGTGACCATTTCCTCTTGCCGCAGAAGGCATTTCTGAAAAAACAGCTAGTAAGCCAACACGTAGGGAATTAGTAACAGTTTTCTTAAGATTACAGCATATATGATTGTAAATAGTATCATATGAAACAAAACAAATTATTCCAAAACAGTGTGCACAATGGTGGGAATGGATGTCGAATTTGATTTGGCCATTGCCAAAGCACAGTATGTATGTACTTTGAAATTACAGTATGTATGTACAAATATATCACAATCAGTTATAATAATCATGTTATACTCAGGTATTTGGTATTTAACACAATTCAAACTAAAATAACTTTCTAGAATTACTCATATTCATATTACAGTATTTTTACAGACTCCACAAAAACGAGGCGGTTCTCAGTTATTTTTGTTTGTAATTTAAAGTTTATTACACTTTATTTGACAAACTCAATAACTTTCACTTGCAGAAGAATTCTATACTAGGCTTAAAAAGGTTCCTTCGCAAAGGATTTTTTACAACTGATTTGCTAGTCAATACTATAAGATTATTATAACTAGCTTCTGCCAGCGGTTTCACCCGCGTCCTGTGGGAACTACTCCGCGCACCCGAATAAAAAGTAGCCTATAGCCTTCCTCAATAAATGGGCTATCTAACACTGAAAGAATTTTTCAAATTTGACCAGTAGTTCCTGAGATGACCGCGTTCAAACAAACAAACTCTTCAGTTTTATAATATTAGTAAGTATAGATTACTTTACTCTTTGGTGTAAGAAGAGAATAACACTTCAAATGATAAATACAAGAAACAGTTAACACTAACCTGTCTGGTTTCGTGATAGTCTTGTGTTTATTTACATGTATAGCTGGTGACAGCACTTGGCTCTGAAGAATTATTGTAGCAGGCAGGGCGTTGGGCTGTAAAATTAACATCATTTTAAATTAGCTCATGTTGATGGGACAAATTTTTGTAAATTTTTACGTTAAGTGTACAAATTTTTCCTGTCTTAATTTTCCTTAATTTTTATCAGTTTATTACCATTGCTTGGCATATAAAATCATAAATTAATTAATAAATACCTGGCACAGTTTACAAAAATACTTCAAGCTGAAAGACAAAGATACAACATGATGTTCTGAAAAAATAAGTTCAGTATATTACAATAAAAAACTAAATTACCTCAGTAGTAACACTCAAAATCTCAATAGGCGGTGTCCTCTTTCCGTCCGTATACTCCACTGGCATTTTCTTGTACTTGCGTTTCCTCCTAGCATTAGCCGGTCTTGTAGGAGAGAAGTTTTCATTAAACGAGTCTGACTCAAAGTTGCCAATCTGACAGTAATGTCGAGATTTAAGACTGGACTTGTGTAAACTGAGGTGGGGGTCATCAGAGTCTGATAGAGGCTGAGTGATGAGCGGAGCTTGCGGTGGACTGCTGGAGCTGCCATCTTCAACCAGGCTTACGGTCACTGCGGCTGCTGTAAGACATTGTAGATGTAAACATCATTGTTGCTTGTGATCAGGTAAGATAGTGGTCAAACAGTATCCCATATTAAATATTTTTTTTAATTTACTGCAGTTTGTGACCTTTTTGCAGTTAAAGACCGTAAGTGGTCTCTAGTTAATATTTTGATGATAAAAAAATATAGTTAAGAAATGCCTATGCAGTACAGTGCTACAGAACCCTATTCATATTATTAAATATTCTTTAGAAAGCAGAATAAGGTTTTTGAAGGCCGAGCATTTTAATTGCCACTAAATATCTTGGATTAATTTATTTTCCTTTTTACTCATACTGCTAATGAATAAGAAACCAAGTATTCCTGGTGATTCAATATATTCATATTATAATGAGTTAACCAAATGACTCAGAGGAGCACTCATTAATGAAAATTTCCTCACTACAGGCTAGTTTGGTTTATTCAAAAACATTAATAAAAAAAGTTTTATATTCTTCAATTTTAATATTTATCCACTTTATTTAAAGAGTACCCAGAATTTTGAAAACTTTATATTTGTCAAGTGGGTATAGATTAATGATTAGTTCATTACTACAATGCAAAAGTTAGTAATTTGTACAAAGGCTTGGCACAAACTCAAATATTTGGCACAATTTAAAATGATTGTACTCGTATCAAAATAATGAGTTTAAAGAACTCCATTGTCTTTAGTAAAAATAACACAAATAAATTATCTTGTAAGTAGCTAATCCTAGAAGCTTGTTTGGCCTGCATAAAAAAAATACCAGGTGCATGACCATAGTGTTTAAGAAAAAAAATCTTTATTAAAAATCCTTGAATGACTATTAGAACCAAGGTACTAACGTAGGTTTCCCGCGGATCTTGTCCGCCGTCGGAGGCCTAGCTTCCTCCGCTCCTGCCGGCCGCAGTTACTCTCCTCCAAAGCCAGGTTCAGGTCATGAGACAACCTCTCCATCGTCCTTAGTGACCCTCAAGCATACCTAATCTTGCCATTTAAATCTAGAACATACGATGCACCGGCTCACTTTGTTTACGCCACCTCGTCTAATTTGACCTACTTCCCACCTGCCCTTTCACAAATTCCAAGACTAAATAACACTTTGAACTCAGAACCAAAAGAAACACAATCAAAACAGCAACTTTACACTCGGGATCACAACAAAAGTATACATTTCATATCTTTCCCGATTCTAGAGAAATGTTTATTTTTAATATGAATACGCAGAATCATTAAGAACACTTTCCACGATTACAGTTGCGAACCATAGAATTTCAGTCAATTAAAACTGTTAACATCCACTTTCTTTTATCGGATTTTTTGCCGTGCATGATTTTGACAAAAAATAATAAATATCACGACATTTTTACGACACTCGATGAGTGAGTGAATGGAAATTGTGAATGAAATTATTATTATTCGAGCCATAAACAATAATTCTGTTCCAGAAGATATTTCGGATAACATTTCTGAAGCCAAGGAGTTGTAAATTCTATGGACATCAAACATAGTAAAGTCCTGTTTGATTAAAAATTCTGTTCATTAAATGGTTTCAATGATTAATTTTTCAAGAACTGTAACACACCGAAGGTGAACCAAATATTTGTCAATATTGTTCTTGTTGTCTATTCAAATTTCAAGAATACGTCTCATTTATACGCCCCATGTTTTTGCTACTTGTGGAAATTACACTTTTCCAGATGTCAGACTCATGTGACAATTCTTTTAATNCTATACTAGGCTTAAAAAGGTTCCTTCGCAAAGGATTTTTTACAACTGATTTGCTAGTCAATACTATAAGATTATTATAACTAGCTTCTGCCAGCGGTTTCACCCGCGTCCTGTGGGAACTACTCCGCGCACCCGAATAAAAAGTAGCCTATAGCCTTCCTCAATAAATGGGCTATCTAACACTGAAAGAATTTTTCAAATTTGACCAGTAGTTCCTGAGATGACCGCGTTCAAACAAACAAACTCTTCAGTTTTATAATATTAGTAAGTATAGATTACTTTACTCTTTGGTGTAAGAAGAGAATAACACTTCAAATGATAAATACAAGAAACAGTTAACACTAACCTGTCTGGTTTCGTGATAGTCTTGTGTTTATTTACATGTATAGCTGGTGACAGCACTTGGCTCTGAAGAATTATTGTAGCAGGCAGGGCGTTGGGCTGTAAAATTAACATCATTTTAAATTAGCTCATGTTGATGGGACAAATTTTTGTAAATTTTTACGTTAAGTGTACAAATTTTTCCTGTCTTAATTTTCCTTAATTTTTATCAGTTTATTACCATTGCTTGGCATATAAAATCATAAATTAATTAATAAATACCTGGCACAGTTTACAAAAATACTTCAAGCTGAAAGACAAAGATACAACATGATGTTCTGAAAAAATAAGTTCAGTATATTACAATAAAAAACTAAATTACCTCAGTAGTAACACTCAAAATCTCAATAGGCGGTGTCCTCTTTCCGTCCGTATACTCCACTGGCATTTTCTTGTACTTGCGTTTCCTCCTAGCATTAGCCGGTCTTGTAGGAGAGAAGTTTTCATTAAACGAGTCTGACTCAAAGTTGCCAATCTGACAGTAATGTCGAGATTTAAGACTGGACTTGTGTAAACTGAGGTGGGGGTCATCAGAGTCTGATAGAGGCTGAGTGATGAGCGGAGCTTGCGGTGGACTGCTGGAGCTGCCATCTTCAACCAGGCTTACGGTCACTGCGGCTGCTGTAAGACATTGTAGATGTAAACATCATTGTTGCTTGTGATCAGGTAAGATAGTGGTCAAACAGTATCCCATATTAAATATTTTTTTTAATTTACTGCAGTTTGTGACCTTTTTGCAGTTAAAGACCGTAAGTGGTCTCTAGTTAATATTTTGATGATAAAAAAATATAGTTAAGAAATGCCTATGCAGTACAGTGCTACAGAACCCTATTCATATTATTAAATATTCTTTAGAAAGCAGAATAAGGTTTTTGAAGGCCGAGCATTTTAATTGCCACTAAATATCTTGGATTAATTTATTTTCCTTTTTACTCATACTGCTAATGAATAAGAAACCAAGTATTCCTGGTGATTCAATATATTCATATTATAATGAGTTAACCAAATGACTCAGAGGAGCACTCATTAATGAAAATTTCCTCACTACAGGCTAGTTTGGTTTATTCAAAAACATTAATAAAAAAAGTTTTATATTCTTCAATTTTAATATTTATCCACTTTATTTAAAGAGTACCCAGAATTTTGAAAACTTTATATTTGTCAAGTGGGTATAGATTAATGATTAGTTCATTACTACAATGCAAAAGTTAGTAATTTGTACAAAGGCTTGGCACAAACTCAAATATTTGGCACAATTTAAAATGATTGTACTCGTATCAAAATAATGAGTTTAAAGAACTCCATTGTCTTTAGTAAAAATAACACAAATAAATTATCTTGTAAGTAGCTAATCCTAGAAGCTTGTTTGGCCTGCATAAAAAAAATACCAGGTGCATGACCATAGTGTTTAAGAAAAAAAATCTTTATTAAAAATCCTTGAATGACTATTAGAACCAAGGTACTAACGTAGGTTTCCCGCGGATCTTGTCCGCCGTCGGAGGCCTAGCTTCCTCCGCTCCTGCCGGCCGCAGTTACTCTCCTCCAAAGCCAGGTTCAGGTCATGAGACAACCTCTCCATCGTCCTTAGTGACCCTCAAGCATACCTAATCTTGCCATTTAAATCTAGAACATACGATGCACCGGCTCACTTTGTTTACGCCACCTCGTCTAATTTGACCTACTTCCCACCTGCCCTTTCACAAATTCCAAGACTAAATAACACTTTGAACTCAGAACCAAAAGAAACACAATCAAAACAGCAACTTTACACTCGGGATCACAACAAAAGTATACATTTCATATCTTTCCCGATTCTAGAGAAATGTTTATTTTTAATATGAATACGCAGAATCATTAAGAACACTTTCCACGATTACAGTTGCGAACCATAGAATTTCAGTCAATTAAAACTGTTAACATCCACTTTCTTTTATCGGATTTTTTGCCGTGCATGATTTTGACAAAAAATAATAAATATCACGACATTTTTACGACACTCGATGAGTGAGTGAATGGAAATTGTGAATGAAATTATTATTATTCGAGCCATAAACAATAATTCTGTTCCAGAAGATATTTCGGATAACATTTCTGAAGCCAAGGAGTTGTAAATTCTATGGACATCAAACATAGTAAAGTCCTGTTTGATTAAAAATTCTGTTCATTAAATGGTTTCAATGATTAATTTTTCAAGAACTGTAACACACCGAAGGTGAACCAAATATTTGTCAATATTGTTCTTGTTGTCTATTCAAATTTCAAGAATACGTCTCATTTATACGCCCCATGTTTTTGCTACTTGTGGAAATTACACTTTTCCAGATGTCAGACTCATGTGACAATTCTTTTAATCTTTTTCCCTTGAAATAAATGTTTTCAACTTATAACTTAATATTTATTTTAAGATTTACAGATTGGAGAGGCAGATCTCTCTCTCTCTCATAGGGGATACTGTCTCTGTCCTTTCGTTATGTTAATTGCTTATGGTTCGGTTTGGAATGGCAACATCAATCAAATTAAAAAATAAAAAACCGTTGTGCTTTGCTTGTGGAAGCTGGTTTGGTTGTCAATTTTTGCGCCAATTTCATTATTATTTTTATTTTGTTAAATCGCTCCAAAAGTAACTACGCACGTGAAACTTCGCTTGGAACTTACAAATATACATATTGAACAGAGGTAATACATTAAAAAATACTTTGTTTTCTTGATTTTTATGATCTACGGTAGTATCATAAGCGTCGTTGTAAACGCTATTTTCGTAATAAGTTGTTTCGCTAAAATAAGTAAATAAACTTAGAATTATGTTGTTTTGTTGCAGTATATATGATAATCAGGGCTTGTTTACGGCTTAATAGAGATTATTTTGAGTAATTATTTATTTTTTGCCAATTTAAATTCACTTTTCAAAGTTGAACTCTGCGCTACTTTATTTCTGGTTATTTCTATAATTTGCTCCAAATACGTGTGTTTTTGGTTCGGAAAGGATCCTGGTCCACTTGGGGTGGAAATCTACGTCAAAAAATCATTTACCTATTTTTTCGGTTTTTATAACATTGCATATCAACCATTTTATTTGACCCCAATAAAAAGCATGTCAAAATTAAATCGCCTATCAATGACTTGGCCTACTTCCTACCTCGACTAATATTATGAATGCCTACTCTTACTGGCCACATGGTCCAGTCAACAATATATTGAAGTTTTAATAGTTTGTATTATATCCTTCCAGCGCCAATGGAGGGCGCGGTGACACCAGAAGGAGGGCGTCGCACCCGCGCGGCGCTCGCCGAGATCCCGGTCAGGCTCGATCGTCTCCGTGTCACCCCTCTCCAGCCCGTCACCAACATCCGGGAGCGCTCCCCAGCTCTGCCAGCTGGGTACTTGAGTCCGGCGCCATCGCCTGACGAACTGCTTATACAGCAGAGAGGTATAAACTATTTTTCTTCAAAATTAACATAAGTAAACCCACAGTTTTGCCTGCATATGGACAACATTTTCATCAATCCAGGGAATAAGTACCTGTAACTATATCATTTTGTCTAAATTGGCTCTGCAAAACCTCATGAAAGAGTTATATACTGGCTGTCATTATTAGTCTTCTTAGCTGTCATTGTTAAGGTGAGAGTAGGTTGTCTTTGATTTCCATCAGTGTATATGTAAGTATTTTCAACTGTAGGTATATAGGGTATTCCTTTGCCTAAACATGAAAATTATATAATTTTGCTTGATTATCCAAAAAGATAATAATTTTCTTTCCGACTTTTGACTATTCAGAATGTTCTTATTTTAAAACTTCTGCCATTGACCTATGTTTCATAGCTTTGGATACATTCTAGACTTCCTAAAAAGGAGGTTCTCAATTCGATTGCAATATATAGTTTATTGTAGTCCAGTAAAGCCCTCTATGAGACTATCATACCTACTTATAGACCTAGAAAAAGTCACATAATATTTACTCAGTTAATAATAAATAACATGACAAAATACTTTCAAGCGAAATCTTCTGTTACAGGCCGCAAACGTTTGCCAGTAACATGGTCGCCAGACATCGAGTTGAAGCGAAACTCGTCATTTCATTCCACCATACGCACGCCGCCGAAAGACAACCACTTATCCCCTCTTAAACTCGGAGTAACCCTCCGTTCTACCCCACGAAAGCGCCTGATGCTCGACACAGAACGCATACCCCTCACTCCTGAAAAAATAGACTTCTCAGACATCAGTACCCCCCAGAAATTCAAAATAACAAGCCCTATTAAAAGTACACCACCCATGAAAAGATGTAGGTTGGAAAGAACATTGAACACTGAGTTCAAGGGGCCTATTGATACTGCCCTCAAAGGCTTGAGCCCTACTCAGCTCATTCACATGATTAAAACAATCACTTATAAACACCCTGAAATTGAACAGGAGATCAGGTGCGAGATGCCGGCGCCCGACTTGACACCTCTCGAAGAGAGATTGAGTTACCTGAAGAGTAATATCTTTAAGAGTCTCCCAACTTCCCGCCTCACGTCTAAAACTGATTCTCCCGCATACTCTCGGGTGTCCACTCATTTGGCTGCGTTCAAAAAGTCTGTCGTCGAGCAAGGCAAGGTCTTGGTAGAATCCCAGCATTGGGAGTCAGTAATCCAGTATGTTTTCTTAGCTTGGAGCTATGTCAAGGCTACTCCCGTATGGGACAACCAGCCCCACAATGCACAAAGGAAACAATGTTTTAAAGCCCTAACTACTTTTTGCATGACGGCGCTAAAAAAAGGTAATATGCCGAAAGATGTGTTGGCTGACATGCAAGAAAAACTCCAGGGTATGGTTGCAGACAGTGAAGAAATTTCTTCTTGCCTGAAGTATGTTCAGGGCCAGTTACAAGATGTCTTGTAATTTCTATTGTTTATAGTAATGTGGTTTTTATAAGATTGAAAATGATGTCACAGATTCTATAATTGTTATATAAGACTGATAAATTATATGTCCACATCAATAATAAAATAAAAACCGTTTAAAAAAGTTTAGTAATTTGTATATTGATTAAAAATCACCTACAGAAAATTGCGCTGCTGCAAAGCGAAGATTTTTATTATGAAGTGCCTTTCATTGATGTGGCATAACATACAATATTTTTCTAATAATTCTTCAACTTTTTCTTTAGGTTATTAATATTTGAAACAATTATGGAATCTGATTTTTTAGTTAATTATTACATCAATCCAGATTGTAGATGCAATCTTGCTTTTTTTGTTATATTAATTCATTGTGTGTTATTTCTACATTCTGTTGTGTGGGCCAACCATCACATTGAAAAAATTATTGGAAGATACATGTTATGACAACTATTTAAAACCATGGAGTGATGGCGAAAGTCAGAAATTCAGTAAATCTGAGAAAAGAAAATAAGCAATTAAAAGCGAGTCTGTCTGAATTAAAATTGTAGGTATAAAAAGAGTTCCCATACCCTAATATAATGGTTTTCAATTGATGAAGTTTGTTTGTTTAATTCAATTAAATTGTCGTATTACATAAAGTGTTCCCAGTTAGAAAAAATGTGCCTTTAATTGCATTTAAAAAGTGATAATATTTTTATACAAAATATCTTCTTTTTAATGAAATTCTTGTATGTTTTAACTATAATTCACTTAGAATAATGGTAGATTTAAGTTATGATGACTTTGGTAGATTTGAAGGGAATCAAAAAATATTTTTAAGTAATATTTTTTAACAAGTTTGTCTTCCATATTTTTATGGATACTTTATTTTGATTCTTTTCAATAAAGCTGTGACAATACCAAAGTATTTCTAATTAAGCATATTATTGAATTTAATATGATAATGTCTACTTAATTTTAATATTTTGTCATTTATGTATGTACCGCGATATCATATCGTGTCTTGATAATATTAGTATGTTCTGATAAAAAAAAAACACTGTTGTACAGTGTGGAGCCAAACAGTCGATGATAGCTCTTTTCTGCCTGATTTTTATATGCCGTAAAATGCTTTTCACTTGGCCGAATCAAAAATCTACTGTTGTGCCTTATTCTGTCGTTAGTGATTGACTAAATATCAATGATATTGTTAGTATATATTTTTAAGCTTAAATAAATCGCATTTTTGTAATATATTAGTTTTAATTTTCCACAAATAACACACAAACGTTGAGTAACGAATATCTTACAGTATTTCGATACAACTTGAACAATCGATTCGGGAAGCTTTGTTCATTTGTATGACATTGCAAAATCAAAAAAAAGTAAAATAAATGCTCGAAATCATGGCAGCCTACAGGTGAATGCTCCCGATGCTCGAGCTCCTTCAAGCTAAACGTATTTCGTCATTGTTAAGGAGGAAGCATAATAAGAAAAATATATATATTGACCGACTCAACTATAATTTTTAATGTAATCTCACTTCGTTATCTCAATAATTGTTTAAATTAGTAATCCCTGCGAATAACATGTTTACATTAGTAGCTCGTTAGCTATACATTCTTAATTAGTTTTATGGCTTTCAATTAACTAATCATCTATCACATAATAATTATTATTGCACTAATTAAGGGTTATTAGGATCCAGTATTTAACTAATTATCTCACAGGCCCTTTAAAAAGGGATTCATATTTAATTTTTAAACATTACCTTCTTGGGCTTCGTCCAGTGACAACAGTAATATAGTGAACGTACCTTGGTCTAAAAAACGATAAAAAAAGGAAAATTATTATCTTTGAAAGTAAAATGGAGGAAATTGTGTATTTTATCTCAGTCGAGCTCCTAAATATTGTTAACGGCAAACAAACGGGCGAAAGGCGCAAAGGTGAGTTGTAAATAAGATTAACTTTTTTATTAAACTTTATAGTGTTAAGAAAAATTTTGCTACGTAATTTTTGTTTTAGTGAATGTAAACATTATTCGTGGCGAAAATACTAAAAACATTCATAACTTTTATAAGTAAGTACTTATCATAATATTATTAGACATTTTTAAATTTCCCAGGTTACAAAGCAACGCCATATGTGAAAATGGAAGCCCTTACACCAGATACCGAATTATCTTCAACCGATGAAGAAATTAATTTGAAATCTGAAAATGAAGTATCAACAAGAGCCATTGGTATGACTCCAAGGAGACGTCGTACCAAAGGAGTGGACTTTCCCAGGAGCAGACGTATAAATTTCGATTTATTGGAACATGATGAGGAAGCCAAGAGTTGAAAAAATAATTGAAAATGGCGGGAAAATGTTCATAAACTTGCATGATTTTTTGTTTCAAGAATATGAAGTCATAATAACATTTAATTTACTTTTATTTATAAGATGTAGTCATTAAAATAAATTATTTGAGAAATTCTTATAAAATGATTAATCTTAAGAAGGTTGTTATGCCAAGAATTAAATGTAGTGTTCTAGAGAATGTCTATAAATGATAAGATATAAAAATACATTTATGTAAAACCCAACTTAGTCAATTTTATTTAACATCAAAATCTAGAAATCATCAACTTTACCCAAGTATATAATTAAAATATCCAGGTAGATATGCCTATATACTTTAAAGCTTAGCGTTAATTACCTACTTACAGTAGTAGGTATACTTATTTCACAACAGGGAATCCAAATATTTTCGCAATATGTAATGTTAAGTAAATAATGACTTGCAATTCGGCTGAGACAACAAAGCTGGCATTTTGTATTAAAATTCACTTTTTAAGTATGTGCTCTAGTTTTATTATAGGTACTAAGTCTTTCTATAAAAAAACAATTGAAAGATTCTTTATGTAGATCTGAAATTTTTAACAACATTCTTAAGGTCTTTAAGTATAAGTAAGTATACAAAAAATAATTGTTTAATTGCGAAAAATCTAAGCAATAAATCCGCAAACAACAAAACCCGTTCTAACGACAATTCTTTTCAAAATCTCTACTCATCATAAAAAGTGCTCCTTTCGCGAAGTGCACCAATTAAGAAGTGCACCAGTTGCGAAGTGTACCCTTTGAGCATGATGTACAAGTTGCGAAGTGTACCAAATGCGTTAAACCCCCCAGATGGCCGTCCATTAGCACTTGAAACTCTTCCCTTTTTTCATTTCAGGTTTGTAGGTACATACATACGCAGTTTGTAACAAACATACTGCTAAAATAAGGCTCAGGCTGTTAAAATATTTATAGATACATATTTACAAATAATGGCTTAATTTGAATAAAGCGAGGCGAATTTCCAGTCCAATTTATTGGTTGCTTACGCGACAAGTGAAGCAGTAATATAAAATACTTACAAACGCAAGAGCACCACAGTAGACTACGCGCGTTGAACGGAACGTAACGAGCGAGATGTCCAAATCCAAAATTGAATTCACAGTGAACGGCCAGAAATGTATAGGTCAGCATTTTTTTTATTATTATTGTTAGTGATAATAATGTTATTCTAATGGCAAGACGTTCTTTAAAATTTAAGTTAAATGTACTTAAGTGCATTGAGATTCTCTTGGAAAATCCAATTTCCTTTGCATAAGTATTACCTAGGTATACTATAATATTATAAAGAGGAAAACTTTGTTTGTTTGGTTGTAATGAATAGGCTCAAAAACTACTGGACCGATTTTAAAAATTCTTTCACCATTCGAAAGCTACATTATCCACGAGTGACATAGGCTATATTTTATCCGGGTANACTTTGTTTGTTTGGTTGTAATGAATAGGCTCAAAAACTACTGGACCGATTTTAAAAATTCTTTCACCATTCGAAAGCTGCATTATCCACGAGTGATATAGGCTATATTTTATCCGGGTAATAATTCCCACGGGATGCGAGTGAAACCGCGGGAAAACGGCTAGTTTTTAATATAGACCGGTATACCTTCGTAAAATAATTATGGTAGGTAGTTCTTTATCTATTTTATCAATGAAATCAATACGATAATTATTATGGGCTGCATGCTGTTAATTGTGCTTCTAGGTAATACCTACTAACGGCTAGTTTCATAGGTTCCTGATAAAGATCTAGATAGCTATCTGACAGACCACAAATGATGTACCTATTTCCGTTGCCGCTATGACTACAAATACTAAAAAAATAAAAAAATAATATTACAATGAACGTGTGAAACCTCAAATTATAACTTTGTTATTCATAGGTATATTTGTATGAAAAACAAAGTTAATTTTTGTTTTTGGCGATTTTTTTTTGTATTTTGGCTAGTTGTAAATGAATAGATACTTACCTACGTTCATTTTTCATAGATAATGGTACGGAACCATTCGTGCGCGAGTGCAACTTGCACTGGGCCGGTTTTATTCTAATTATTTCGTTATGATTAACTGTAAGTAAGTACTTAGGTGCCTTCCTACCTGCCTTTTTATAAATAATCACACAAAAAGTACAAGACTAGCATTAGCCACTTTCAGACGTTCCAGAGTTCCCTATCTGGAATCTGTGAAAATGCCCGTAAGTCCTTATAAGAGTAAAAGTATACCTAAATCGATTAGAACAATTAGAATTATCTACGTAGTTATACCTTTTTACTATAACATAACTTAGGCAAGTACCTACAGTAATCGCCCACGATTACGTGCCATAATAATACGCTATAAGTATTTCTGTCTTATGGTAAAATAACGACATAATGAATAGCAGTTTCCTTGTACTTAGGGTTGACAACCGTAACCACTCTAAAAAAGAGGAATAAAAAATACGTTTTTTTTATCGATGGGAAATCATCAGATGACCCCTCCCGCTGTGGGTGTAGCGGGAGGGAGTGTCAGACTTGCTGACTAAAACCCACCGTGTTCCTTCGGGAGCCCTTTGTGAGCCAGGGCCACGGTAACTCTTTCGAACAACCCGCAGCCCCGGCAGGCTTAGGCCCTAGTAACGTTGTAGTAGTAGTAGTGTAGGAACTAGGCTCTATCTACATCATGTAGGCCTACTTTCGGATTGCTCACGTAATAGAATGATATAGACATTAGACATATCGAAGTAAATACCTTTTCAATTTGACGCTTTTTTAAGGTTTTTACTTTTTGAGTCCTAAAACAAACAAAGACACAATCGTGCTCGCTTCGCTCGTGTTTTCTTGACGATTTGCCATCTTTGTTTATAGTCCGATCAAATTAGATATTCGGTGCTACATTAATTCGCAACAAGCAGGCGTAGCAACTTCCAGGCCTCGCATTCACCTTAAGTACTTATTTAATATTTTTTTGACCCGCAAGCATAATCTAGAACAGCCCTGCTGTACCTAGTTCATCATTTTGACCTATCTAGAAGGTAGGTATCAGTGTTTTTTTAATAAGGAATTTGACATTACTTGTATGGGGCTAATGTCAAAATTGTATCACTAGTAAGCAAATCCAGAGATAGACAGAATATTGATTTCCGCAGTTAGATATTAAAGTTGACAACCCTTGTACTTAAATAAAACAGCGCAATGGATAGCAATTTTGTTCGTTCTTGGCACTCTTTAAATGAGTGTTACGAAGACCTATTTACTAACAAAAAAAAACATTATTTGTAAATAATGTGCCTACAACATCCAATGCCGAAAACATGAATAAGTAGGTACGCCACAAAATAAGAGTTAAGTATTTTGTGATCAAGCACTGGGACCCTACCCAAGTAATTTTAGCCTAGTCGTAAAGAGCAGTAGGTGAATTTCATATAGTCTTATGCTGATCTCAATTAATAAGAAAGAACGCGAAAAAGCTCCCTCCTACTCACCTCCCTGGGAATAGGGCGGGGAACGTAGCATTTACTTCTCTTGCTTATGGCTCTAGGTTATGGTTAATCCCACTCCTACATCTAATAGGAACCTACCTACTTAAATACTACAAAATCGATTTCTGCCTCCAAGCCTCTATCATTATAAGAATTCGTCAGGTAGTTTTTCTATTACAATAGGTACTTATTAACTTTCAGACATTTTTATTCATAACTAAGTACAACTTGCCTATTTGCGTTTGAAAGGATAATTAAAACTGATAAAGCAGGCTTTAAATAAGGAAAACCTGAGTACCTAAATGTAAATTACATGCTTAGTTACTTGTGATGCGAATATTAATCAATTTGTCATTAAACCTACATATTTATATCTGATGATAGCAATAAGTAGGTACATTACGTAACTATCTGAAGAATAAAACGTAATAAAATAAGTCTGTCTTCCCTTTCTACAACTTACCCACCCGTAGGGCTCGTTCAGACACGGCGGGAACCGCGCGATTTCCATGCGATTCTGATATCGCGTGGGTCTTATTTGTATGAGTTATTAAGTAATCGGTCATCATAACCGCGTGGTTACCGCCAGAAAAATGCGCGGTTCCCGTATGTCTGAACTAAGGCTTACTTTTACAATTTTTCTGCGGAGGGTAGAAAAACCAAGTGACTCATAAGACCAATAAATCATACAAGTTCAAACTTACAGTACAAAAATACAGTGTCGACATTGGAAAAGCCTAATTAATTGATTGTCTATTTAAACAGTGGATGAGAGCACCCCTCGCGAGACGACGCTGAACGCGTACCTGCGCTATGTACTCTGCCTGCGAGGTACTAAGGCTATGTGCCATGAAGGTGGCTGCGGGTCTTGCATCGTGAAGGTTCGCGCGAGACGCAACACCAGTGGCACCATTGAGACTTTCCCTGTTAACTCTGTAAGCCACCCTACTTATTTCTCTATCGTTTCGCTGATTTCATTTTCTTTGTAAGCCCAACCACTTATTTGCTACGAAAAATTGCTTTGGTAAACACAAATCTATCCTATTGAATTGCGAATGTAAATGTTAATTTAACAGGACCTTTGTGGTGAAACTAAGATATAAGTATGGAACCATCTTGAAGGAGGATAAAGCCTTATAATCACCGGCATAACCGTTTTCCATGTTTCCAATTTACCCTTATACCTCATCTTGATCGGCTCCAGAGGTTTTCTGCAACTTGAACGTATTTGATTAAATAGCTTTAGGACTTAACTGTTGTGGGTAGAATTAACTTGAAACCTAAGTAGGTCCCTTATATAATTTTCTCTGTAGTGCCTAGTGCTGGTATTTTCCTGCAATGGCTGGGAGATCACGACAGTCGAAGGCGTGGGCAACCGTTTGGATGGTTACAGCGACGTCCAGAAACGTATCGTTGCCTTCAACGGTTCACAATGTGGGTACTGTACACCGGGGTGGGTTATGCAACTGACTAGGTAAGAAAGCCACCTATCATCAAAAGTAAATTAGGTTTTATCCTTCAGAAAATAGTAATTTACCGAGGCAATACGATTTTCTTTCAGCTTATTAGACAAGAATCTGACAATGGCCGAATTAGAACAGTCTTTTGGCAGCAACACCTGTAGATGTACCGGATTTAGATCCATCCTCGATACAATCAAGTCTTTCGGTGTAGACGCGTCCCCAGAAATATGCCAAAGAGTCAGGGACATTGAGGAGCTCAATACCCCATGTTCGAATAACCCTAGAACCTGCCAGAGAAAGTGTTCGGAGCAAAGTGATTGCAGCGATTGGAGTGTGGTCGCTGATGCCAAAAATGAGAGCACCTTGAGCTTTCATTTCGGGAAGTATTCGTTCTATAAAGTGTATGATCAGCAAGCGATCTTTGATATTCTTAACGAGCATGGCGTTGATTCTTATATGTTGGTCGACGGAAATACTGGCAAAGGTGAGTTGGTTCTTGTGTTAAAAATATTTGGGAAACTCATAGTGCTGGTATTAGCACGCGACAAAACATACACTTAAGTAGAAGTAACGTATAAACAAGAAAATGAATTGAACTCAGGATACGAACTGACTAGAGATGTGCCGTTCCTATTTGACTATTCGACCTAACTATTTCAGGTATTGTCGAAACATTTGAGTATCCTGGAGTGTTGATAGACATTAGCGAAGTGGCATCCCTCAAAACATATACTTTCGACCAGAACCTGATTCTCGGAGCCAACGTCTCCATACAGGACTGCATCACGATATTCAAGGAAGCTGCAGCTAATAGAAGCGGGTTTGCATATTTAGCTGAGTTCGTGAAACATCTGAATCTAGTTGCTCATATACCCGTAAGAAAGGTAAGGATCAATAATAAAGTCTACGCACAAAATTTTGTGATTTTTTATATTTATTTTGCTTTTATCCGACTTTATTTTTTTTTGAATTATCATCATCATCCTGCTCATCGCAGACTATCTTTCATACTTCTCTGTCTGACGTCAGCCCACATATTTTTTCATCGACTTCCCAAAAAGGAAGGAGTATATATAATAATAATAATAATAATAAACTTTATTGATCCAAAGTTACATTTTGAAATCAAGTAACACAAAAGTAGTATAGGTAAGAGTTCACTGTAACTATTATCTAGGAAACATTTTTGTCAGTTCTGTGGTCCCCAAACTAGGCACTGCCTGTATCTTGGGGACCTGGGTTGTAATAATAACATTGAGGTTCTTACATGCTAAGTTTAACTATTAGGTCAGTTAATTATATTTTAATGTGTACATGGTGGACAATTAGGGGTAAATAAAATCAACATTATCGAATATAAAATAAAATGAGATCAAAAATTAAAACAAAAATTGCATCTTCTTGCAAATCAATTAATGTCTCTCTTTGGACAGTTAAGAAGATAAATGAGATCAAAAACTAAGAAGATAAGTTTGCTTTTTTCAAATAAAGCATCTCTCTGGACAATTAAGAGAGGAAGAAATAATAATGTTAATGTGGTGTGTGTTTCTGTGTGTGTAGTTTTTGTGTGAGTTGTCAGTCGTGTGTGATGGTTGGAGTTTTTGTATGTGTAGTGGAGAGTTATTTGTGTGAGTTGTGTGCTGTGTGGGTTGTAGTATGGAGTGTGTGTGGTAATTGTGTGATTAGTGAGTTTTGTGTGATGTTTTTATAATAGTAAATCTGTGGGTTTTGGTATCGAGAATTATTAGTGTGAGCTTTGAGTTATGTGATAGTTGGTTGTTTATATGGGTGTTAGAGATGGTATGTGTTAGTGCGTCCTTTCGAGGGTCGAAGATGTTGTGAGAATGTTCTCGGTTTCTTCGTATGTGAGTCCCATTAACAATTCCTTGATCGACTTCTTACATGAGAAAAGTGAGAGTTCATTTGTGTTGCAGGGAAAACTACGGTTGATGTTGTTGAATATAGTGGTGTGTAGGTATGTAGGGCATCTTCTGGCTAAGAGAGAGATGGTGCGTGGTACTGGGACATGGAAGGTTCTTTTTGATGTTAGTGTATGATAATCTGGTCTTTTTTTAAGATTTTTGAATGTATGTAGATATGCATTTAGTATATAAAGTTGACGGACACGGAGGACTCTAAATTCGTTGAATAATGTGTCTGTGGGATATATGTACGGCTTTTTGAGAAGCACTTTGATTACCGCTCTTTGGGCTCTCTCGAGGTCTATGAGAGTGGTTTTTCCCGCCCCTCCCCATATTGATATCCCATATTGAATTATAGATTGACATATAGCATGATAGACCATGCGCTGTGTGTCTTTCGAAATTCGGTCTCTCAGTTTCTTCATTATGTATATAAGTTTTCTTACTCTTGCCGATAGTGATTGGATGTGCTCTTTGTACGACAGATTTTCATCAATAAGTAAGCCTAGGTACCGAATAGAATGAGTCCGTTGTATTTGTTCGCATGAGCAGCTGTCTTTTGGTGTGTTTGTGGGACATGTATGAAATTTCAGTGAAAGGTTAGAAGGCGGGCTGGATGTTATTGTTTTGAAGAACGTGATTGCTTTTGTTTTTTTGATATTTAGGGTTAGAAGGTTATGGTTAAGTGTTTGCGCTACTATTGTCAGTCCTTCCTCTGTTAACGAAAATAGCCGTTCCCAGGTTTTGGCTTGGAATATAATTACTGTGTCGTCAGCATATGATATTAGTTCTGCGTTTGGTAGGTTTAGGTTGAGTATGTCGTTCATGTATATAGTGAAGAGTGTTGGACCGAGTAGACTCCCCTGTGGAACTCCAAAGCTGATAGGAAGTTTGCTACTAACAAAACTCCCCGATTTTACATACTGGCTGCGGTTAGTTAGATAACTACGAAACCATTCCAGTGGTATACCTCTAATGCCGGAGGCATCTAGTTTTTTGAGAAGAAGGTCTGTGGAAATTGTGTCAAAGGCTTTGGCCAAATCTAAGAAGACTGCCATGCACCTGTCCCCTCTTTCTACACAGTTTGCTATTGATTTTGTTAGTAGAAGAGCAGCGTCCTCTGTAGATTTTCCCTTTCTAAAGCCGAATTGTCTTTCTGAAATTAAGTTGTTCTTCTCAAGGAAATTAACGAGACGGGTGTTTACTACCTTTTCCAGAAGTTTAGATAATATGCTAAGTAGTGCTATGGGACGATAGTTTTCTGGTTTGTCAGTGGATCCTCCTTTGTGTATTGGACTAACTGCGGCGACTTTCCACTGTTCTGGAAATACCCCTTTTTCTATACTAAGGTTAAATATGTAGGTAAGAGGTTCAATTATGAATTTTTGTAGCTTTTTTAAGAGTCTGACGCCAATTTTGTCTGGTCCGGGACTGCTGTCGTTTTTCATTTGATTAATGAAGAGTGATACTTCTGCTTCGTCAGTGGGGTGAATAAAAAAGGATAGAGGTGTGTGTTTTTGTGGTGTGTATTTACTTGTAAGGGATGTCTGTGTTTCGGATATTCTTGTGAGTATGGTGTCTATATATATGGTATCTATATATATGTATTTACGTTTGCAAGAGCTACTTACATCTTTTTATGTAAATTTTTAGATTGGTTCTATAGCCGGCAATTTGATGTACAAGAGACAAATACCGAGATACAAGTCCGATTTGTTCCTACTTTTCGAGTGTGTTGGAGCCAACGTTACAGTTTGTAAGTACTAGCACAGATTACTTAATAATGGCGCCCTAGCCGATTGTCGGCCATGGTTGTTCTCACATAAGGAGATCAGCCAGCTGCGCACAATATAATATAGTACACAAGCATTTGCGCAGACACTGGTGCACTTCCTATTACTTCACTCTTATAGCCCGATGGGACGGAAAATTCGACACGACCGTAGAGAAATCAGGCGCAGGACCGACATAATAGACCAATTAGATTAGATTAGACCGACGAGGCAGTTACATAGTTACAACGTAAGTACTAGTTTAATTAAACCATTATTAAGGTTTACTTGCACGCATTAAAACTACTATGTTATACTAAACACTATGTAATGAAATAATGACCACAAATTAGCCAGTAGCAGCCACTAAAAACAAACAGGAATAAAAAAACATCGTAAATCTTTAAAAGGAAAAACCATTCTTTCTTGACCAATACACGCTTTTATAAATCCTGATTAGGTAACTAATAACAAAGTAAAGAAATACTCTGAAGATAACTATCATACAAATTGCAATTATTTTGGTTTTGGTTTTGAAGAGCTCGTGGCTAGTCAAAGCCGCGCGAATCGATCGATCAAAAGGTTAAGCAACGCTTGGCGCGGTCGGTCCGTGGATGGGTACCATCTTGTCATAACGAGTTCTTCCGTGTTTCGGAAGGCACGATAAACTGGTGGTCCCGGTTGTCATTTGAACATCTTTGGCAGTCGTTACGTGTGTCAGAAGCCAGAAAGTCTGACAAACAGTCTTACCAAGGGTGCAAGTTG
>NWSH02000535.1:4156104-4179743 GCA_002382865.2 Heliothis virescens
GGGTAACTGGTTGTGGAGGTCAGACAGGCAGTAGCTCCATGTAAAACACTGGTTTTCAGCTGCATCCGATAAGACTGGAAGCCGACCCCAACATAGTTGGGAAAAGGCTAAGCAGATGATGATGAATTATTTTGGTTTTAGGCAAGTCGAACGGAGAAACAAAGACGTTGAAAATATTGGAATTCATAAAGTACGACATGCAGGGCGTGTTGATGATAAACGTGGAGTTGCCGCCGCTCAGCAGTTCTCACGTGTTCAGGAGTTATAAGGTGAGCATCTTGATATCATCCTATAAATAGAAACTTTACCGTACGTTTGACCGTTAAAGTCCCGAAAAATAAAGAAGCAAAACAAAAAAATGCCTTTTATGAAATGTGATTTTATTTGATATTCAAAGCTATAACTTAAGCGGCTGTAACTAATGAAGATAAGAGATTCAAATCCATGAAGTCATACAAACCTGTTAATCAATCATCATCATCAAAGTAATAAAATTCTTACAGATCATGCCACGCAATCAGAATGCTCTAGCCGTAGTAAACTCAGCTTACCTCCTCAAACTGGGAAGTAAGAACGTAATAGATTCCGCCAGCATAGTGTACGGGAACATAGATCCGGACTTTGTACACGCCACTAAAACCGAGAACTATTTAATTGGCAAGTGTATCTTTACTGATGAGAACCTGCAAGGAGCTATCAAGGTCCTGAATGAGGAGCTGGTACCTGTGGAAATAAGTGGAGAGCCTCCTATACAGACTAGGAAGAAGTTGGCTCTGGGACTGTTCTACAAGGTGAGAATTGGATTTCTGATCGTGATATTGTAGTAGGTGGATTGGGTCGTTTGTATTTTAATCAGGCTGATACATAAGTCGTTGAAAGGTTAAAGGATTACTACCTTTGCTATGCCTGGAAGCTCAAGATATTTTAGACCCCATAGACTTTCCTGACCTGTACATGATTTGACTGACCTAACATATTTTAAAACTACATAGTTCATTTGCTCACAGGCAAAAGTAAAAAAAAAGTACCTGAATTGTTAAAGAACCAGATTTAAATAACCCATTTTCTTGTTCAGTTCGTCCTAAGCATAGTTCCTGCTGGCATCGCTCTCCCCAAATATACATCAGGAGGGGAACTGCTGAAAAGACCAGTGTCTTCTGGCAAGGAAGACTACCAGACTGACTCCAGTCTGTACCCGTTGAATAAACCGGTAGATAAGTTGGAAGGTCAGATCCAGGCCGGTGGGGAAGCTCGGTTTGTGAATGACTTGCCCGAGCAGCCTGGTCAGGTCTTTGGCGCTTTCGTTTTGTCCACCGTACATATAGGAGAAGTGGATACCATAGATGTTGACGCTGCTATGGTGAGTTCTGATTTCCATTTGTGTTTGTTTATTTGTCATTGTAGAATTCTGGAATAGTGGAGATTTTAAATAAAAAATAAAATCATCAATAAACCTAAACGGCTATCTACTACAACTTCGAAACAGCCTTATCATTATTTATTTATTTGTTCATGATCTACATAAAAAGCGTGTCTTCTTCTTTTTAAATTACATATAATGTTACTTTAGTTTTTTTGTATATAATATGGAATTAAGTGTTTTCATTGTTTAAAGTGAATTTAATTATTACTGGTTATCGCGTGTCGTAAATGTGCCAGGAAAACTAGTTCTGAGTAAGCGAATATAAATTAACCACTATCACAAATAAGCGGCACTTACACATGCCATGTCATGTTTGCCAAAAAAAAACAATTAAAATGCCATAACATTTGCAGTTGAATCAATAATGGATACATCTGTATTTAAATTAAATTATCGCGTACCCAAAAATGATCGAACGATATAAATGTTACAAATGATAAAGTACACAAGCGTCGCCAAAAGAAATATAAGTACTTTTAAACTTTTAAGACACTGTAGGAGCAGTTTTAACATATCATGGAAATTTATTTTAGGCGCTCGAAGGTGTCGTAGCACTATTTACAGCTAAAGACATTCCCGGAGTGAACTCTTTTGGATACCCAGGAATTCAACTGCAAACCAACGATGAAGAGATTCTCGCCACCAAAATAAAGTTCTACGGCCAACCCATAGCAGTAATCGTAGCTAAAACTGAAAAACAAGCTGAGAAAGCTGCTAAAAAAGTTAAAGTCACTTATAAAAATGTTAGCACAGCAGCCCCTGTATTAACTATTGATGAAGCTAAGAAAGATAGCAGTCGATACGTAGGAGGTGGCCCAACTATAGATCCTACTGGAAAAGGCACTAATGTAACAAAAATTATAAAAGGAGTATATGAGATTGAGTCTCAGTATCATTATTATTTGGAGCCTATATCGTGTGTCGTTGTGCCTGTTGACAAGTCGTTGGAGGTCTACGATTCGACTCAATGGATGGATTTGACACAAATTGCTATTGCCAGGTCTTTGGGGATCAGCGAAAGCGAGTAAGTTGTTTGGGCATTATATGGTTTGGTTTGGGGTTAGATAACAGTGCAACAATTTCTAATCTGGATCGAGGTGTAACTGGCTCGCATTTCATGTTCGTGTCCATTCATTTTATACCGAGGTTTTTCAATGTCTCTTTTGGTCGTGCAATTTATACTTTTGGTCCTGGTTATCATTTGTTGTTCAATGTCCAGACAGCTGATGTTAGAGATTCATTTAAAGCTATGTAGATAACAATAATATTTCTTCCAGAGTTATAGTTAAAGTTCGCCGTGTTGGCGGTGGCTTCGGAGGCAAGATCAGTCGTAATGTGCAGGCAGCTGCAGCTTGCGCCCTGGTGGCAAAGAAACTGGACAAACCTTGCCGGTTCATACTGCCACTACAAACTAACATGACCATCGCTGGCAAGAGATTGCCTTGCCAGTGTGAATATGAGGTAGTCTATACTTCTATACTGATATTATAAAGTTGAAAAGTTTGTTTATTGTTGTACGTTCTAATTTTGGGAACTTACTGGACCGATTTGAATTTGGTTCGGTGTTAGATAGCCCAACTATCGAGGATGCAATTTTTGAGTTAAAAACATTGAGTAAACAAAAGTTACCATAAGTGCTCAACTGTTTTTAACTCTGGTTTAGAAATATACACTATAAATTAGTTATAAAGCATTACCTTTCAACAGGTCGGTGTAGACGACGATGGCAAGATCCAGTACCTGGACGCGACAATAGTGGAAGACAACGGTTCCTCCAACAACGAGAACATTCTAGACTTTGTCGTCAGTGGCTTCCCCAACTGCTATAATACTGATAATTGGTCGCTAAAGACTGCTACTGTTACTACTGATACTCCTTCTAATACGTTTGCTAGAGCTCCAGGTTCGTTCAAAATGTTATAAAGATTCAAGTTCCAATTTTTAAAAGAAATGTTCATATTATGGTCATCAGTCAGTATTTTCTCCATATACTTACTTACGTATATTACGTACTTACTCATATTTTTTTTTTGTATAGTTACAACCTGCTTTTAATTGTACCAGGTACTTGCGAGGGCATTTCAAGTATTGAACACATAATGCAGCACATCGCGTTCGCCGTAAAGAAAGACCCCACCGCGGTCCGCAAAGCTAACATGAGGACCGACGACAATGACCTTCCAGACCTCATCGAGACTCTCAAGACCGACGCCAACTACGACAGCCGCGTCACTGAGATCGAACAGTTCAATAAAGCCAACAGATGGTTCAAAAAATCTATTTCCATCAACGTCATGAGTTTCCCAGTAGTCTATTACGGCAACTATTCCGCTCTCGTTTCCATCTACAGAGGTGATGCCACAGTTACCGTCTCCATAGGGGGCATAGAGATGGGACAAGGTATCAACACTAAAGCCGCCCAAGTTTGCGCTTACGAGCTTGGAGTACCTCTGGAATATGTCAAAGTAATTCCACATTACTCTTTCGTGGCTTCCAATAATGTGTTCTCTGGATCGAGTATTACCACTGAAAGTTGCTGTTACGCCATCATTAGGGCTTGCGAAAGTCTGAAAGAGAAATTGGCTCCGACAAGGAGAAATAATCCAAAAGCCACATGGAGAGAAATCATCAAATCTGCAAGCGATGACCAAGTGGAGTTGACATCTTTATTTATGATGAAGGATACTGACGAAAAACTGAAGAGCTATAGTGCATTCGCTGTGGCGATTATTGAGACAAAACTTGACATTTTGACCGGACAGGTGCAAATAGTACGCTCGGATATATTGGAAGATGTCGGTGTTAGTGCGAATCCTAAATTGGATGTAGGACAGGTCAGTATGAAGATACCCGAAATATAGCCTACTATGGGCAAAGTTGATCTACATACTTTGTTCCTGGTCTTGTCTAGGAAGTCATATGTAATGGTCTTCCGTGAGTCCTCAAATTTTGTGATAGGCACACGAAGAAAATTCCTGCTGGTGAAAAATATTTGCTTTAGAATTCAGAATTTTAGATAAGAGTATCCAAGATTTAACTAATATCCTTCTAGGTCCAAGGAGCGTACATGCAAGGCATAGGCTATTTCACGTGTGAGAAGCTGATATACAACAAGACGACCGGCAAACTGGAGACCAACCGCTCTTTGACGTACCACGTCCCACTAGCCCTGGACATACCCGTGGAGTATAACGTCAAGTTGAGGTACAACTACAAGAATCCTAATGGAGTTCTTGGATCGAAAAGTGAGTTATCTACTTAAATATTTTGTTGATCTTGTAGTGTTTATCATTTTAGAATTAAGTTAGTTAGGCTAGGTGAGATCTGAACACTTTCGTCGATTGGTTACAGCACACTTCCGATGGGATAAAATGGATTGGGGAGGCCTTTGCTCAGCAGTGGAAAAACATAGGCAAATGAAAATAAAAAATATTTAGTTGTGCTGAAAATGTATAGTGGTTCTCAAACTGAACGCAACAACTTTTAAATGTAACCCCATTTTTAACGAACATATTTAATTTTTGTATTTAAAATTATATGTATAGGTATTTCAGATTTACAAAATCTATAACTTCAAACGTCTCCAATATTGTTAGCTGACAATGTATTAAATGTATTTTCGTATTTTCCCTAATTCTAGCTTGTGGAGAAATGGGTATTTGCACGTCTCACGGCGTCACACACGCGCTGCGTCAGTGCATCATGGAGTCTCGCAAGGACTCCGGCTATGACGCCAATGAATGGATCACGATAGGTAAGTAGTCCAACTATTTTATATAAACTTTACATTAGGTACATGTTTATTATTTTACAGTTACAGGTGTTTTCGTATTGCAATTGAAATAATATGCTAGTGAAAGTGATTTTCCTAGATAGGTACATGTGGTGAATTCTGAAAGATCTATGTTTGTAGGGCCCCATTTTATTTTATAAAGACTATTAAGTTTTTTTATTTAACAGTTGTTATATCCTAAGATACACATAAAAATACTGTTTTTGTTTACATATGAGTTCACGACAAATCATTTGCGGGTTAAGTTAATATGCTTCTGTTGTTCAGAGCTTGAGTTTAGTAGGAACCACCGCTACACAATTCTTGAGTATACTATTATACTCTATACAAATACGTTGTCTATCGATAATAGGAAGAGCCTGACTGTAAAACAAAGCCACTAGTAGTGAAGAAAGAAGAATCTTGAACCACGCTCGCCTCTTATTGTTCAGAAAACGAACGAACACTTCTACGCAATATATATCTTTGTCATTTCACTACACAGTACGTTTTGTTTTCTTGACAATTATAAATTACAAATAGGACCATTTTCTTGTTTTAATAATTATCTCGTGAGATTTATTAATAGATAGAGTCGAGGGAACTGCGCAATAGTATGTATTAATTATGTACCTCGTGTTTGGGTATATATCTATAGGGACGTATAAAAATCAAAGTCCTGACTCATTCACTGACTCATCAACGCAGGGCCCAAATCCGTGAACCTATAAAGCTGAAATTTTCTCAGAGGACTCTTGCGCGAGATAAGAAAGGATTTCCCGAAATTCCCACAGGAACGGGAAAAAACGGGATTTTAAAATTTACGCGGGCAAAGCCACTGGCAGAAGCTTTCATATTGACGTAGAATGATGAAGAATTCATATTAACGAACTTTACACCGAGATGGGTTTTGACTGCCATTTCGGCATCGATGATGAGAGATGAAGTATTTGAGCTTCTTAAACCTATTCGTATTGAATAGAAGTCCAAAATTCACCAGTCTGTAGAGACACCTATTACTAGTCACTGAGAAGCTAAAAATTATATTTTTAGGGGCATTGTTCTGGAAATTGGCGAAATTAACAGCTGCATTCACTAGATACCGACTACCTACAATGAACTACATATTTATACTACCTATACTCTGTACCTACTTACTGTGTCACATAAAAGAAACATACCATAGTTCTCGTGCATTTAGTGAATCTCCAAAAATATTTTTTTTACTTTGCGTCATTATCCTCAACACTAGTTTTCCAAAAATGTGTATCGTATAAAAACACTCAAAAATTCTCTTCAGAGAAAATATTATAAAAATATTGTATAGTAGGTATAAACACATTAATAAATAATATTTTTTGGAGATTCACCCATTTACAATATCTACATGATCTATTACCACCTTTGGATAATCATGACTCTGTGTTGTTACAGGCGTGCCATATGACACAGAAGCCATATTGAAGGCGTTGGATGTAAAACTCGAAGAATTCGTCCTCACTAAATAGATGATGGTCTTAGATGTCTTTCTTTTTTAATATATTTTTCTTTTGTGATACGATGAAGAGCGATTTAGAGAATAAATCCCTTCCTGTTATTGCTTTTTTGTTTTTTTAGTTTAGTTTTTTTACTTCATTGATTTTTTTGTGCCAAATATTGAAATGATATTTTTATTTTATTTTTACATTTTGTCTTCATTTTTTTTCAATTTTACTTAGAGATTTTGACATGCAGTTGCAATGATTTTTACTTAATAAAGGACTTACCTTATTGTTTTTCTTATTCCAATAAAATCAATTTTGATTGTCAGGTGTGCGTTTTATTTGTTTTGAGTAGATATTAAAATAGACTATACTCCATTTGCGATAGCAATAGTCAGATGATAAATAACCTTCCTTTTCGCTTCCTCGTTGTCGGGTAAAATAAGGCTCTTTTAGGTGTCCACTTTGAAATAAAATTACCTACAACAATAATGATTACGGCCAGGATTGATGTGTAATAAATTTAATTAATTTAAATAGCAGCCGTCACATTTCATTGTAGGTACTTATTTAACCTATCTACCTTACGAAACTGCAATATTTTTATAAAATATTGTTTATTTAATTTATACTGTCTATATTGTTGTGTCGACGTTTAAAAAAATCCAAAAGAAGCAGGGGTAGATAGAACGGTAAGTTTAGAAAATTTGAAAAAAATCTCAAAAGTAGATCTATATGAACTTTCTAGGAAATATATTTGGAACGTGATATAGATTAAATCAGACACTTAAATAGGTGCTGAAGGTATCAAAGGAATGGGACAACGCTATACAGCGGTAAGTACTTGTCTTGTCAATCACTACTTCAATAAGTTTTTTTGTGTCTACAACGTCTTTATAACAGTTGAAGCGTTTATGACATAAAAATGATAAAAATAAAAACAAATCACGTTTCTGTTTATCAGTTATGGCTGGCACGATGTTCTGAATTCTGATATCATTTTAAATAGCTTTATGTGACGAATCACGGCATGAACATAACACTTCAGCTCTGTATTATTAGTACAGATCTAGATGGTCAGATTAGGTATAAATAAAATACAAGAATTCAGTAATACAAGTTTATTCTCGCATCATCAAACAAAAATCGTCTAAATACATTCAAAGTATAATTCACATATAATCCAATTTTAGGCCTCCAATGGTTAGTCTTCAAGTTAGGCCACAACTAACAAAAATGGACACGTCAAAAATGATTTAAAAATTAAACAACCAATTGTAAAACAAAATACAATAAATACTTACAAAATAAGTCAGAAATTACAAATTCTTAATACAATAATAAAATTAAATCATCGATTCTAATGTAAAATATACATTATAATATTCTATACAATCATAATTATATCAACAGTTAAGTGTTATGCAAAAAGTGCAATCGAAATGTTGGTTTATTTATTAATTTTATTTCCTNCTCAGAGGACTCTTGCGCGAGATAAGAAAGGATTTCCCGAAATTCCCACAGGAACGGGAAAAAACGGGATTTTAAAATTTACGCGGGCAAAGCCACTGGCAGAAGCTTTCATATTGACGTAGAATGATGAAGAATTCATATTAACGAACTTTACACCGAGATGGGTTTTGACTGCCATTTCGGCATCGATGATGAGAGATGAAGTATTTGAGCTTCTTAAACCTATTCGTATTGAATAGAAGTCCAAAATTCACCAGTCTGTAGAGACACCTATTACTAGTCACTGAGAAGCTAAAAATTATATTTTTAGGGGCATTGTTCTGGAAATTGGCGAAATTAACAGCTGCATTCACTAGATACCGACTACCTACAATGAACTACATATTTATACTACCTATACTCTGTACCTACTTACTGTGTCACATAAAAGAAACATACCATAGTTCTCGTGCATTTAGTGAATCTCCAAAAATATTTTTTTTACTTTGCGTCATTATCCTCAACACTAGTTTTCCAAAAATGTGTATCGTATAAAAACACTCAAAAATTCTCTTCAGAGAAAATATTATAAAAATATTGTATAGTAGGTATAAACACATTAATAAATAATATTTTTTGGAGATTCACCCATTTACAATATCTACATGATCTATTACCACCTTTGGATAATCATGACTCTGTGTTGTTACAGGCGTGCCATATGACACAGAAGCCATATTGAAGGCGTTGGATGTAAAACTCGAAGAATTCGTCCTCACTAAATAGATGATGGTCTTAGATGTCTTTCTTTTTTAATATATTTTTCTTTTGTGATACGATGAAGAGCGATTTAGAGAATAAATCCCTTCCTGTTATTGCTTTTTTGTTTTTTTAGTTTAGTTTTTTTACTTCATTGATTTTTTTGTGCCAAATATTGAAATGATATTTTTATTTTATTTTTACATTTTGTCTTCATTTTTTTTCAATTTTACTTAGAGATTTTGACATGCAGTTGCAATGATTTTTACTTAATAAAGGACTTACCTTATTGTTTTTCTTATTCCAATAAAATCAATTTTGATTGTCAGGTGTGCGTTTTATTTGTTTTGAGTAGATATTAAAATAGACTATACTCCATTTGCGATAGCAATAGTCAGATGATAAATAACCTTCCTTTTCGCTTCCTCGTTGTCGGGTAAAATAAGGCTCTTTTAGGTGTCCACTTTGAAATAAAATTACCTACAACAATAATGATTACGGCCAGGATTGATGTGTAATAAATTTAATTAATTTAAATAGCAGCCGTCACATTTCATTGTAGGTACTTATTTAACCTATCTACCTTACGAAACTGCAATATTTTTATAAAATATTGTTTATTTAATTTATACTGTCTATATTGTTGTGTCGACGTTTAAAAAAATCCAAAAGAAGCAGGGGTAGATAGAACGGTAAGTTTAGAAAATTTGAAAAAAATCTCAAAAGTAGATCTATATGAACTTTCTAGGAAATATATTTGGAACGTGATATAGATTAAATCAGACACTTAAATAGGTGCTGAAGGTATCAAAGGAATGGGACAACGCTATACAGCGGTAAGTACTTGTCTTGTCAATCACTACTTCAATAAGTTTTTTTGTGTCTACAACGTCTTTATAACAGTTGAAGCGTTTATGACATAAAAATGATAAAAATAAAAACAAATCACGTTTCTGTTTATCAGTTATGGCTGGCACGATGTTCTGAATTCTGATATCATTTTAAATAGCTTTATGTGACGAATCACGGCATGAACATAACACTTCAGCTCTGTATTATTAGTACAGATCTAGATGGTCAGATTAGGTATAAATAAAATACAAGAATTCAGTAATACAAGTTTATTCTCGCATCATCAAACAAAAATCGTCTAAATACATTCAAAGTATAATTCACATATAATCCAATTTTAGGCCTCCAATGGTTAGTCTTCAAGTTAGGCCACAACTAACAAAAATGGACACGTCAAAAATGATTTAAAAATTAAACAACCAATTGTAAAACAAAATACAATAAATACTTACAAAATAAGTCAGAAATTACAAATTCTTAATACAATAATAAAATTAAATCATCGATTCTAATGTAAAATATACATTATAATATTCTATACAATCATAATTATATCAACAGTTAAGTGTTATGCAAAAAGTGCAATCGAAATGTTGGTTTATTTATTAATTTTATTTCCTAAATAGCTACGGGACACGCGATTTTAGCCTTTATTGCGAACTCTTTTATTATGCATTAATTAATTTCTAGTCTTGGTGATAAGGGCTATAATCGCGTATATCAGGCCAGGGTTTGAAGAGCCAATAGCCCTTCAGAGAATTAACAAAATAAGGCCTATCTTTGTGCTTCTGAAGAGCTTTGCGATGTTCTGTGAACGTTAGCCATCCAATCCCTGGCCTGCCAGTCCACTCGGATAGATTGGCCATGGAAGCGAATTGGTCAAAAATTACATAATTACCGTTGTCATTAGCTTCTATGGTCTATTTATGACTACGATTTATAAAACTACCTCTATTTAGTCGCCGTTTGTATATTTGTAGGTGTTTACAATTAGCCCGCTCATTATCGTGTCATTGCAATAAAGATGGTCTAGACAAAATAGTTTGAAGCAAAACTAAGTATTGCTAGAAATATCTACAAGTTACATTAAAAAGAAATATAAATAAATAATGAATTCCTTTCTACATAAAGACCTCTTTATTGCATGACTCAGCAAATAATGTTTACAAGCTGGTAACGAAATATCTTTGATTATAAAAATTGGTAGAAATGTCTATGAAAGCTAATTGAGTATAAAATTATACTGTCCCAGAGCTCCGTGGTTAGACTAGATGAATATTAAAATGTAAGCTTTATACTTTGGTGGGCTATTCTGCATACTAAGTTACTTTGTGATGGCCCTGTATCCGTTGTGATGTCAGTAAATATCTGTACTACTTTCTACAGCATGTTTAGTAATATTTCACGCGAATATATACACGGAACCCTGAATAAATAGATGCCAAAAATATACAAAATACATACTTATATTAAAATAGTGTAGTGAAATGCCCACAAAATGTATCTACATTCGCTCTACATTATTTTTAGTTTAGAGTAGACCAAACAAAAAGATTCATTTTTTAAAATTAGTTACTTTTTAAAATAAAAATTGGTTAGAACGCTTTACTAAAAACAATGTAGGATAACTTAAAATATAATTTCTTATTGAATCAATTTAGAAAACGAATAGGGGGTTTTTAATGCATTTAGACAGGCTTTTTAATCATTCAAGTTGGCTGTCACTATTGGTCACTAAACATTGATATTAAAATTGTTGTTCTAGTAGTCAAAAATCTTAGTACTGGCAATGACAAGTTATTTTTCAAAATTATTATGTTTATCAATTTTTTAGTGAACACTAGCGCAAACCAGCCTTCAAAAGCTTAAAATTTAATAATAAAATATTAACTTTGAACATTACAAAAGGGCAAAAAAAAAGTTTTTGCAAAGGTACTGAATTCCATAGATAAACAAATATAATTATTATAACGCGTGTACGGTTTCCGTACAATGACTTGGTTGCTGACTATGCGACCTCAATTTACTTTAATGTAAATGCGCTATTTATTGTTAGTTGACAAATTACACTCATCGCGATTGGCACGGTGGGCAGCCAACTTATAACTATTTTGTAACTTTAAGTAATAAACTATTTCAAGTGCTCTGCCGTGTTTTACCGTCAACTCAACTCAACTTAACTCAACTCAACTTTAACTAACTCTGAGCCATACATCAAGAAATGGTCCTTCGAGCTACAAGGATACTAAGTGTGTGAAAAATCCCTACTAGCGATAGCGAATCGGTCTTACCGGTCTCCCAGAAGCGGGTCGCCCCGGTAGGATTGAGAAGGCGCAAATATTTCTAGTAGAGAAAGAATACGCTTGGTATCTAGAAAACTAACTGCGATACTCGCAACCTTACTGAACTAGTGCCTGCGGTGACGCAATCCGGAGGTATTGAACTGTAAACTGTACTTCAACTTTTACTATATACATAACATAACGAACTTCTTCTATATATAACAATGGCTCAGAACATAAATGAGATAATCAGTCGCCAAGAAACAATCTTCAACAACTTGAAACAAATCAGCATCAACTATAAGAAAGACAGTTCGAGAAGGAAAACCTTGGAGTATCTGGAGGAGCGACTTTCGCGAATGAACACGAACTGGGAGAAATTTGTGTTCAACCATCAACTTCTAGAAAAAATAGGCGTAACGGACATCCAATACTTTGTCGACGACGTTTTCAACAACACTTACAAACTATTGTGTGGCGATCTTCTACGGACGAACCTTTGCGTGAATGGCAACTGTGCACCGTAACCTACGGCATGAAAAGCGCGCCTTTTCTAGCAATGCGAACACTACACCAACTCGCACAAGATGAAAGGGATAACTACCCCGAGGGCGCCTACGTCTTACAAAATTGCTGTTACATGGATGACGTGGTTTACGGTAAGAACAGCATTCAGGATGCGAAGAGGATAGTCGCAGAACTCATTCAACTTCTTGTAAAAGGCGGTTTCAACTTAAGAAAGTTTACGAGTAACGAAGCATCTATATTGGAGGAATTGCGAGATGACCAAAAGAGCACTAAAGCAAATATAGAATTTAGCCCTGAAACATCAAACACAAAGATGTTAGGGATGAGCTGGAATCGAAAACAGGATACATTTACTTATCAATGGAGACTAAGTGAGAAGAAACCTTTGACTAAACGAGTATTATTGAGTGAGATAAGTAAATTGTACGATCCTCTTGGTTTCCTATCGCCTGTAACAATAAAAGCAAAACTATTGTTTCAAAAGGTTTGGATCAGCAAGACTAACTGGGATGATAATTTGCCATGCGACATAACTGCTGAGTGGGAAAAATTGAGAAAGGATTTTGTTTCTATCAACAAAATTTCGATTCCACGATGGCTGCAGTGTACAGAAGAAAACATTGAGATTCACGGATTTTGTGACGCAAGCGAAAAGGCATACGCATGCGTTATTTATAGTCGAGTAAAAAACAATAATGGGTACTTTACGATTACGCTGATCACAGCTAAAACGAAGGTGGCGCCGCTTAGTAAAAAGATGTCTTTGCCTAGAATGGAACTCTGTGGGGCATTGCTACTCGCCAAACTTATGGAGAAAATTAAGAGCACGTTTTCTTATAAAAATCTCCAAATACATTGTTGGAGTGACTCTAAGGTCGTCTTAGCATGGCTACAGGGAGATATAAATAGATGGGACAAGTATGTCGCCAATAGAGTGACACAAATAAACAGTATTATCCCTGCAAAGCAATGGAATTACGTTAAGTCAGAAGAGAACTCTGCTGACTGTGCTACTCGAGGTATCTCACCAGCGCAACTTCTATCTTTCAAACTCTGGTGGGAAGGTCCCTCTTGGTTAAAATCCACAAATACTGATCAAGTCAATGCCCTCCATTTACAGGGCGATGAACTATGCGACACTCTAACAGTAAACAACAAATGCTGCGTTGCAACTTATAAAAACAGCGAAATAATTACCAACTTGTTGAATAAGCATAGCAATATTAAACGAGTAATCCGAGTACTCGCGTGGATTATGCGATTCATCAATGTACGCGTCCGGAAAAATAAATTAACCGATTGTAAAGATAATAAGTGGACTATGTATCTTTCTTCTGAAGAAATAACTGGAGCAATGAATAAGGTGATCAAAAACGTACAAGGAACTTACTTCGGAGAAGAAATTGTCAGTTTAAAGAAAAACAAAATAATACCTACAAAAAGTAATCTTTTGAAGTTAACCCCATTTCTCGATAATAATGGGATACTGCGCGTCAAAGGGCGACTCGTAAACTCAGTTCTGCCTCCTGAATCAAAACATCCAATTATTCTACCTGCTACTGGAAGATTAACTGAAATGATTATTCAAGAAGCGCACCGTGACACACTCCACGGCGGCGCACGACTCACGCTAGCATATTTACGCCTCAAGTACTGGATCATTGGGGGAAACAGAACAATAAAAAAGGAACTTAGGCAGTGCATACGATGTCATCGTTTTAAACCTCATCGTAACATGCAACTAATGTCTGACTTGCCTAGAGAACGAGTTACACCGTCAAGACCATTTACAAATACTGGCGTGGACTTTACAGGCCATGTGGATATCAAGATCAACAAGGGGAGAGGCGTAAAGACATGCAAAGCTTATATAGCCATCTTCATTTGTATGGTCACCAAAGCAGTGCATCTCGAGTTGGTATCTGACCTGACAACTCAAACTTTTTTAGCCGCCTTTAAACGTATGTGTGCACGCAGAGGTACCCCAAAGCATATGTTCTCGGACAATGGGACTAACTTTGTTGGTGCCGCAAAACTACTGTATGAAGATTTCGAACAGAACAAAACTTTCAAAACGTCGGAATTTTATGATGAGATGAACAATATGAAAATACAATGGCACTTTAACGCCCCTCTATGGCCATCTGCTGGTGGACTTTGGGAGGCCGCTGTTAAATCTATGAAGTATCATTTGAAGCGAGTTTTGGGTGAACAAAAACTTACTTATGAACAGTTCACAACACTACTAACTCAAATTGAAGCGTGCTTAAATTCACGCCCGCTTTGCCCACTGTCTGAGGACGTTGAAGACCTAGAATACTTGACACCTGGTCACTTCCTTGTTGGCGGGCCCTTATTGTCCCCAGCAAAAGAGGAAGAAGACTTCAACCAGTTCGACTTGAGGAACAGATGGAGGCTGGTGGAACAAACAAACTTACACATCTGGAAGCGCTGGTCCAACGAATATCTGCAGCAGCTACAAGTACGCAGCAAATGGCAACAACCCAAGGAGAATCTGGCAAAAGGAGATTTAGTGTTAGTACACGACGAAAATTTACCCCCTGGAAGGTGGGCTCTCGGAAGAGTGGTGGAACTTCATCCTGGAACTGACGGGAAAGTACGCGTCGTCACCCTAAAAACTAAGAAAGGTCAACTAAAACGACCAATTGTAAAACTATCGCCGTTACCAATACGCCATAACTTACAATATATGGAAGAAACAGAAAACGAAATAAACAAACAAGAGCCACCGGAACCTAATAAGCAAAAAAAGCAGAGAAGCCATAGTACGAACAAACATAGTTTACTCTCTCTGCTTCTACTGTGTATGATGACAATATTTGGAATCACACAAGCAGCACCTTCCACGACCAACAACTATAAAGTGACATCGATACTCAATAACCAGCCCATATACTTCGATGAAGCAGGAAAACTGCAGCTTATACACGACGAATGGTCACTGTTAATATTCTACAATTTAACTTCATATTGGCAAGCCACGAGTAAGATAAAGTTCTACATCGATAAAGTGGATATACTTTGTCAACAAATAGTCCACGAGTACACACCCTGCAAAACTGTCGTCGATCACCTACGTTACGAATTGAACCACCTTACGGAATACAATTCCATTTTACTATCACAACATTCAAGGCAGAAACGAGGATACTTCGACGGGATCGGAAAATTAGCAAGGACGCTGTTCGGTGTTCTCGATGTAGATTTTGCCGAAAAATACGAACAGGATATAAAGCATTTACAAACAAGTGATAATTATTTACTTCAATTAATGAAAAATCAAACACTGATTGTTGAAGCAGAAAATAACATGATTAAGCAAAGTTCGGAATTTATGGATAAACAATTACAAAACGTTCATGCCTACATGAATCAAACTTGCAGCGCAATCGAAAAAATAGAAAACAGGGCGCAAATGTTATATACGATTAGTGATATTAATTCTGCCGCAGTAATTTCCACTTTAATTCTCAATGATTTACATCGAATTCAAGAAATGCTTATGAATGCTCTAGCCAACATCTATCGAGGCCATTTAGACACACACCTTTTTTCTGCCTCTCAGTTGATGGAGCAGCTCAACATCATATCAGGAAAACTACCGCAAGGAGTTTCACTGCCAATTAAGGATATTCAAAAGGATTTTCAAGACATCTATGAACTTATTCATGTGAAAGCCAGAATTACCCGTAATTTTTTATTATTCGAATTGCACATTCCGCTACTGAGCGATGACGACTACAAAATATATCGTGTAATTCCAATTCCATTTATGAGACAGGGGAGCTTGAAACTTGTGCAGCCTTTATCTGCCTTCATCGCAATCAATTTGATAAAAAACTCGTATATTACACTGGAAGAAGAGGACATGCATCATTGCACCGCCTACGGAGAAGACGAATACACTTGCATCTCCAATCAACCAGTATACAGTTTTCATGACAAAGATGCACCATGTGAAGCTAAGGTGTTCAGTCAACAAACATCGTTGGCGTGTGTTATTAATAACATAACTTGCAAGGAGACATGGATAAAACTACATAAACCTAACGTTTGGTTGTTTACGTTGTGCGACAAACAGCTGATGCGTGTAATATGCAGCGATCAGGTGACGCCAGCGGTCATTGATGGGATAGGAGTCATCGCCTTGGCGCCAAAGTGCTTATTGCAGAAAAAAGATGCCACGATATTTACTTACAATCACATGGGAAGTAACGTAAACATGGAATTGGATATTGAAATACCGACTATAAACTCAACCATAAACAACATGTTTGATCTAGGTTGGAGGAACGCACAATTGAACATTACTGAATTGCGCAGCGTAGCAGACGTGTCCAAAATTGAGCGTCAAATCTCCTACCAAAAACAACAGGAAGTACTGCCGGAACTTAGGAATGTTTCGCCGCACGATATTTATTTTTACTCCACGACTTCCTTGTTGTTGGGAGGATTTTCTGTAGTTGGCATCTACTTAATTATCAAGAAATGGAAGAAAATGAATACCAATGCTACACCAAGCACTAAACTGGAACAACAGAAAGGAGATGACAAGGACGAAGTAAACATCGAGATGCGAGAGATCCGGACCTCGACTACACAGGAAACGAGAAAAGGATTTTGTTTTGATAACATATCATCAAATTAATGTTTACATTGTTTTACTTTCTATATGTTTAATTGTATTACTCATTCTATTTCATTTATACTTGTTTTACACTTTTATTTGCTTTGTACTGGTTGCCCAACTCGCCTTTCGCGATGAGTGTAATTTGTCAACTAACAATAAATAGCGCATTTACATTAAAGTAAATTGAGGTCGCATAGTCAGCAACCAAGTCATTGTACGGAAACCGTACAACGCGCTTAGATTCGTTGAAGATCTTAAATATAATTTCAGTCCATTAGTTGTTATCACTTTATAGACATACAGGGTTCACACTTACGACATTTTTTTTATTGTTTCATGAGAGAAAATAATATAAGAAATAAACTGATTTACTAAAAATATTTTGGTATTGCTTCTGACTTCTATAAGAGTGTTTTCATATTGCAATCTTAATGTATATTTTATATACGCCTAAGTGTTATTGTGAGTTAAATGGTTGAAGTTACTATGGACAATGAGTTCGAATTATCGATAAAATCGGCAATATTGATGTCGAATAATCAAACTTAAAATAAAATCGTATTAAACGTGATTTCTGCACTTCCTATTAAGGACGTTTTCGGGCAGCTAATCACATTATTATAGCGCTCAGGTTGAGTGTAACAACTTGACAGGCATTACCAAAAAATCTCTAATAAATCAATCAAATAAAGTATAAAACTATAAAGATTCAAGCTCATTGGCACTATATCGAATACGTTTCTAGGTACAGTCGACAGCAAGCCAGTGCACACAAATCTGTCAAATTTCTGCGATCGATTTTCAACCTTATCACAAGAGTGGAAGGTTAATGTTCGATTGGAAAATTTTTACAGATATGACAGATTTTGGGTACACTGACTTGCTGTCGTCTGTACTATGACCAAATAATATAAAAAGTATTATGTAAATAAGTAAAGCCAGTCTACATAATATTATGTCGTTTCTATATTGAGATTCACACTCCCGCGAGGCGTCATACTTTTAATTATAAGATGTTGATACACTTGCGTTTTATGACGAAGTTCTTATACATGAATGTTGAAAGATTAGGACAGTGTTGCCATAAATGGCTTACTTTTTTCGAAAGGTTATACAGTTATAAGAGTCCTTAAAAGTGGGTATACTCATATATTCATGTTGAGATTACGGATTGTACAAATAAAATTCTTACGGAATCTAAATCCATATTCTATATTTTATTGACATAGGTTTCTTTGCTTTATAGCCGTCATATATCTCTCTGTCACTCATAAACGTTCAGACAAGAACACTTACATACATTATAGCTCGTCTGAGCAGCATAGAAGACCTATACTTTATTTATTTTCCCTTCGTAAAACGCAAGTATAACCACATCTGGCTATCAGTCGATTGAAAGACAGATCTAATCGAACTAGCAGTTAATACAAAACGTTACAACATGGACTTCGATCTAACTTGTACAGGGTTCGATAAATTTTAAGCTTTTTGGAATATTTTCATAAATTATTTGTAGGGTAATAATGTGTGGGTTTCAAAATGTGAAAGTTAGCCTGCCAGATTTAAGTTTACTACTGTGTACTGTGGAATTACTGACAAATTCTAATAATTATGAACGTTGCATAACATCCCTACTGATAAGTTTAGGGATAAAAGTTTTGCTATAGGTAACCTGAATCACTGTTCAAAAATTGGCGACGATATTAGACTATTATTTATTGCACCCTGTACATACATACACAACTATGTATAAAATTGGCATTTAGACCGCGTATAAACATCGACACATTCATACGAATCACACATCTGTACATACATCAAGCCGAATTCACTAAACGGAGCGACCGTTAAATTATAATTATTACGCTGAAAAAATAAATTATAAACTATTCATTTTAAATCTATAATTAAAAAGCCAATTAAAATAGGCTGAATTGTTCGCTACAAAATATGAGGTATATTATTATTTCGTTTATTTCCCATCGTCATATATTTGGTGGAATGCTGTAACTTTCTGTTTGTGGGCCTTCTCTATCCTTGACGATGACGGTTTTGGCAATTTTGAAGATCATTTTTTAATTTTATATTAAAATTAATATAGTTTTTTTTTTGATAAATTTTACTGTTACCTAATGAAAGTGTTGAAATTATCATAGAAGTAAAATAATAGGAGTCCAAAAATGGAATTTTGTAATTTAATTATTGCGTCAAACATTATTACAAAAAGTTCAAAAACTCACCTCAAAAAATTCCAAAACCGTCCGCACATCCCTAAAAATCACAATCACTTAGTCAATTGAGTCACAATCACGCGACCCCACTGTCCTGCGTGTGACTCCTTTTCTTCTCGGTCCGGTGATGGTCGGGCGTGGACTTGAGGATGTCGGGCTGTCCGTGGGAGAGCGCCCTGTCGACATGCGGGGTGAAGGTGGAGGTGTGGGAGCTGAGCGTGAGCGTGGCGTTGCGGTCGGAGTTGAGCGTCATGGTGGTGGCGTGCGAGTTGAGCGTGTGGTGCGGCGGCTGGCGCGGCGGCAGGGTGGAGGGGGACGAGTGGGGGAGGGTGGCGGGCTTGCGCAGCGAGCGCGCGGAGCCGGCGCGCGTCAGCGAGCTCAGCTGCGGCGTGCCCGCGCCGCACGGACGCAGCAGCGCGTTCTTGTAGTCCGCTATCAGGTGCGTCAGCTCGGCCATCTAGAAATAAATTGTTCAGGTGACATTTTAGACAGGGGTTACACGATCAGTCTGGCGTCATTCTGGCATCAGTCCCAGACTGATGAAAGACTGGCGGATAAAAAATACGGTACATTTTGGACCATCAGTCCGTCAATCAACCAGTTACATGATCATTCTCCCATCATTCTGACCAGACTAATGGACTGGACTGACGCCAGACTGATCGTGTAACCCCTGTTTTAGAAGCATAGCAGTCAGTTGGACATGTTCCAAATAAAGCCCTAAATAACTATCTGGCATAATCTATGGGAACATTGTCTTATCTAATCAGATACAATTTTGGCAATATTACGGCCAGCTTCACATGTTCCAAATACAGTTCTAAATAGCATCTAACAGATAGTGCCATAAAAATGTTTTTAATTTTGATAACTTTTCTATGGCATGACCTGTCAGATAGTCATCTAGAACATGTAACATATAATAGAGCAAAATAAAAATAGAAGTGGAAGACATATTGCACTGACGACAAATAACTTGATAACCAGACAGAAAGAAGTTCAGATGGAATGAACCAAAATTGAATTCGAAAATAATAGTTAGTTTATGTACTTACTTTAGGCTTATTGAGACTAATCAACATCTTATGCACCGGGCTAGCTGCGTCTTCCGCGTCGATCAACATCATCAAATCATCCTGAAACAAAAATAAGCGAAATTAAAACATAGTTCACTTTTAAGTTTAATGACATCGTATAGTATCCCATTCTATCTCCTGTCACTTTTTCACTATATCTTTTATTATATTTTGCTTAGAGCAAGAACAAATTCAATTACTATGTGACTTTATTTTTCATATTAAAATTTTATGCTACATATAAAATACTAGCCGTTTTCCCGCGGTTTCACTCGCGTCCCATGGGAAATACTCGTAACCGGATAAAATATTGCCTATAGCACTCACGAATGTGGTTTTCTACCAGTGAAACAAATTTTAAAATTGGTTCATTACTTCCAGAGCTTACCCCCTACAAACAAACTTACAAATTAACAAACAATTTTACCTCTTGATAATATTATATATATTATTACCTGTAATCCACCAAACAGGCCTATAGAGCTGAGCGCGTACCGACCGATGACGGCCATAGACGCGAGCTCTAGCACCGTCACGCCTTCTTCTGACACCGCTAGCCATACCATTGACAAGTCTGGCTGTTTTATCTGAAATATTAAAGTAAAACATAAGTATTTTTTATTGGAATTATGTCATAGAATGTAAGTGTATAGAAAAGGTAGTATAGAAGATTTCCGAAAGTGATTTTTGTATAGGGATAACGTAGGGGAAGTATATAGGGCAGTGCAAAAGGTTAGTACAAAAACGAGAATATAGATTACTGGATAAAGGAGTATATAAGAAAATAGATGAAGAAGTAAATAAGGATATAAGGGAGTACGTTAGGAAGTACATAAGGAAGTATATAAGGGAGTACATAGCGAAGTATATAAAGGTGTATATAAGGAAGTAAATAAGGGATTACATAAGGAAGTACGTAAGGAAGTATATAAGTTCCATACATAGAGAGTACAGATTTTCATAAGAACCTGTAATATTTTAAATTTTGTCTGACTTTGGAGTACATAAGGGAAATATACATAGAGTACACAAAGGAGGCCGCGTAGGTATATAAGGAAGAATATACAAAGAAAACAAGGCAATGCATAAAATAAGAACTAGATGACTTAGCTAGTGCGTACTGACCCTAGCTTGGAATAGTGTAGCACCAAAGAAAGGCCACTTCCTCGTACAGTTGAGGTAGATCCGTACGCAGTCGGCCGAGCTCCTGCCCTTCAACGCCACCCATTTTGAACGTAGCTTCTCTTCCACGTCCCTGTAGGAAAAAACGCATGTTTTTTTAGAAATGTTTTTGTATGGAAACAGTACGTTTTCAATAAGCTATCGAAAGTTCCTCAACTTAAAAACACCTCTAATATTTTTTCTTCTAGATAATTTTAAGTTCATTTTTTTAGGGACCTTTATTTTAGAATGGTTAAAAATACGGACATGAGATTTTATGAAACTTGAAATACCTAATAAGCCTACCTAATATACCTAATTAATAATAATTAAATTTACCTAATAAGTTGTGACTTTAGAATATACGAGTGCTACATATTTTAGGTCTTTAATTCTTTAACTGCCTCGTTGGTCTAGTGGTCGCATAGCCGACTGCTGATCACGAGGTCTCGGGTTCGATTCCCGGGACGGGCCGAAATCACTTTGTGGGTTTTCGAAACTTTCACAAAGTAGCCTGGAGCTGGAAGTTGGTGATTGATACACCCGTGCATCGGAGAGCACGTTAATGTCGGTCCTGCGCCTGATTTCCCTCCGGTCGTGTCGGATTGCCGTCCCATCGGGTTATGAGAGTGAGGGAATAGTGAGTGTACCTGTGTCTGCGCAAATGCTTGTGCACTATAATATGTCCTGCGCAGCTGACTGATCTTCTTATATGATAGCTTCGTATTTATATAATGTTGTTTGTCTAAACACTTACCTGAGTTCGTCATTACTAAGGCCGGCCCTATACCTATAGGGGTAGAACCGGTGCGCTAGAGGTTGGTTGTGTTGCGTGTTCACTGCCGAATAGTCGCCCATGTCTAGTTGCGCCATTAAAGCGCCTAATTCTGCTGCTAATTCTCTAGTTACGGGGAAACGACCGGCCACCACTGTGAAAATATAATAATGTATTTGAAGGGTCAAAATAAGTGAAGATTACTATAATAATATATAGACTTTGTAATATTTTGTATGAAGCCGAAACTTTGTTAGATTACAAGATATTTGTTTTTTCTCAAGATGACCAAGATGACCATTTAGGTAACCAAGTTACAGTAAAAATATCGAAGTTACCATAACGAAAATAGAACTATAATGACTTAGCTAAAACAAGAATGGACGGGCGAAGACAAACGTAGTAGTTATATTTATAATATACTAGTTTTCTCGCGATTTCACTCGCGTCCCGTGGGAATTACTGCCCGTACGACAAAATATAGCCTATGTCACTGTGTATAATGCAGCTTCCGAATGGTGAAAGAATTTTTAAAATCGGTTCCTTACTTCCAGAGATTACCACCTACAATCAAACTTAACAAACAATTTTACTCTCTCTCTTTATAATATTAGTATAGAAAAATAAATTCCCGATATAGTGAAAAATGGCTAGCTAAAAACGTATTACAGAATAACAAATCATACCTTGTTGATTGACCTGGTAACATAACAACAGTCGTTCCTTATCCGTTTCAGTCCTAATGGAGTTCTTGAAGTAAAGCCTATTTCTGTACGTGAGTCTGATGACGCGAGAGTTCTCGAACTTTCCTGAGCCCTTCTCCCTGAGCGCCGTCTCCCATTTTGATATTACGTCGCATAGCTAGAAAGGAAAAAATGGAAAATTAAATAACATCATGGTCTCTAAATCAAAATACAGGATTAAAATCTACATTTAATAATAAAGATATCATTTATTTCAAGGTATCCATACTTTTTATACAGGCAGATAGATACAGAACCAATTTAAAGGTATCACGTGAAACGATTGTCATGACAGAACCTTTTTTTTATAATTTTTGTCAAATAATATGGCCATTTTCTCCACTCTGTATACTCACTATTATGAACCATACCATTTTTTTTTTACAAAAAAAAAACACTGTTATTAATATAACAGCAACTATCTTCCGCCAGCGGTTTCACCCGCGTCCCGTG
>NWSH02000535.1:4192170-4262917 GCA_002382865.2 Heliothis virescens
CATCCAAAATATATTATTTGATCCCAGAATACTTTAATGTAAGACTAAAATTACAATTAGTTTCCTTTATTTCTTAACCCGGTCACCGGTGTGTGAGGCACAGGCTGCGCTGTGCAGAGCAGGGCAGTTACTGTAGGTACACATAGCCATATGCAAAAAAAAAATATATATCCTAGAACATTAGCTGAAAGTTAGGTTTTAATGACAGAAACGAATTGCTGTAAATCCGACCCCACGCAGTCTTGTCTGCCCTACCCCTAGAGTGTAATTCAAAATCGCGTAGGCGCGGAGGGGCGAGGCGGGCCGCGAGTTGAGGAGCAGGTGGTTNNTTGTAAATGTACCATATGTAGGCATTGGTACGAGTCACGACAAAATCTAAGTTTAACGAAAAAATAACAATTGCCGATTCATGCCGTAGCCACCCAAATATGCACGTATATGAAGGGCAGAATGCACAGGCGAAACCGAATAATAAATACTCAAGTTAATTTTCACGCCTTCCGCCTGTCCCACATGGAGCGACTGTTTATCTGACCTCCTCAACCCTGGGCAAACTAATGCCTTTTAACAAAACTTATTGAATTTTCTAAATAATAGGAAAAGTTTTCCTATAATTTATATTTCATTATAAATTCATCTATCATACTTGTTAATTGGCGTACGATAAAGCCTATATCAATGATCACGAAAACCGTTGAATTACCTTAAATAATTTTAAAGCTTCTGCCTGCAACGCTTCTGAGTTTAGCGATGTGAGCGGAGACGTCAGGTTTTCTTTAGAATAGAGCAACGTTGGATGCCTCCATAGAACACAATCTGAAATTAAAAGTAGAAATTCAGTTATTGCACCAATAATGCCTTATGTCTCCTTCTTAATTGCCTATAAAATTGTTTGACTTTTTCGGATGTAATATTTTAATTTGTGCAAATTCATCTTTTTTGCAAATCAAACAAAAAAAAACATTTTTCTGTACATATTTACAAATACATACAAAAAAATACATGTTTTTCTCTAAAAAAAAAACAAAATCTAAACATAACCCTTGGGACGCATAAGTCACAAGGTGTGTTTCTGAGGAAAGTCTGTCAGACCCGTAAATTTTTTTTAATTTTATTTTGTTTGTAAAAAAATAATTTGTGATCGTTATAAAAAATGGGTTTGTAATGTTAACTTTTGTTAAGAAACAAACTCACTTTAGGTGAAAAAAACCTGGACTAGTTCCACATCCATAAACACAAAACAACTTACTAGGATCACCATCAGTCTCCATTAGCTTTTGAACCAGTTGTTCGAAGTGCGTGCCCTGACTCAACCCACCGCCGCTGACCACCGTCAGATGGTACAACCACGAGTCCTTGTCCGCTTTGCTCTCGAACAGCAGGTATGTGGGACCCTGCAATGTGGAATATAGGCACTAGTATTATTGTTTGTAGAGGACATTTTATTTGGACGGTCTATTGAATGTGAGAAAGACATTGTTTAATTAGAATGATTTTGGAACATAAATAGTGGTTCTATAGTGAAGCCATCAAAAACTCTAGATGAGGAAAGGTTTCCAGTTATTGTTCCAAAATTATATTATCTTATAGAATATAGTACAAACTATTTAGATAATACTACAATTAATTAAATTGACTTTCATGTTGATTGAATTAGACTTTAATACGTGTTTTCTAACATGCATATTTCATGAATTTAGATGAAGCATATCGATATTTTATTTTTTAAATACAAATTCAAAATTATCAGGTGTCATATCTACGCGGCCAAAAAGCTCTGTATCGACTGAGTACATTTAGACACACAGGCACAGCTCACCCAGTTTCCTGACTCAAAACATCTATAACCTAAAGTCCTACATATCTAAGCTACTGGAATATATTTGAGTGTATCACTGACCCCAGTTACCTGGTGCTGCGGGTATATGGCCACAGTGAGGTGGTTGCGGGTGTCATCGTTCTTTTCTTCAGAATCTGAGTCCGAAACGTGTTCAACGTCCTCGACTCTAGCGTCGCGCATGTTGATCTGGCCGGTGGGATTCTGTGGGCGAAATTATTAATTAAAATATATCCTACTAATCCCTACTAATATTATAAATGTGAAAGTAAGTCTGTCTGTTTCGCTTTCACGCCTAAACTAGTGAGCCGATTTTGATGAAATTTGGTACAGAGATAGAATAGACCCTGAAGTCAACAAAGGCTATTTTTATCCGGGTACGGGTAATAGTTCCCTCGGGAAGCGGGCGAAGCCGCTGGCAGAAGCTAGTATTATAAATGCGATAGTTTGTTTGTTATTCCTTCACGAAAAAACACTTTATGATGAAACTTGGCATTAATATAGCTTATATATCAGAATAACAAATAAGTTACTCTTTATCGGGGTACGGGCAGTAGTTCTCATGGGAAGCGGGTGAAACCGCTGACGGAAGCAAGTTAAAATATTTATTTAAATAATTAAAAAGGGTAACATCTAAATTCGATGGCATATGTCTTAGAAGGCCAACTATATGTGTGTTTGATCAAACAATTGTTTACATAAAGGAAATACGTTTATTTCTCTCTTGTATAACCCCGACTTTACAAAAGTTGTAAGAAGTTTTAAGAAATTAATATAAGTGACTTACTACATTTGTAAGTTAATTACATTGTAACCTACTAAAGTTGACGAAAGTTAACAAAGTTTTATGCCAAGGTTCGCATCAATATGAAATCACAAAATTGCTTTTCAAGTTCTCAAGTCTTCAAGTTTCAATACTGTTTGAGAACTAAACGAAACTGATTAATTTTTCAGCTACTTACAAGGAGGTGAAAAATATTTCCGAATGTTCCATCGAGCAGGCGAAAAAGAATGTTTCAGCAATTTCTCGACTTAACATCACCAATTTCATCTAAATCGGTTCAACCCTTTCACCGTAAAAGCATAAAAAATAACAATATAACATTCACATACATTTTATACTAATATTATCAATGTGAAAGTAACTGTGTCTGTCTATCTGCGTATCTAAACACAAAAAAAAACTACATAAAATCTTTGCACCAAATTGTATTTTATCTGGACACTATATCCAGATGCGTGAGGTAATTCCACCGGGACACGGGTGGAACCATGTTAAACTGCTTGTATAATAATTAATTAAAAATATTTATTAATTGTCTTACCTGATCACCCGGTGACTTGAAGTAGAGGAACATTTTCCCAATGAGAACACACCAGCTCTTCTTGGCGTGGCCGTTCTTGACCTTTGTAAGCCAGCCCTGGATCGTAGGCTTGTTATCTTCTTTGCTTAGAAGAAGTTTTGTTGCATTCCGCCTTTGGACGTTCTGGAATAAGCATGGGGTGAAGTTAGAAATAATTGCTTGCTTTTTGTGTAAATCAACATATCATTTTCGATTTTGTTGAAGTCCCTGATAGACAGAACTTATTCGGGTGGCGGTTTTATGTAGTTTTCGACAAACTATTTATCATCGCATCATTTCAGAGGGTGGTGACTTGCGCTTGGAATTTATTACGGACCACCTTTTGCTTATTTATTGTTTCATAGTAATGTAAAAAGCGTCGCTACCTCTCTTTCTTATTGTGCGATAAGCCTCTCACTTTTTTACCACGTAAGGGACACCACAGGGATAGAATAAACACAATCTACACTTAGGAAAAAAAAGATGTGTGTAGTTTTAATGAACAAACTCAAAAACTACAGAATTAATTTGAAAATTCTTTCACTGTTGGTAAGCTACACTATACACAAGTGACATAGGCTATATTTTGTCAGGGTACGGGAAATATTTCCCCTCGGACGCGGGTGAAACCGCGGTCAAAAGCTAACAATTTATAAATCAAGTACAAACCTGTAAAACTCTAATCCAGTCCTCCATAGTGGCAATGCTATCAGCAGTAAGATAATACGTTCTACTGCCTGTGAAGATCTCGAAGGTAGCCGCTCCCTCATTCCTCGATATCTTGCAGGCTTCACCGAGCCCTATTTGACCTTGAGGCTTGCGATTCACCTCCGATTGGGACTTCCAGTAGGATAGTGTGCCGTTTTTGAGGACAAACCTGAGGAAAAATGAGAATTTTATAAAGGGTAAAACATTCTACTAGTAATAAATAATTATGAATTGAAAATTAGAACCGCTACCGATCTATGGTGTATCCAGCAATCAAAAGAATTGAACTAACAAATTTCTTTGCGCATTTCAATAGTGGGTTGTATTATTGTTTTATTGCCACAATAAAAACATTCAAGAGGTTACAAAACATCCAGTTAAGTCATTTTACACTCGGTGACAATTAACCTGTTTGTTGTTGTTTGTGCGTAAATATTCGCGAGACACAATTAATTTTCTATTGTCTTATAACAGCCGTCATACAAGAGGTTCAACTAATACCTCAATATAATAAAACCAAGACAAAAAATTGGCTAACTGCGAAAGATTCCATAGAAAAAATCATGTTTTCTGTATAGGAGTCCCCTAAAATTCTTATTATCTTATCTTTTAATTTTAAAAGTTATTTGTTGTTAAAGCGGTCATCTGTTAACATTTCAGCTTTCTAGCTACCATGGCTCACGAGATACAACCCTGGTGATCGACAGACGGGCGGACAGACGGACAGCAAAATCTTAGTAATAGGGCAACATTTTACCCTTTAGATTCTAAACCCTAAAAATAATACAGTAACTCACCATCGTTTCCTCCAAGTCTTCAACTTGCCTCCAAGTTTAGCTAAGTGTCCACTCTTTTCCAACGCGTCATGTCGTCTAGGCGAGTCGGTGGTCGGCGGCGCGCGACACAGCGACGCGAGCGACGGCGACGCCGTACTGTCGCACGACACCGCGTCGGGCGGGATCGCGTAGTCATCCGACATACCCGACTCGAACGAAGTGTCTGAAGAAGTCGATTAAATTATCGATTGTGATAAATCGATAATCGATTGTTGTATGATAAGCGTAACAATCGTCGTCGATAGTATTGTGAGCGTATGACTAAGTTTGTGTTAGGTTGGGAGTTTAAAGAGTAATTGGGAAAAAATAACTCTTTTGTTTTTATCTGTCTTTGAAAATGACAATATTTTTGTCTCGTTTGTATTGGATACAGCGTTGCGTAATTTTTTCTTTATATTTATTACCTTATGCATACGTAATGATTCACGAATGTAAAAAAACCCTTGGGGCCACCCACTATTACCAATTAAAATAAAACTAAGTGGTTCTGCATACTCAAATGTCGTTCCTTCCATTAAACTTTCACCTTCAATTGTTATTCAAATAAAATATTATCATTAATCACGTATTAATTGCCACTTCGTCCTTCATTGTTCAAGGTGCTAAAAGTTTGGTAAAGTCACTCTGTGAAAGAGGCTACTTACATTAATTGTATACCATTTGTCGCTCTAATGATACACTTACAACTAGTTCGATAGAGGACAGTTGTGGAAAGTTCTAAGGTCATATTTAACACGTGTATAAATTAAAAGGACAAATGAGGGCAATATAAAGGGATGGGAAAGACGACAGCCATCAGTTTAGGTGAAAATTTCGATAAGAAAATACAAGAACATCTTACGTAAAATATCACTCTTCAAATATGAGTTTCACCAACAAAGTCGTGGTTATAACTGGAGCCAGTTCGGGAATTGGCGCGGCTACTGCCATCCTTTTCTCTCAAGAAGGCGCAAACGTAGTTCTTGTGGGAAGGAACGAGATCAAGCTAGCTACCGTAGCTCGGCAGTGCGATAACCCACTTGTAATAAAGGCTGATATAACTGACACGGATGACGCGAAGAGAATCATCGCAGAAACAATTGAAACTCACGGGAAAATAGACGTTCTCGTTAACAATGCCGGCATTGTCCGATACGAAAGTATATTAGACGAGAATGTTCTAGAAACATTCGATGCGTTAATCGAGACGAATTTGCGAGCTCTATTCAATATCACCCGTTTGGCTGTACCGTACATTATTGAAACTAAAGGGAACATTGTTAACATATCGAGTATTGCCGGGAAAATTGTTCCTGATTCAAGATTGGTGGCTTACGGTATATCGAAAGCTGGTGTCGATAATTTTACTAAGGGACTTGCTTTGGAACTTTCGAAATATGGAGTAAGGGTGAATGCTATAAGTCCTGGACCAGTGAAAACTGATATTTTGGAGAATGCTGGTGATGAAACTCCTTGGGAATGTTTTTCTTCAGCTATGCCTTTAGGCAAGGTTGGTGAACCTGATGATATAGGGAATCTGGTGCTGTTCTTGGCAGGTGATAAGGCTGGCAGCATTACTGGGGTCGATTATGTTTGTGATAACGGAGTTATGCTGAAGTAGAGATTGTTTTTTTTTAATGTTGTTGTTTTTTAAAGTGTGTATTTAGAGTGTTTTAGTAGATGTTAATAGTTGTGTAAGTTCTAGTAGGTCTTGAAGTGTTCTCAAATGTTTCTTGAAACAATAAATTCAATGTATCCTATTTAGTTTTATTGCCTTTAACTGCATGGGAAACAATGCAGTAAATTTATCTATCCCAAATATATTTATCTGGAGATTTGCTTACCAGTAATGTCAAATTCCTATCTATACTAATATTAGCAGGGGCCGAAACAAGTTCCATGGTCGAAAATACTGATTTTACTGACCAAAAATTCAAAAATACTGTCCAAATACTGACCATTTCCAAACCGTTTTTCCGGTGAATGGTGTGAAATAAAAAGCTTATTACGTGTGAAATATAAGCGTTTAAATTATGGCATGCTCATTACGCACGCTCCATTCCATCAAAATGTTCGGCGGGGTTTTATTCGAGCAACTTTGTTTTTTAGTTTAGACCACATTGCCTCCCGAAGATCCAAGACCATGTAGTAGTATGCACAGTTATCACATAATTAACAGCATATCGTCACGCTGTGTGTACGCTTATTTTTTTTTAATATGCGATTTACTGTAACCATCATACAAAATTTTGCTATGGAATACTTTTTAAATCGCTCATAGTTTTTGTTTCAGTGTTAATTTTGAGCTCGAAATTATTGATTAAAGTGTGTAAAGGTATCAGGTACCAGTATCCATGTGATACCAATGTGTCATATTGTATAATGTTGAATAATCGGTTTTCGAGAAATCTGTAATTAAATATTGAATTTTGGGGAAATTTTCAAAAATCCAAAAATTGCGAATGTCTCGGACACCACTGAACTTTGCTCAGGGGTAAGAGTGGCTTAATTTTGCTCTTTGGCCCTACTATGACCTCCTTCCAGATATACGTGGAATTATAAGTAACCCTGTGTTATAAAGCACCCAAAGCAGCCCTCAAATATTATCACTGGGCAAATCGAAAATGTAAGATCAGCCAACAGCAAAGGAAAACCAAAAAACAATATTGAGTTTGGAAAAATACTGACAATACTGACCGATTTTCAAAAATACCGACTTTTACTGACCAGGTCCAAAAATACTGACTTTTACTGACTTTACTGACCTGTTTCGGCCCCTGTATTAGAGTTTGTTTGTTTGAACGCGCTAATCTCAGGAACTACTGGTCCGATTTGAAAAATTCTTTCAGTGTTAGATAGCCCATTTATCGAGGAAGACTATAGGCTACTTTTTATCCGGGTGCGCGCGGTAGTTCCCACGGGAAAGCGGGTGAAATAGCTGGCAGAAGCTAGTCCCAAATATATTTATCTAGGGATTTGCTTACCGGTAACGTCAAATTCCTCCTATCTCTAGTAAGCAAACAGATGGTTAGCTAACCATCTGTTGATTTGACACGGATAATAATAATCAGCTTATTGAAATCCTCAGTTAATCAGAACAAATTGAACACATACCTCTAGTCTTACTCTGCTTGCTAGGCGAGCCACTACTGGACCTCTTAGCGGGAGACAGACTGGAGCTGGTCTTCACACTCTTGGAGGGGCTACTGGCACTAAGGCTGGTGTCAGACGAGCTGCACTGGCCGTTCGCGCTGTTCGTCAGAACTAGGCCGTTTGTAGTTTGTTGTATTGAAGCTGGAAGGACGTTTGTGTGGTTCACGTTGTTGATCGGTTGGTGGGTTGATGTTTGGCCACCTGGGTGAGGGAATAAATTGGTAAGTATAACATATACAAAGAAGGATGGTTCTGTAAAACGCTCCCAATATTATGTCATGTTAAATTTCGATAGGTGGATTTTAATATGTAAGGGGAATTCACGTTTTTCTTTATGGAAATATAATACTAAGGCTACTACCCAGGTACACGTCAGGCTCAAGAAGGCACACGGTGGGTTTTAGTCAGTACGATTTTGACACTCCGTCACACTGCACCCATGCGGGAGGGGTCATCAGATTTGCCACCAAAAAAAGCCTGAATATTACACCTTTGGTAAGCCACAGATCTTGATCTTTTGATGTCCTGATTTAAAAACCGGCCAAGTGTGAGTCGGACGAAATTTCGTAGAAAAATTCAGTTCTCTAGCTATCATGGTTCGAGATTCAGCCTCAAGACAGACAGACGGACGGCGCAGTCTTAGTAATAGGGTCCCGTTTTGCTCTTGTACTTGTAATTTATAATGTTGAGAGTACTTACTGAACATAGGGTTGACGCTGACGAGCTGGTGGTGCGGTGTGTTGTGCACGGTGACGCCGAGGCAGTCCTCGCCGTCCGACGAGTCGTCCGACGAGTCGCCCGTGAACGGCATCGACCTTATCTGACTAGCGCGCTGGAACAAATTATATTATTTATTTACAATAGGATAGGAACATTTATTTGCCAAAAACATATGTGTATATACACACACACGCAGGTGCATGCATGTAGGATAATAATGCAATTATAGGTGTGTGCTTAAAAACATGTTAGCCACTTGCCTTTTATACTAGAAGTCTAGAAGTATCCTTACTTAATAATATATAATATTATAAATCGGAAAGTGAGTTTGTTTGTTTGTTTGTTCCGCTTTCACGCCGTAACTACTGAACCGATTGCTTTAAAATTTTGCAGACGTAAAGTTAGAAGTCCGGATTAAATAATAGGGTACTTTTTATCCCGAAAAAAATAGATATTCCCGAGGGAAAACAAAAATATTGTTTGCTTGATGGATGGATTGTAGATGGCGCTGTGTGTCGAAAATAATAATTGATAACCGAATTCCACGCGGGCGAAGCCGCGGGCGGAAAGCTAGTATAAAATAAGTTAAGCAAAGATAGAGATATGCAAATAAATGTTTGCGAACTAAAAACTGAGTCGGCGCAAGTCCACTGTGTTTTCGCGCACAAAAGTTCCAATTTCGTGGATATTTTAAAAATGTTCACACGTAATTTGTTACTGTTTGCTAGCGCTGTAAACCAGAGGACATAATATATGTGTGCGACACAGTGCCGCAGGTGGCATCTCACTTTTACAGATTACAAACATACTTAATTTTACTCAAAAAAAAATCAACGAAGAAAAATCAACTTTCCATAACACATACCCCTTTAACAGTGGCGTAGACGGGGACGGATATATCCTGGTAGCTGGTGGACTCCGGCAATGGTCGTGGACACGGCGGGGGACTTAGTTCCTCTTCCACTGACTGCTGGAGACCATCGTCTGCCACCTGAGGGAAAATAATATATAGTTAGTACAGTTCAAGCGACATAACTTTGCATTTCTGGAGATAGCTATTTTGACGATGTGTAGTAGACTTTAGTTTATTTAGTTATATTTTTTTGACTACTGTGAAGTCTTCTCGAGAATATCTCTACAAACAAATGAGCAAAGAGTCAAATAACTAACTTTAGAATTACAAAGTTACTTCGCACTGCTGGATAAAGCCTTCCCAGAGCGCTTATTTATGCGTGTCGGTGACCCGGTCGGTGCTGTGTTGGGGTTATACCGCCACTAATCGGTAACCGTTTGTAAGCAGGCTGCACCACGGGTAGGTGAAGTTGCAATTGGGGCAGAACGAATTTGTTTGCGTCCTTACCAAGATAATCAATATCTTACTAATATTATAGCGAATATATGCGCGAATGTTTGTATGTTTCTTTGTTAGGTACTCTTACAAGCAAAAACTACTGAGCGGATTCCGATGAAACTTGGCAGTAACACAGCTCTTATATCAGAATAAAATATAGGCTACTTTTTAGGTACTAATAGGCACATACCTGGTAGATCTTGGCCTCCCAGCTGGGGAAGCGGTGCAGGGGCGGCGTGGGCGGGCGCGGCTGGTCGGAGGCGGACGAGTCGCCCGTGGACGACCCGCCGCGGCTGTTGCCCTGCACTATCACGTTCACTGTGCCTTGCCACGCTGGCGTACGTTCTGCAATATAGAAGATAATGATATGTCAAGTTTTTGCGCCCCTGGCTGGAGGCCTTAAATTCTAGGCATCCACAGGGAAAGGCCGATTAAGCAGTACACGGCCGAGGCTGAATTGCGAGATGCCATTACAAGAAAAAAAAAACAAGTTTTTGGTTAAAATGTTGCATATTGAACTCTAAACACATACAGTGAAGATATTGTGAATTGTTTTGAGTTTGAACAAAAAATATGATGAAAGAATTTACTTTTGCAGCCTTACACCCAGTTTGACAGGATCCAGACAAAGTACTACTTATTAGTTACCTGACAAATACTGCTATAGAGAAGTAGTCAAATTAATAACATTTCCATGGCATTACCAGTCGGATAGCTAGCTATTAAGAAATTTATCTGGAACCAGTGAAGCTGGCGCTTATTTTCATAGAAACTTCAAAAACTCCTCATTTCTTGATCAATCTATGAAGAACAGAGTTATCTAAGTAAATAATATTAGAACTGACCTCTGCTAGGTGTATAGATTTCAGCGTAGTCGTGCGTGGTGTCACCGTCGGTAGAAGTGTTAGGCGTTGTCGGTAGCACCACTAAGTTCTCTACTGCAGTCTGAAACAGATAACATTTGTGATTAATATTTTTTATTTATAAAGATTGACTGCCCCGTTAACTGCAGTGCTCGCAAGTTACTGCCATGCACGGGGTCCTGTTTTCGATTTTATGAGCTTGGAACTTTCATAAAGTAGCCCATGGTCTTACAGTTGCAGGTGTTAACCCCCGGACCTGGGAAAGTACGTAAAGCGGGCGTCCCCGACTGCTACCCAGTAGCAGCGGTGCTACAATTCCAGGTCAGGGGAACAGGGGACATTAGGCGGATTTGAGAAAACTCTGACACTAGGGCTTATTAGGTGATTAAATCTGCAGCTCACTCAATAAGAAGATTTATGTACAATAAGTATGAAATTCTTATGAAAAAATCAAACTTACAGCTAAATCATCAGCCAATAAGCTGGCGGTGGTCCTCTCATCCATAGTCCTGTTCATGGTGTTCAGCCCCGGAGGGTTGGCAGCATTGACGTTATTCGCTATGTTGGTAGTACCGATCGACAGGTTCCGTCGATGCCGCACTGGAGTACTGTAGTGGGGCTCCGAAGAGTTTATTGGTAACTGTTGAATTTGAAATTGGAATTTTAGAACGCTGATTAAAAAAGTATTTAATAGCAAAGGCCATTTACACCAACAACATAAACATTCGTTTTTCTTAAAGCAACTGTTTACTTCGAAAATAGAATGTGAAAATTGAAAATTCATAGTAAACAGTCGTTTTAAGGAAACTGAAGTTTATGTCGTCAGTGGACTTGGGCCTAAGGAGGTTTTCAAAAAAAGAACAGTGACAACATGTAAGGCTGACGAGTATTTACCAAAGAGCAAAGGCAAAGCTAAAAATGTAATGTGGAATGAAGAGAAAGCCTAATATTTAATAAAAAAAGGTTTTATCAGCAGGTGCCTGATCAGTAACTCAACTGAACAATAAGGCGGCTTTGAAATTAAATTATGAATGAAAACAGTTAAATATATAGTAAGTTAGGCTTAGGGCCTAGATATGTACTACCCTCAAAGGTTTAGAGGTGCTGATATCTACATCTTTATTGAGAGTTGTACTTCCATACTAGGCCATACTCCTAATAATAAAAAGTATGCAGAAAATAAATGAAGTATGCCTTGAGCCCATGATAATTAAAAGATAGTGCAAAAATACAAAAACCTGTTACCTAGCACAGTGACAGTAATAGTGCAAATAAATTGGAACATCGAAATACGCCTTAAGAACAGAAATAACTTAGTGACTTAATATAAAAAATTAACAGTTGTGCTTTAAGAAATTATGAAGTAACCATGAAAATTTTTCACCAAAAAAAGTTTATAAAAGTAACAATAATAAAACGTGTAACCTCAGCCTAATACAAAGAACATAGTGCAATTAAAGAAACATTACATTGAACATAGAGATTAGCAAGTGATTGTGATGCAAAACAATAGCAGCCCATTTCACAAGATCCAGATAAAGTTCTAGATAAGCTATCTGACAGATAATTCCATGGAAATGTTTTTAATTTTGACTACTTTCCTACGGCATTATCTATCAGATAGCTATCTAGAACATTATCTGGAACCTATGAAATGGGTTGTAGGTCTAGTAGCTAGCGCCCTAGCGGCTACATCAAACTACCTGAGGCCCTTCTAGGCTTTCTGAACGACGTCGGTTTGAGGCCAAAAGACTCGATGTGGCTCGAGGAGAACCGTCATCTGTCCTCACCTCTAAGGATAGACTTGCTCGAGTTGGTAAAAACTGGGGGAGGGGGAATATTGTTAGGAAGGGTTGAAAAGGTTTATAATAATGTATTACATAGAATAGGTTTGGTTAGATATGTGCAACTATTTTGTTAAAGTAGATATAAAGTAGATGTTCCCAACAGTACTATGAATCTTTTTATACATTAGTAACTAGCTTCTGCCAGCAGTTTCACCCACGTCCCGTGGGAACTACTCGGCGCACCCGGATAAAAAGTCTATAGCCTTCTTTGATAAATGGGTTATCTGTCACTGACAGAATTTTTCAAATCGAACCAGTTGTTCCTGAGATTAGCGCGTTCAAACAAGCAAACCCTTCAGCTTTATAATATTAGTACAGACAGTATACAGTATAGATGTTTTAACCCCACAAACTAAATTGATTGAAATGTGTCTACTTGAGAGTGTTCAGTTTAAAAGACTCATCTAAAGTTGTTAGCTATAACTTTTATAGTATCATGAATCAATTTGAGTATGCCCATCATTAATTTAGGATTGTTTTATATAGTTAAGTAATTTGTCCCTTTCAATTATCAATGAATTTATTGATCATTAAAATAAAATCATTCTTCTCTATACAAACACGATTGCAAGCTGTTAAAGCATCATGTATTAATGTGTGGAAGCTTTGATTAGCTTTGATATTCAACATTACCAAAAATTATAAGCTTTACATGAATAAATTACTGAAGGTTGATGGTAATTTGATTTTATTCAATTTATGGATAAATTAAAATTGTACTTTATTGTTATACATGAGTACTGTGAATGAAACTTAAGAGTACACTGTAATATTTTAAGGAATTAAATATAATCATCATCCTTTTTGTGTCCCACTGTGTGGCACTTTCTTCTCATACATTGAGGAATGAGCATTAATCACCATGCTTGCTCAATGCAGGTTGGAGATTCCAGACTTATCGTTTAGGTTCCCTTAAGGTGGCTTCCTTCACTTTTTACTCAGTCATTGGTGTCCAAGATATATTAAGAAAGTACAGACAACAGCAGGTTGCGGTACCCAAATCTGGCAAATTTTACCAATTGAACATTAACCTTCCACTATTGTGATAAGGTTGAAATTCTATTGCAGAAATTTGTCAGATTGTGGTAGTTTGATGTGCTGTTCTCTGTACATATAACTTAGAAAAGTTAAGAATAATCTAATGAGAGATCTAAATACTCACAGTGCAATTCCTACTCCCTGAAGCGGCAATATGGTTCCTTAGCAGTTCTAATTGCTGATTGCAGCGGTCGTTCTGTTCCCTCAGCAGCTGGTTCTGTTGTTCCAGCTCCCGGAGCTTGTTGGTCACCCACTCCTTGATCCGGGCTGCCTTTGCTTCCACCTGTTTCGCGTCCTGGAGTCTTAGCTGCTTCTGTCGACAGGATGCTTAAGTTGTAGCAATTTGTATGTTTGGAACTGCTGTCAGATATTCAGTAAGATAGATATATGGTAGAAGATAGAGTACTTAGGATAGCAGTTAAAATTTGGTGTAATTTAAATTTGAAATTACTTAAAACTTGCGTGATGATAATTAATTTGCTATTATTGCTTATTAGAATTAAATGTCACCTATTCTCTTAAATAATTGAAATCAAGGAAAACTACAAGGTCCGGTTTTATCGCAAAGAATCTATTCAATCATGAATCGTTTGAGTTCATGATTGTTACAAGTTCTTATTCAAATATTTAAGAAGTTTCAATTACTTTTATTTTTACAATATTTCCATAGATTTAGTATAAATGCAATTTCAAAGATAAAAGTACTAGTTTAAACCTAAATTTACATTACTTCGGAAGGTAGTTGAGTTTTAATTATTCATATAATATAGTAAGTTCTTTGTTTGTTTACCTGCATTCTTTCTATGTAACACTTTCCAATTTCAAATCATTTCTCAGACCGGTAATGAACTTTTAAAACGGACAAAGATGTTCCATGATACATTTCAAAACTATTTACATTAAATAACTCCATTTTATAATAACTTTTCATTCATTAAACTTAATTATAATTTTACAAAAGAAATTGTTTACCATCACGAACTTTACGTCAAGATGACATTTCTACTACATTCAAGTCACTTTCTCTATGGTTTGACCCAAGTTCAGAAACCGGTTATGATGACAAAGCCCATAGCAACCAGAAATATTAGGACGCGTTCATAGCAAAAAATGTTTTTGTATTTTTGAAGCATTGATACAATACAAAATTGAATGTATAGCTCTAATGTAATTTTCCTAATAAAAAACGTACCCATATTGTAATTTGAGTTTACACCTATGTAAATTTTTATGAGTTTAGTTGGTTAAAGCTGTATTAGTCATACCTGTTCCTCTATTTGGCCCTCTAGCCGCGTAATGGCCCGGGGTGCACCATCAGTGCCCGCTGGCCATTCGCACAGCCGCTGCTCCATGGCGCGGACCTGTAACAAAACAAAGTAACATATATAAACACTCTCTCCACAAAGGAATACCGGCATTAAGAAGATTAACTTTCACGGCTTGATAGACTTATAAAACGTGACGAGTGAAATTTACACATGCTAGACTAGTTTAAAACATTTCGACCCTGCAATAAGCAGCTTAAGTTAAAGCTGTCGCAATAAAACCAACCACAACGACATGCCAGGATAAAACCACGAGATTTAAAACCCAGCCACGATGTAGCAACTGTTGTGTGGAGATAGATAAGTATCAAGGTATTGTGGTGGCCAGTTTCAAGCGTGGCTAACCGCATTATGCTTGATATGTGCGCTATTGTTACCTATTGCATATTGCACCGTATCATGAAACTTGGTATTCTTGAAATACAGGCAGGCTTGTAAACCACAATAAACCTGGTCGATGACCTAACGTGGAGATAGGAAACATAATATTATTCTGGCTTGAAATGAAATACCCAATAAGAGATACATCTAATACATGCTATGGCATATAGCAGTTATTCATCGGCATTTACGGAATATTTGATTTCAATTGGGAAGAGTTCTTCCATGCTTATCATTTTCTTCGTCATCCCATGTCTTAATTTTAACAACACTCGTTTTACAAAGCACATTGATGGAAACCTCAACATAAAAGTTCTCAACTCAAAATTAATCCAATTAAAAGTAAAACAATATTGACTCAATGATTTGTTGTATACATAGAGCTTGAATGTTGTTGTTTTAATAAAATGCGTAGAAGCATGCGAATTGAAACATGTTGGTTGAGTTGATTAATCCAATCACGAAGTGGGGATTAACTAGTATTACTCTGAATTGAAACAACGGTTATCCGATACGGTAAGGATTATCGTCACCTCACCCTCGTTTGAGTTGATACCGATATGGATAACGGTTCAGTTTCTGAATTAATCAAGCCCAATGTTACTAAATGCCACTTGAAAATTGAGAAATGTATAATACTACAAGAACATTTTAATGTATCTATCATCGTATCTAATCAATAAATTAGAACCATTCATTTCAGATTCACCAGCATCAACATATCGATAGAAAAAAAAATGTTGTGCAAGATATAGTACCCATACCAAATTCTGTTCAAAACAGATGCGTAGTCTAATCTCATCTAACCAAACCTAAGAGATAAATAGATACTTATATGTACTGGCTTTCCAACTTAATAACATATGAGAATAAGTAGCTAAGTCAATCATTTCAGTCAGCAATTCTCCTCTTATAATAATGTCAACAATACTGTAAACTATACATATGCGCAGCTAATACTCAAAATCGTTGAAGCATATTAGTAAACAGCATTCCGATGGCTTCACGTCTCAGTATTTCGTCGCTGAATCATCCGAGTAACTACAGTCTACATGTCCATATTGTCCATAATCCATGCGCCGACGTGGTACCATTTCCGCTGTTATAAAACTCGACGTGAGATGCTTTTTACAACCTAGTAGATTACTTCCTTGAACCTGATTTGTATTTCGTAATGTAGTTCAATAGTTTGCCCATTCATAAGATTAATCAGGTAGATAATACAATATAGACTTCGATGTGTGTGCCTGGATCACCTTAGAGTGTTCAATAGGTTTCCCCGGCTTCATCGCTCAAGGGAGTTTATTGTTTATTACGTGAAAGTTAATGTATGGTCCTGCCTAGTTTTACAATAGGCGTTTGAAGAACAAAGAAAGGTGAATCGTCGGGTGAAGGATACGCCCAGGAATAGCTCGCATTAATCACGAACGCTATAATTTGCCTGACTCACGACAAGAGGGGACGCTACGAATATCGGGAACTTTCTATATCGGGCAACACTCAGACAGGGGCTCGATGAAAAATAAGCAATAGTTTGCACTTACTCATAACGAGAAATCTTAGTGATGACTGAATGATATTTTTAATCATAGTAGGCATATACAAACTGATAACAATATACATAGTAGGTATAATATAACCATACCCCAAAAATTGAAACTATGAACAACAAGTGAATGTCAACATAGGGCTAGTTCATTACTACGCGCTGTCTAATTAAACTTGCAGCGATTAATTGTACTGTAACACACTTCCTTGTTTATTCAGCTTCAACCGGCAGTTAATTTTGTAATGACTTTGTTAGGAAACAAGTAATAAAGGCGAGGTGTTAAATTAATGTTAATTGGTGTGCATTCTATTCTTGTCACTCAAAAACTACCATTATATACAGAACTATTCAACGATAAATCTCTATATCAAAAGTAGGATTTAAAAAAGGAACATAATTTTTCGGATTAAAATTAGTCAACTGTCGCCGCTCTGTGATTTATGGTTTATAAATAAAACGCTACTGAACGCATCGGTAAGCGCCACCGGATGGGACAAAACCGTTTTATTACTTTTTATTTGTTTAATAAATTGGAATATATTTGTGTTATATTATTTATTTAGTAAAGTATTGAGGTAAATAACTTCTGATTACTATTTTATGTTCTTCAAATCGTTCAGCTATGAGATGCCTAATTTTAGACGCATGTCGAAAGCGACGGAATCAATCTCCAAAAGGACGTTACCGGAGATAGCGAGTCGCGCAAATTATATCGATGATTAATTCAATTCAGGAGACGGGATATGCCAATCTCGCTGGAGAAATTAATTCCAACTTGAGAACTCGTGCTGGCACTTGTGTATGCCGCAAGAGGCAACTTAGGGCCAGTTTCAGAGATAAAGAGGAAATGTTTCTAATTTTGACTAGGTAGTTTTCAATAGCATTATCTGTTAGATAGCTATCAAGTACTTTAACTGAAACTCTACTACGAATTGATACTACTGATACCTAATATTTTTGGCCTATTTTGGTAACGCATACTAGGATCATCGTCCTCCCCTGCACTTATCCAATTTTTTTGTATGTCTTCCTCTTCCAGTCTTCCATACTAGTCTAGTCTAACGTCATCTCGGCTCACTATTGTTAAAGTAAATTTCTACTTTCAGTACGTAACCCATAATACCTATGTAGTTTTTTAACTCAGAAATAAGAACTTAGCTTTAAGCCAGGTAGTTTTTGACTGCTTGATTAGGTACTACAATATTGCTGCGGCAAATAAGTACTATTAGAGATTACGTTTACTGCCCTATCTTACATTTTTCATTGCATGCAGAGAGTGCAAACTACGTTAGGTAAATCTTTTTAAATCGAGGGACTTTCAAATTCAAACGTACCAAGTTCTGTGCTCTTTACTTACTTACCTAGTAATACCTAGGGAAGTAGGCGCTCTAGATAACGATTGAAACAAAGAACTAAAAATAAGTCAAAAACAAATCAAACACGCTCTTAAGTGGGTATATAACACACATAATTGACGATAGTAACATGTTTTGAAGCGCAATCAATCTGTACTCCTGCCTGACGCATTCCATTTGGCGCCAAAAATAGATCAAAAGTTCCAGTATTAGAGAATTTAAACAACCGGAGACGGTACTGTGCCTTCACCTCTGTCATAGGCACGAGAGTGCCGGTCATACTGATAAGTACGTAGTAAGGTTATGCTTATCTTCATCCGTAATCCGTAAATACTTAATAAGGTAAAGGCACCTATGTTGGACGCGGACCCGTCATGGACATTTTTTGGATTTACCTTCAAAATTAAGCAAACGCGCAGTATTATTTTTCAAATGACAACTGCGGTCTGTTAAGCCAACATTTTAGTTGTAATGCCAACTGTTTTGGACAGCCGACATCCATTTTGATGGCGGCAATATAAGGTTTTTTGTTGCGCGGCGCACATAGGTCGATTTAAAGGATTTAGGCGGTCAAAATTATTTCATACTTGCATTCTGAATTTTAATCATATATTTTATTGAAAATTGATTATTTTTGTAATATTCATGTTTTCTTGCCAAAAAAGTTATATATTTTTTTTTATATAAAAAATAACAAAAAAGCAAGATTATATTTCATTATTCTTTTCGACATAATGATAATAATAAAAAAAACATTCAAAACATTCAATTATAACACAATAATTATTTTATTTATTTCATATATCTTTATTTGTTGTATCTGAAATATAAGATTCATTCGGATTAGCTGGTAGCAACATCTCAATTGTTTCAGGGCAAAATGATCTTGGTTAGATCTTTTTTCTGTTTGCTTCTTTACACATAAAAGTGGATCCGAAGTCAATAATAATCTATTGCATATATCAACATAGCGTTCCTTTCTCGAGAACTTTCGCGCGCAGTTTTCGCGGTATAAACGAAAATGCTTCTCCCAGCCTCTGCTAGCTGCCTCTTCTGACAGCTGGCCAATAGGTAATAGGGCATTTTGGTTATAACCGAACCATGAATTAATATTTCATGCATGGTAAGGCTAATCGGATGCCATCCATATAGGTTGACACACGATTTCACAGTTTCCATGGCGTATTCCTCGAATTGTTCGACGTATATTTCATGATTATTTGAGATAGTTTCCAGTTTATCAATTTTTCTTTCATGGACGATTTAAACTACGCAAATCTGTATTTCACACACCTTAAATTATCTGGCGTATCGCCATAACGGGCTAACTAGTGATTTTCTAAGTAATTAAATTTTTCTTCCAAATTAGGTAATATTTTTTTTTGCATTTGGTCGTAAAGATATTTCGGGGTTACTATTTTTATACCCAAGGTACCAGGTGCCTCTAAAACAACGAAAAACCGCACTTCATTACGTTTGGAAAAAAATATATATTTTTTGTTCTGTCTTCTACATCCATATAAAACTCGATAACTTTTTCATCCGCAGCTATCCGCACCTAATTTAAACGACATTATTTACCTAAATACATACAGAATGCAATACCATTAAAATAATTACGCGATAAGAGGCGATAATATAAGAAAAGGTCTAATGAATATCAAAACGAACTATTTTTTTCTTTAATAAACTGCCTATCTTTAATGCTCTACAAATAGTATAAAAAAATGTTTTCCATCGTTTCAATATTTTAATAGATATTAGTTATTACCTTAATTTTGAGATTCCATCATAAAAAAATCAAAAGATTTGGTATACACAACATAATTTCACTTTGTTCGACGTTAACTTTGAGAGCGCGGATAACGAGCTGTTCAGCAGTATAATAATGAACGCTTAGCTTTGAACTATCCTCTCATGAGTATGTTGACAAGTTGGAAGTTTAAAATAGTACATTATTGTTACTAGTACTGTCCTTTATCTCTTGTGACAGATTGATTTTTAACCAACCGCCATTTTTAAAATTTGACTTTTGACCGGCTAGTTATTAAAGATCGACGTATGTGGCGCGGCAGTTGGTGCCGGGAATCGTAATTTGTTATAAGAATCGTGATGCAAGTAAGTACAGTTATCATCTATTTATGTGTCAGGTGCATCGTCGTTGTGCAATTTTTATATTTTTTGTGATTTATCAAAATAAATAATAACATTTATTTTATAATATAATACACAAATGTTATTGTGATTTAAACCTTTAAATTGCCGGTGTTCATAACTGGATATTATTCAAGCACATATACCCAATCATGGACAGAGTGTCCATAAGGGGAACTTCCTAATTTTTATTATTTTTCATGTATCATACGTCTGTATTACTGTATATTCATTTCTCTCTAGAAATCCGAAATAAATTATTTGTCTATCCAATAATGGACATTCTGTCCATGACTGGGTGTCTGTAATAGGTTCGACATATTTCTAATACAAACAACTCCTTTTTTCAAACCAGAAATGGCACCTGGAAAAGACTACAGAAAAGAACAAATAAGAAGAAGTAAGAAAAGGAGAGAAAATATCTGTTGCCGGAGTCCCAAGGATAAAATTACGAAAATCAAAATCAAAAGCATTTATTCAAAGTAGCCTGAAAACAGCACTTTTCGAATGTCAAAATTAAATGAGATAGCCGCAAAAACGCCCGCCCTTCACCAATTCCTATGTGTTTTTGCTGGGAAGAAGAAGCGGCGCAACAAACTCCCCAGCTTACATAATAAAATTACCGGGAAAAGTCCAATTGATTGTAATCTAGGTCCAGCTACGGTACTTACTTATGTAGAAGAAAGGGTACTCGTGAAATGGAATATTTTTTAATAATAGTANCCCAAGGATTAAATTACGAAAATCAAAAGCATTTATTCAAAGTAGGCTGAAAACAGCACTTTTCGAATGTCAAAATTACATGAGACAGCCGCAAAAACGCCCGCTCTTCACCAATTCCTATGTGTTTTTGCTGGGAAGAAGAAGCGGCGCAACAAACTCCCCAGCTTACATAATAAAATTACCGGGAAAAGTCCAATTGATTGTAATCTAGGTCCAGCTACGGTACTTACCTATGTAGACGAAAGGGTACTCGTGAAATGGAATATTTTTTAATAATTATTTTTTTTTTTTTGGTTTCCGAACCCAAAGGGTAAAACAGGACCCTAGTATTAAGCCTCCGTTGTCTGTCTGTCTTCAGGCTGTATTTCATAAACAGTAATAGCTAAAAAGCTGAAATTTTCCCAAATTATTTATTTCCGTTACCGCTATAACAACAAATACTAAAAATTATAAAAATATATTAAAGGGGGACCCCCTTTAATGTATTTTTATAATTTTTCATACAATAAACGTGTAAAACCACAAATTATAACTTTGTTATTCATATACATATTTGTATGAAAAACAAAGTTATTTAATGTTGCCGAAAAATATTTGTATTTTGGCTAGTTGTAGATAAATAGATACGTTCATTTTTCATAGATAATGGTATGGAACACTTCGTGCGCGAGTTCAACTCGCACTTGGCCGGTTTTTTTATTAATACGTGGCAAAGATGTTTGATTTTTGAGTATTGTCTTGATTTCCACCGGATTATTACTGTCCATTGATGGCTGTTCATAATTAGATGTATGTCCATGATTGGGGGTCCAATACTGGATTTTATCTGTCCATTATTGGTGTCTAAGTAGGAGTGTAGTTTATTTACAATATTTTATTGTACTGAGTATTAAACTAAAATTAAACGTTGAATACTGATTGAGAAAAGAGCTTTTTATTTACCTTCAAATGCTTAAGAATATATATTGAAAAATGAAGGAGTTACAAAGCAAATCTCTAAAAATCTCGCTTATACTGTCCATCATTGGTGACTTTACCTTATAATAAAGAGGATTTTTTTTGTTTGTCGTCCCTAAAGGCTACGAAACTACTGAACCAATTTGAAAAAATATTTCACTGTCGGAATGCTACACTTAACTATCCCCGAGTAACATCTAGGCTATATTTTATCCGGGTACAGGAAGAAGTTCCCCCAGGACGTGGGTGAAAACGGGTTGTAATTAATCATTTTAATTTATCAATCATATTAACTAACTGCATGTGTGAGCTGTCACTATTGTCGTATTGCCACGTTCCGTAAAACACTATTGTCGTATTGCCACGTTCCGTAAACCACTATTGTCGTATTGTCACGTCACTTGTAAAGCAGATATTTTACTCGTGCTCGTGGTAGTTCCGGTCGGTTCAATGCTCAAAGTTTCGACTACGTATCGTAATCGGTTGCTAGGATGTGAGACATCCGTACTTCTTGGTATTTATTCGATTTCGGGAACTAAGTGGGTGGTTAGATTTGTCTTTGAAAACTGTAAAGTCTTTTTAAGGGAAGATACGCAGCTGTTTGGCCATATACGTAGATTGTTTCGAAGTACTTTTCTAAGAAAATTTCCTTTGAATTTGAATGTTTGTAGAATTGTGTTTTCGAAAGGCTATATCGAGTTCAACCATAATTATGGCAGCAGTCCAGGTGCCCACCACCACCTGACAAACTGACCTATGCCAATCAAGAATAGAATAGCTTTAGGTGACTTTATCTTCAGATACTCATTTCACCGAAAGCATTGGTTTCGAAATATACCTACCTAATTCTACCCATGTATACCGAGTGCTCATTATATTTAAAACTAGCTTCCGCCAACGGTTTCACCCACGTCCCGTGGGAACTACTCCGCGCCCCCGGATAAAAAGTAGCCTAAAGCCTCAATAAATGGGCGATTTGAAAATTTATGTTATTCAGTGTTAGATAAACACTGAAATAAATTTTCAAATCGGACCAGTAGTTCCTGAGATTAGCGCGTCCAATAAAACAAACAAACTCATCAGCTTTATAATATTAGTATCGATATGTACTGGCAAAGAAAGGAAATCTCTCCACCACAATTTAATGGAACTAGGTAAATAGTATCTAAGTAGATAGTTAGATAACTTTATTCCGCAGCCTCCCTGGTACTGGATCTAATCTAACTTTGTTTGCGTACAGTTTGTTTCTTTGCTAGTCTTTCCTAAATAAGTTTATTGGAGACACTCTTCTAACTAAATACCTAAGTCCTAAACTTATTTAGTTAGAAGACAGGACTCATGAGGTTTCATTTTTATACTAAAATAGTGTTCAAATGTGGTGGAGTTCAAGCTATTGCACATTTTATTGCCACCTTGAATTTGGAGAGAAAAACAAAAAAGGTTTGCTCTGCATTTGCTTAAATGAAAGGAGTTTAACACCGAAATAATGCTAAAATGCCGCAAAATAATGTTTTTATACTTATGTAATAGAAGCAACTTCATAGCACAATGAAAATGCAGTTTTTTTGTATATCTTCTCAATTTTTATTTAGGCTCTCTTTGCAAAGGTCCAGATTAATGTGTTTAATTTCGTTATTAAAACATCGTGTCTCAGTCTATTTAGTAGTTAGTCTCTCTCTGCAGATAAAACCTATTGGTTGTATAAAAACTTTTCCACCCTGCTCCGCTTTACAGGAGTCTGGGCCTTACTCCGACATCCACCTACCTTAGTCCTAATTTACATTCGGCTAATTTCCAAAGCCACAGTGGCCGTCTATCTGTTACATTTTATTCCAAGCCTGCCAACCGTGAAAGTGGGTTTGTTCCCTCTTCAATCACTGAATTTGGACAATTCGTCTCCGATCGCTATTTTGGACAAATAAATTTAGTTCTGCCTCGACATTTTGCTTTTGGGTTTAAAACTTGAGTTAATGGATATTATTTGTAAGTTTTCAAATCGTATTTCTAGGACGGAGAATATGTGCTATTATTCCTTAGTGGCAAGATAGACAGACAGTTTTGAGAAACTCCAATCAAGTCTTAACAAAGAGACCAAATTAATTCTGCTGTAATAGAACTAATCCAATAAGACACCTATATTTCATATGCTTGCACTACAGTCTAATCTAAACATCTTTAATAAACATAATTAGTAGTTCAAGACATCTATGCATTTTAATTACTACCCTTAGGGCCAGTTTCAGCGGTTCCAGGAAAAGTTCTAGATAGCTATCTGCCAGGTAAATAAATAAAATAGGTAAACTGTTTCTCCAATTTTTACAATAACTGTATCATAGATGAAGCAACCCGTAGAAAGTAGTAAAAAATACTTGTGTTGGAGCTGACTTGCTCCTTCCCTATGCCAAAGAAAAGTAGTCAAAATTAAAAACATTAATATGGCATTGTCTATAAGTATATATGACAGATTCATCAACGCTCTAGCATTAATGCCACTGATGAATAAAAATATTTAGTTTGAAGTCAGTAAAAATGATTTTTGGATACACGAAGTAGTTGCTTTAATTAAGAGGTGGGTGAAGCCGGGAAGCCAGTACACCTACCTATATTAAATAAACATGCAGCTATATGTACGTGGGTTTGCAAGACTGCAGTGCAGTGTAATAATTAGCAATAGTGGCAGCATAAATCTCTCGGCATGACAACGTTTCTGCATTAGGAACACTTGAAATTAGCTAAGTCTGACAATTTGCCGTGCGCCATACTAAGACGGGTGCTGATTTATGATATCCTTTAAGGTGGATACGTCGCCTGGAAGCGGGAAATTCAAATATAAAATGTTTTTTTCATGTTTTACCTAAGTTAACATTCAATATGAGGCGTGATCTTATCTTTTGCGGTTATATTATACCACAAAGTAATTTCTGATGTCCTTGTTTAACTCCAAAACTTCTTAATTCAAATGTAACTGGATATCGCGTCGCATTCACCTTAAGGAAAAAATTAAAAAAAGGAGAAACTTTGATTATTACATCTTTTACGTAGGTGTTGATATTTTATCTCGATATTTATCTAGAGATTAAGATAAAAAGTGGAGCTTGAAAAAGTCTGTGTCGTTATTTATTTTTCTTCTTTCTTTGATTTTAAACTTTTAAATTACAACTTATCGGTGATAATGATTATAAAAAAGTACATGTTTAACTACTACGCACTCCGTATTCCGATCACTGCTTGGTTCCCATCATCCTATCTACCAAAGATATATTCAAGTGATAATGAGAAGTCGAGCGAGCGTTAAGTAGGAAATAAAGTTGCTGATAACGTACCTACTTATGCCGTTAGCAGTAGATAATGTAGGTGCTAATAAGCGCTCGTTTATAAGAACTTTATTCAATTATTTAGATGAAAGTTACCGGTAATTTAAGATTAACTGTGATTAAAATAGGAACTTAAATTATCCATAAGTAATGAACCGAAAAATATACAACGTTTTATTTAATCTAGTTTTACAGGATTATTTAATAAAAAAAAGATTGGGAAACTGTCAAAAAATAATACTTGTCTACTTTCAAATTAAAGCACGTTGAGGAAAACTATTGACATAGTTTAACTTCAATTTTTTTGTAGCAATCTTAAATAACTTAGTATTAAAATAAACTTAGCACCCACCAAGAAGCATGACGAACTCGCTGCACAACATTCCAACTAGATCCTCCATATTCAAAAACTTCACTGACAACAATTTAAAAATCGAATTATTCAACCACAAAATCACAATGATGAACAAATCATTAAGGCGAGTCCACACTCACACGAACGATACTCCACGGAATGCTCATTTACGGTTTATTTTATAATTGGAATTTGGAACGCTACGTGCGCGCTCCGTGCGGCGCGGAAGAGAACTAACTGAACCGAGGATATCCTACAGGACGTGCCCCGTTTACTTTATGAGGATCGATATTTACATAGTGCTTTTAATATTCTAGTGTCAAGTTGTTTACTAACTACTAATTATTGGATGCACTTTGTATACGGTTTAGTTTGTCGATGTAATTTTAATTAGTTTCTTTTAGTACATAAAGTTGAATTTTGTTACATTGAATAAAAAATCGAAAAATAAGATTCTAACAAAGTAAAAATTATAAAATGTTAATATCAATCCTTCAGTATTTTATTTTCTTTTAAAAACTTTTTTAAAAAGTTGCCAAAAATAACACTTCTCAACCACCATCCCTTTGTTTACTTGATCCCAGTGTCAAATACGTCAAGCATCAATGTCCTGGTCTATATTTAAGTCATTTATAAATACACGCTTGAATCAAGCGACTTCGCCGTCAAAGAAATCCGAAGTTAGACGGTGAACGAGTCAACTTGCATACCAATAACTTCGAACAGAGAATTGTAATCCAGCGCCATGAATTTCTAATTTCAAATTACATTATTCCACGTATATCTCACGGAATAGTGTGTATCGCCTTTACGATTTACAAAAGAGATTGTATATCTACGCATGCAGATAGGGTTGTAAATCAGAAAATGTTTCGGTTCATAGATCAGAGAGTTTGGAAATTGAGCGGGATCGCAATTTTCTGAGATACCTTCGCACGAGTATACTATTATATACTTGGGCATGTGTTTTTATACGTGTATACAATTTACATTTATTGCTGAGAAACAGAGCGTCGTAAAATGTTCAAAGCATCCATTACATTAACATAACATCGCGCCTGTTTTCAAAAATGGGCTCCTGGCTACTACACATCTACTACATGAGTTTCTGATACCTAGAACCCTATCGAACCCAAATCGTTATAAAGCAAGTCTTCTATGCCAACGTAAAGTAGGAAAACAAATTCGTGAATTAGGGCATCTCAGAAGTAATATAGAGAGAAGAGAGAGTAGAGTAGACATTATTAGTGAGGAAGGTATCATTACGATCAGTATAAGTAATTGGTCTCCGTCAATCAAGCTAATTGGCAGACGTTCAAACAATGAATGAAATTGGTCAGGTTTCGTGAACCGTAGGCAATTGAGTTCAAATGTTATCGATGGGAAGTAAATTGAAGGACCTAAGCGAATGTTGTCCTTAAAAATAAGACATAATTTTCAATTTATCAAAAGATTTTATGACTCCTTCTTTACAAGTGAAATGTGAGTTTAAAATAAATATATAAAGACAAATAAAACAGTTTTTTTAAAGCCGCATAAAATGAAAATATACTGTGGAAACTGCTACAATGTCAGAATAAATGTAGGTACTTTCAAAATGATACACCAGAGTTTGAAAAGACTCCACTAATCATCCCATACACTCCTTTGATTTCACGCAAACATGCTCCAATTACATAACATAATAAGCCTATCAGCATTAACAAAGCCTTATCATCTCATCACAGTTAATGACGTCATAAATTATAAAGTACAAGCTGTTTGCAGGTACCGACGCTCCCCACAACATTTTATGTAAATACCTTATTATGAATGTGAAGTAAACAACATATTTGACTTAAAAGGACTATTTTAGAACACGAGGACATGATTCATTGCACATGGCTTTGCTTAATTGGAATCAAATTTCATGTATGCTGGGGAGCTTATTATTATGGAGACTGCTAAATCACTAGTTGTCCATGTTGCAGACAGAATATAATACTTACTATTTTCTGTTTTTGCAGTGTATACAATGAAAATGTTCTCGCTCAACCGCAATTTAAAACGTTTTATATCAAAGACACAACGATATTATAGCCAGCCATAAAGACAAACTTAATAAACTAAACGTTCCAAAAGCATAAATCAAAGAAGATTAAAAAAGGAAGACAAGAAAGGCCACAACAAAAGTTCCAGCATTTTTATTGCGCTGCGTCGCGCCAGCATATATCCCGGATATAAAACTAGACTAGTATAGGAAAGTATAGATGATATAGACGCTAGACTATATAGGAACACCATGACGAATCTTGGATGTGGTCCAGAAACTCGAGGACAAGACTTCAAGGCTGAAGTCGCCTTGAAAACACCAATAGAAATCGTGCCAAACACGGAATTGGGAGGTGCTTTGTTGTTCGATTTATAACGTAATATGTTACATGGTTCCTTTATGTTTTCGTCGATCGATTCAAAGTACTATTATTATTCAGCAGGTATTCTCTGTCTATCTTCAAATAGAATACAAGCAAGACTCGTCTTTACGTAGTCTACGGTAGATTTATCAAAACTGTCTAAACTTCTAAAGCATGAATTTGCAATTCGCACTAACGACTCCTGAACTTAAGGTACTACAGCAGTGGCGAAATTCCTATGTTTATATAACCTATCCATTACAGCATTTCACAACAATGCCGTACAAAAATCTATTTACGAAAGATTTTTATCCATGCAACATAAATTGGAAATGTTCCGGCACAAAGTTGTGAGATTAAAGAAAACCTCGATGTAAGGTATATTTCAGACATCAGCCAATATCAATTGCTCTTTGGAAAGTTTCCAGAATGGGTAATCTGGAGCACGTCGTCATTGCGACAGTTTCCTACGATGCATCAGGATGCAGTGTGCTGTTTACTTGCAGTTCTTTTGAAATTTAAATTTTTATTCCCGTGTATGCTCTAACGCGCTTGCATGGTTTGGTTTCATGATTGGCGTGTCGGCTGTCATGATTACTACTTTTTAAGCTTATGAAATATTAGTTTTATATGGGAACTGGTTTTGATTGGGGATTCAAAATAAATTATAAGGTTATAAATGAAATGGACAACGTAGAAGACTCAAAATTAATGTCATTGTAGGTATTATAAATAAATAATGACATGTTGTCGCAATAACCATAAAATGTTAATTACTACTTAATAATGAACCACCAAATCCACTAATGGCATATTTTAACCAGCAAACATTAATAAAACCAGTAATTAATGACGCACGAATGGATTGTGAATCGATAGCGAAAGGGCTGTAGGATTAGTTCGAATGAGTAGGCAGTGGGCATGACCAGTTGAATGCAAAAAGGATGAAAGGGAGATTATGCAACAACAACTTACAAAAAAGGACGAAAGCTTTGACCAACAGGACGATAATACTGGTGAAATAATACAAAAATAAACGCAATACCCGTTAGCATAAAGACGGATAAAGGCTAAGGCTAAGCAATCTCATCGACAGTAGAATTAGGACCCATGTGCTTGGTAGCGATCCTATTACCGTTTCAATTTGCAGCCAATGCAATTGCAAACGTGATTAGCATTACTTTAATTTAAATATGTTCAATAGGTATAAATTAATAGGTCGTTACACAAAGCTTTCCAAAAATATTTTCACTGGAGTAGACGAGAGCGAATTTAGGACGCTAATTGATCGATATCGGTTAGCCAAATCAGGTCACTGAAAATAGACCCACAAACCACCCGCCGAAACACAATTTTAAAATAAATGAAATGCAGAAAATAGCACCAAAAGTGGAAGAACTAATCTCAAATATACTATGTATTAAATACCCTTACTTGTTCCGCTGCGAAGAAATTGGTGCCAGTTTTCTCCAAAGTAAGGTCAGGGTTACCCTGGATTATTTCCAAAATCATATTTGGCATTCGTTTATGTCCACGACCCACATAGTATACCATTTCATTATAATATTTGGGGCAAAAATATCGATTAGTGAGTCAAAGTCAACCCTTAAAAGTAGGGTAGATGTTGCACCCTCTGTGTTACTGTGCTGACGCATGTTAGGGATCTAATAAACTATAAATATTGATTTGCCAATTAATTTTGAACTTTATTGCAATGGAATAAGATTTTTGACAATATAGCTGGGTATATGCTGTTTTATTGCGGATATAAGGTGGTCAAATATTTAGCCATTAGCTTGATGAAATAAAATGTTCTCCTGATTTTATTAACGTTGAGTCCACTAAGTAATTAATGTCTAAGGAAAACGGCCGGGTTAAGGAAAGGGACAAGAAATATTTGCGACAGTATGAAGAGGAACTCTAGGAAATGTACTTGGTAAATTTTCTTTTAGTGAAAAATTACCAATAGTAAAAGTCCTTCAGAATACAAGTTACCCAATGAATGATAAAAATCATTAAAAAGTAATAATATTTTTTTTCTCTTAAACGCAAATACCCTCTTAGAAATTTCTAGATTAAAACCAAATAACACCTGCAGGAGTGGTCAAGTTCCACAAAGAGTTCGTTTGCAAAGCTTCAACAAACTACCCTGAAGCGACCACCAGAGAAATTTAATTAAAACTACCGCCTCAAGGCGCATTCGCATCGCGCGTGTACCGTTGTGGCTATGAAACGCTAAGCAACGACGGAAAATACAACAGAATGAGGGAAATATTTCCTTAGATGCTTTTGTGAGAAAATTGAAAATTATTTTCACGCTCAAGAAAATAAGCACTTGTGCTTTGTGATTACTGTAAGTGGTTAGAAGTTCCGCATGTGTACTCGTTCCGCTTTTGTCTGTATTGTGGGAATTTTCTTTCCTGTTAAATTTGCTGAATAAGCTTTAGAGATTAGAAAGTACTGAATTATAAATCAAGTGCTTTTCCACTTTTGCAGTAAATTCCGCTTTCTTTAAAGCCTGACCACTGAGACCGGTACCCAATAATCTAGACTGCATCAACTAATTTAGCTCGATAAAGGTGACCACGAAAACACCTTGCCGACGAAATAAAATTAAATTAGAAAGTTTTCCGTCCCACAAGGTACCCTAAAACGTGACACATAACCACCGTGCGAAACGGTCACCTGTTCATTATTTATGGACGAAAATTACATATAAAGGGAAGACCCTCCTTGCACGCAAAGAACACCCAGAGTGTGAGGCATACAAAATGATAAAAATATCGTTTCCTTTCATATTAAAACATGTCCAATCAACACAATCTTGACGTTGAAGTCAAAGGAGCCGTATTAAGACAAACTGCTGTGCGGCGACGCCCGACTGATGCTCAGGGCTGGCAGTTGTGTCAAATGATTACCAAAAAAAATATTGTATTTATTTTAGGCTCACACCCCTTATGCACAGTTTTGAAAACGATAAGCCTGCTTTCAAGTATGAACTACATCCCCAAGCCATTCAATTTAAACATACAATTACAATACGACAGACAATTCTGGCACAATGGCCACCGCAGACTTTGACCCCTCCTTCTTTATACCTAGAAATACAAACAAAAGTCACGTCCAGCAAAAATTGCATCGCAAAATCTAGGTGAAAACATCAAAAGTCCATCTAGAGTAGCTTCTACAAAACAAGTTTTTAACAAAAGACGTGTCAGTGACGACAACCCTGGATTGCACGCATGAGCAGCGTTTGCAAAGACATTACGCGTCCCTTAACCCACGCATCTACGGCGCCGGCTAGGCGAACAGCTTTTAATATTAGAAAGAGTTTAATGTGTTATGTTTCGTTTTCTCTTTATGGATCATCTTTGAGATTAAGCACACTTTTATCTGGACTTTAGATCGTAGTAGTGCCTTCATTTATGGCTTGGCTGGAGGCAAAATGTTTGTGTGGTTCGTTTGGTTCCGCCTTATCTGTATAGGGAGGAGCTTTAGTAGGTACTTTTGTCCTTTTTTTTATTATTCTGGTACTCCACAGTTTATGTAAGTCAACCAAGTCTTCTGTTTTTATTGCAAGATAAGAAAGGGCTATTGAATTAAAGTGGCCAGTGTGAATAATTACATTAAAAAACATGATGCAATTGCAATGAATCCCGGAATCCTACAGCCATTGTTGGTTTCAATACTGGCCTTTTATAGTCGGACTATGCCAGCAGTATTATTCAATGGAAGCGTAAAGCCGAGAGCGTTTGAATCGATCGCGTCAGCTTTTCAAATCGGTATTAAATACTAGCATGCCAGTACTAGAGCCGTGTATTTTTTAGGCTGTCAATTTTTGTAAAGATGAGAGATGGAATGCAGGTGCACATAGCATTATCATACTTTAAAAGAGAAAATACTTTGAAGAGAAAATATTTTAGTAATATTGCAAATAATTTAGACAAGATAGACGACTTCTGGGAGTCATTCCTCAATGTTTATACCATGTAAGGTAGCCAAGAGACAATTCCGCGAAATAATAGCCCCCACTAGAATCTTTATTCTCATGAACTATACCGGAGGCAAATCAATGATGAACTATTCCAATATTAAGTGGAGTGGCTGCAAAAATAAAATAATAAGCTTTTATTGTTCGTTGTTCAGCAAATAATCGGAGCGTATCGTGAAGAACAATTGACGGAGAACAACCAATATTGTTCTTGGAATCATTGAACCAATCGTTTATTTTACTGTACACAATCAACTAGAAATTATTTTATGGATTGTAATGTCTTTAATAATATTATACAGCTGAAGAGTTTGTTTGCTTTAACGCGCTTATGTCAGGTACAACTGGACAGTTTCATATCAGCCTTTTTATCTTCCCACTGCTGGGCACAGGCCTCCTCTCGCACATAGAAGGATTGTGCATTAACCACCACACTTGCACAATGCGGGTTACGGGACCGATTACAAAAATTTTTAGACGCTATATTTTATCTGGGCGTGCAGAGTAGCCTACACGGGGCCTGAGTGAAAGTGCTGGCGGAAGCTAGTTAGTTAATATCTTCATCTAGACCTATCTCTATGATAAAATCTAGCTTCTTAATCAAAACAATACGCTTCCACATCTCACTCCTTTCAGTTTATACATAAAATGTATTTGATTACCGAAACTGGAGGCGAGAGCATACATTACAAGTCAAAGGCAGACGGCTATTCAGTACCATCGTAAATAATACGCTGGAGGATAACAAATGGTTACTAACGAGGAATAAACATGTTTCTCACAGGCTAAGTTTAGACTACGATACTATATTATTCATAAACAGGAGCAACTGTTTATCAACAGTGTTATGACGTATAATATGAAAGTATCTAGACACGCGGCAGCGTGTCAAGCCAAGTTCAAGCAAAGACTGGCTGGCAAGCGCCACGTGTATATTTACAGGAACCATTTGGTGCCACTTTTTACCCCTTCATAACTCAAAACCTACTTAACGTAAACACTTGAAACTACGTGTGTTTCATTATGTCCATAAGGACACCTAGAAGCCCAAATTTCATGAAGCTAGCTCAAACGGTTATAAAGATATGAAGGTCCAAAAATCGTAAAATTCCCACTGACTGACTGACTTATAGTACCTAAACCTAACCTACTTCCAGACAACCTAGAAAAATGAAATTTGGAATCTAGCTCGGTAATTGTGTGTAAGCATAGGAAAAAATCTGAAAACAAAAAAAAGTTAAAAAATAGGGGGGGTCCCCATACAACAAACGTGTAAACCGCAAATTATAACTTTGTTTTTCATATATTTGTATAAAAAACCGGCCAAGTGCGAGTTGGACTCGCGCACGAAGGGTTCCGTACCATTATCTATGAAAAACCGGCCAAGTGGGAGTTGGACTCGCGCACGAAGGGTCCCGTACCACGTTTATTGTATGGGGACCCCCCTTAATATTTAACTTTTTTTATTTTTAGTATTTGTTATTATAACGGCAATGGAAATAAATCATTTGTGAAGATTTCAGCTTTCTAGCTATCACGATTTATGAGATACAGCCTGCTTCTTTACAAAAAGTAATGATATCCCACCAAAAACATAAATGTAAAAAAAGGAAAGCCAAGTTCAATATAAGACCTATGCCTGGTTGTGGGCTTCACCGCAAAAAGAACGGAGATCTAAATGAGTCCCAAGTTCTGTACAAAATCCAAATATGTATTTATAGGTACAAGATATGACTTGGCTAGTTTTTATTAGGATAAAAATTTTTTTTTATTTTATTAATAAATTTATAGAATAACTGAGGTAGTAAAAACTGGTCCACATTATCTTGTTCCTATAAATACATATTTGGATTTTGTACAGAACTTGGGACTCATTTAGATCTCCGTTCTTTTTGCGGTGAAGCCCACAACCAGGCATAGGTCTTATATTGAACTTGGCTTTCCTTTTTTTACATTTATGTTTTTGGTGGGTTAACAATATCATCATCAGCCTTTTTGGTAATGTAGATTTTGGCCCAGTTCAGACGTATGATGCTGACATTTAGCTATTTCAGATCTTCAACTTGGAACAGGTAAGTATTATTTTCTATATACAAAGCAAATATTCAAAAAAATTATATACTTTAGGCTAGCTGTTTTCCCGCGTTCCGTTCCAGATAAAATATAACTCGGGGATAATGCAGCTTTCCAACAGTGACATAATTTTTCAAATCGATTCAGTACTTTGGGATACAAACAAACAAACAAAAAAAACATTTATTGTTTATAGAATAGATAAAAGAGGATTCTTAAAATATATGTGAATGTCTATATTGTCAGTTTGAACAAAAAGTAACATTTTATCTAGCGTTCAAATTCTACTGAACAAATATACACTAGGGGATAGCTACTAAAGTTGAGAGCCAAGGGATGAAACACGTTCGACCAACTTTACAATCACGTCTCTTTAGTTTCTAGAGTTTCCAAGTACTTGGAGTACTATGCACTTACATAGTTGCTACTTACAACCACTCGTATAAAGGCTGTAAGTACCATATATGGTATGTTTGTAAGGACGACAACAGGTCTACCCGAATCTGTAAAATTTTACCAATCAAACATAAATCTTCCACTATTGCGATAAGGTTGAAAATCTATTGAAGAAAACTGACAGATTGGGGTAGGTTAATGGGCTAGCGACTGTACTAATGACGGGGTTTTCAAAGAAATTATAATGCAGTACAAGCGACATGTTGGCATTTTATCATTTTCGGAGACCTTTCAGTCCTTTAACTCCCAAAAAAAATATATTAGATACAAAAAATGTACACTAAAATTTGAGGAGTTGCTTGATACGTACGTAATTGTTACGCCTTAGAGTTAGCTACGGTTACTATTGGTGCTCGCACTGATGAAATATTCATTAGTGTCACCACATCTTACATCAAAAGAGACAAAATTGAGACGGACCGCTTCTTATCCTGTGACCAATAGAAGTCAAGAATCCTTCACATTTACTGAGAACAAAAGTCCACTGAAGGGCAAACATGTTTCGTAAAACTTCAGACACGTCCACTCGCTCAACAGCACGAGTCAGCTTACTCAGTTATTTGTTCTACATGAAGGACAAAGAGTTTCTGTACTATGTACAGTACAGTGCATTTTTAGACGTACTTCAGAACGTGAAAATTTCATATCTCGTCTGGCTAAACTATTTTCAGAAACGATGCAAGTATGCAAGCTTGTAAACTTGTATGAAAGATTCAAAAATAAGCTTATTTTTCTACCAGAGGAAGATGTTTGCTGGGAAATATAATCCAACTTGTAATGGTACATAATTTATAGCACTTTGGAGATGGAAGCTATTAATCATTTGCCCAAATCTGTCAACGAGATCGTTAATAAATATAGGCTGGTTTATCTTAATTAGCTAACATCACGATGAGTAACCAATACCTTAGTATATCAGGACTCCTAGCGGCCCATTTCACTGGTTTCAGATAAAGTTGTAGATAGCTATCTGACACATGATGCCATAGAAATGCTTTAATTTTGGCTACTTTTCTATGGTATTATGTATCTAGAATTTTATTTGGAATCTGTGAAACTGGCTGTAAGTCTAATATCGATTGGAATCGTACACTACGCTAAAATAAATTGTTCAACTATTTTAGTACCTGAAACAAGTTCAATAATTAGTGACAATTGTAAACTTTAATTGACAACTAAATACGACACTAACTACCAGGACAACAGGTATTAAAATGAGTATAAGAACAAAAACAAAATGGCCGCTGGCATTTATCCAACACTCCAGTTTGTACCGCCCAGTTGTTAAAACTTAGGTTCAAACGGACATCAGAGGCCAGCAAATCAGCCTACCTTAATCTGTCGAATTTCTTCAATAGATATTCAACCTTATTACAATAGTAGAAGGTTAATTTTTCATAAGTAAAAGTGACGCATTCGGGTAGTTTGACCTGCTGTTGTTTGTACAGACAACAACACATCAAGTTACCACAATCTGTCAAATTTCTGCAATGGATTTTCAACCTTATCACAACAGTGGGTAGGTTAATGTTTGATTGGAAAAAATTGATAGATTCGTAAACGTTGACCTGCTGTCGTCTGTACAGACAACAGCACATCAAGTTACCACAATCTGTCAAATTTCTGCAATCGATTTTCAACCTTATCACAATGGAGGTAGGTTAATGTTTGATTGGTAAAATTTGACAGATTCGTATACGTTGACTTGTTGTTGTTTGTACCTCGCTGAAATAGGCATGTTAAGTATTTTAATCATGACATGACAATTTTTTTACCTATTTTTCCCCTTAGCGAAAGCTGTAACAACTTAGACACGAAACACAATTCCATTGATGAATTTTAAGATTAAGAGTCCTTTTTCAGGAGTAGGTCTTGGCCGATAAAAATAAAATCTTAGACATAAGACGGCAAGTTAGATAAGTTATTCACATTCGAAGATAGGTAGATATGTGTGAATTCTCTATTTGCAAATGGCGCCAAGTTTTAAGCGGTGTTACGCAGCGAGTTGGATGTGCTCGTTTTGCTTTAAATTAGTCACTACAGTTTTTTTTTCGTTTTAAGGAGAGCTGCGGTAACTTAGAGGATCTATTTGTTACCAGTCCGACAAACAGTGGGTTCTCTATTTGAAACCTATTGTAATAAGTCTTAAGCATCCAGTTGCATAGATTGGGCAATCATTATTGAAATATTTTACAATGATTTCAAAATACAAAAAGCTATGACGAGTTTTTGATATTTTATATTTTGTTGATCTTTGAATAATGAAACTGTGAAAGCTGCATCCTTTTAAATCTAACATTTTAGTAACTAGACCTTTAGTAGGTAATATGAACCAATTCACACTATCCTTCCATACAAAAATTCATTAAAACCTATTTTCATTCACACCCTCCATATAAATCTAGCAAACACATTCAGAATTACAGATACAACTATAAAACAAAACTAACAGTTTGTACTAGTGTTAAAACGAGCAAAAAACTCAAGTGGCGACCGGAGCCACGGTCTGGCGCGTGTCCAAATACAGTCATAGTTCACAGGCAGATACCGGCTGAGATATATGTATGTTTATACAGCTATAGCGTGGTGAATTAAGCTTGGTACATGTAAATACATGACGTGTTGTGTTCAAATCATCATCACTGTTTTTATTATCCCTCCATAGGCCTCCTCTTAACTGTATGAGACATACGTCACCGGCTGGTGATAATATATAGTATGAGACCCCTGCTCCAGGCGGATGGGCGATTATAGACTTCGAAGTCAATGTTTCCTCAAGATATTTTCCTTCATCTTTACTCAATCATTGATGGCTAATAATACCTCAAATTAATATGTCTAAACTGAATAAGGAAATCATTTTTTATATTTTATGTAGAAATATCATACACGCTGCCTCCTCTTAACTTATACCAAATAACATCGAACAAAATTTAGAAGATTTTTATTTCAAACTTTTCATTACTTTTCGGCACTAAATGTACAAAAAAAGCGCCATAAAAGCTCTTATCTGCTCGCTGAAGTCGAGTGAACTATCATTGTCCTACTTACACTTCATTTCCGTAAGGTTTTTTTACCATTTTTTGGATGAAATCGCATAGACTCGCATCGACGAAGCAAAGCATAATTTTCTTAGCTTTTGCTACCTAGTCCTAGAGTCTAAAATTATAGCCACATTAACCTAGACAAGTAATAAGGAAATGTTACACATTTAGCACTAAAATAAAGTCCTACCTGGTTCTTGAAGCATAGCGCCACATTAACCGCACTGTACAGCATTTTGACGACACAATATATCAACTGCAAGCTAATTATCACTTCATTATGACTGTATAAGACCTTCTTCCATATAATAGCCGAAACAGTGGTCCACATTGAATGAGATACCAACCACGAATGGTTCGATGAGACATTTCAGCAGACAATAGGATTTGTTTATAAACATCATGAAATTATTTAACAAATAAATATGGTTTGGTATTTGTTGATATGGCTGGCAGAAGGAAATAAACATTAGTGACCATGTCTGGGTTATTTATTGGGAATTGCATAATGGTTTTGATTTGGCTGTCACTTATTTGGGGTGACGTTTTCTGGTTTGGTTGTGGATATTCAAATATGATAATTAGTGCTAGTGGTAACAAAATCGGAGAAAAATTACGAGAACTTTTGTTAAACTGTAATGAGGTATTTTTGTGTTTTATGTTATGCTTTTTACAATGACTGCATTAAAAAAAAAATTAAGAAAGAAAATACTAATAATTTTGTAATAAATCTTACTTTTATCGTTTTAGTTCACATTAAACAGTACTTCACTGAAATCGCGGGAATTTGTCAAAAAACATAAACAAGTAATAAAAGTTTTTGGCAATAAAAAAATTCAAAATCATTATGAATCTACTTAAACATTAATTTTGAAATTTGTTCACAGACATTCATAAAATACACTTTTTTCATAACATCCTTCAGGAAATGTTATATTGGTTGTAAAATAAGCTCAAAAAATCATAAAAAAAACTGCAATCAATGGAATATTCTCACGACTCAAGTATTGTGTATAGGGACTGCGGTAATTTCTTTTTAAATGTCCAGTCCCATTCTTTTTAATGTTATGTGAAATGTGTGTTATGTGAATGTTATGAGAGATTTAAGTAAAGTAAATAGTTCCTTTTAATTAATAAATAATGCGAGAATATTACGAGTAACGAGGATGACTAAACATTCCAAACTTATAACACCCGTCTTTTTCGTCGGGGGTTAAAATGGGCGAAACTGAGAAAGATGGCAATTAAAATGTGTTTTATCAAAACTTATAATTACTAGCTAATACTAATAACTACATTTCACGCGTGTCCCGTGGAACCTTATTCACGCACTTGATAAAAAGTAGCATATCTATACTAATATTATAAAGCTGAAAAGTTTATTTATTCGAACGCGCTAATCTCAGGAACTACTGGTCCGATTTGAAAAATTCTTTCAGTGTTAGATAGCCCATTTATCGAGGAAGGCTATAGGCTACTTTTTATCCGAGTGCGCCGAGTAGTTCCCACAGGACGCGGGTGAAACCGCTGGCAGAAGCTAGTAGTCTCATAAACACCAAAACAAACCAATTTGTTAAACAAATGATGTACTCGTGTGTAGGTACGTGCCTTATAAATCAGTCACTTACTTTATCGTAGAGCAATCTAAAACAATACAACATTTGGACAGGACAAGTAGTCTACTACGTCGGTATCTACAAGTGACGGACAGACGGTCGACGCATAATAAATATATACAAACTATAAAGGAAACTACGAGGCCGACTTCCCGTGACAATTATGGACGTGATTTCCTGAGGTTACGTAATGTTGGAATTTGTTTGGCTTAGTTTTTAGTTTAGGATGTTATTACACTCCATGTGTTTTATAGGTTTGAATGTTACTGTTTTATTATATGTATGCTACCGACTATACAATGCAGAGACATTTTCTCAATATGGGCACTCTTTTATTTATGTGAAAATATCCTAATTTTGCATGTTTTGCTTTGTATTTGATCTTCGTAAATATCTCACTTATCTGTGTATCGCAAATTCTCTCTCATCTGAGCGTGTTCTCATTACATCATAAGCTCAAAAGCTTTGTAGCCCGGGTTCCACTTACCGACTTTTTCTTCCAAATAAATAGGTACCTCAAACTATCAATAGAAATAACCTTCATAACATAATTGAAACTAAAACTGATACTAATAACAGTGTTGTCCATTCGACAGTAAGTTATAACATCGATACATTTTTTTATCGATAATCCTACAACACTACTCGTAATCATGAACAACAATATCGTAGGTATATCCCATCAGTCAGGTGTTCATTTCATCCTAGCGAGGTTTCGTCACAACTTTACGTTACCCTGGATTTACCCTCGTCAACGAAGCCGGGTAATTGACGGTACACCCGGGTTTCGTACTGAAACTTGATACATGCGTATAAAAATATTTAGTAGTTACTTATACTTATTGTATGTACCTAGTTAGTTGTGTGTGGGTATATTTGCTACATTTAGAATGGTTGGGATAACTGATGTATTCAGATTCTGAAAGTTATTTTTTTATGAACGGAACCCGTTCATAAAAAAATAACTTTTTGTAAAGACATGAAAAAAAAATTGGTACCAGTGACTAAGTAGATTAATTAATTACTTTCTTTCTGTATCAGGCAGATTTGTTGGATTTGCTATCTATGTATTTCGCATATATTCCTTCAAAAGAGCTAAAAGTTATGTTGTGCGGATAGTCATATTACGGCACACGACTATCAGCAACACCTGAGCAAAATCATGAAGAATTTAGACAAGAGACCGTATGATGTTTAACATTAACGGAATACTAGCTTCATTCAGTTCTGAACCTAAGAATCGGATTTAAGAGGCATTTCCCAGTAAAACGATAATATTATTCAATTGCCATACCATAACATCTGGAAAGGCGTTCAGAAGAACAAAGGCGGCTGACATTATTATTCCATTTTCAAATCCGAACGAGAAATATTCCCAGCCAGCACTTGGATATCGGTTTAGAACCTCTTTTAATGCAGAAACTATTTTCAGTAAAAGAGAAAATAATAAAATATGTATTACAGAAACATCTGTGGCCAACGGCGGGTGTGTTTGGGAATCTATGTAAATGCGCAATGCGTCATACCATGCAGACTCATGAATTATGGAGATATCCACCTTAGGGCTGTAGATCCTCGACACAATAGGAATTTTCATATAAATTTTATACGTCTGTATCGAAATTGTGTCGATAAATCGAAGCGAGTACGTTACAGGCAAAGAAAATTTAGGGTAACTTCAAAAACCTTTTATAAGTAATTTTTAAGTTTCATTTAGCATAAGAGGATCGTTCATTCAGCACTTACTGATTTAAATAAAAGTGAAGAGCAATTTTAACTGTTAGCCATATATTTTCGGCAATTTGTAAGTGACGCCTAAAAAAAATATCAAAAAACCATTGCCCCAAAGGTAAAAAGTTTTCTAAAATATTAAATTAAAAAATAATAATTAGAGGCATACGAAAAAGAACGATAACTTTTGGTCCTAAAAGTCGATATCGAAACTAAAACTTATTTCGACAACCCTAATCTTTAGAAAGTTTAATCCAAGACACAGTGTCTTACATCTTTGACATGCTCATGATGTGTTTATGCTAAATAAAATGTACATAATGTTATAGTGACCTCTTTTTAAGAACCAAAAAAAAATCTACATTAAATAACTTTCATAGGACTGAAATACCACCTTGAAACTTTTGTCTTAAATTTTCTTCTCTTTTTTCTTTTGTCTTTAATTGTTTCAATAGATTTTCAACCAGCAAAATAGTGGAAGGTTAATGTTCGATTGAGTTTTTTTTTCAGATTCGGGTAGAAAGAAGGGGCATAAAAAATATTTTAAAAATTTAATCAGTTTGAGTAAAACCTAAAAGCATTAGAACAGATACGCTATTAATTTCAATTGTAACAGGCAGCCATAAAGCAAACTCAATAGATTTAGGACCCATAGGAATTTAATGCGATTCCCATTAGACTCGCACATAAATTATCACAAAACTTAGATAATAAACTATAGATTAATCCTTTTGGGTGCAATTTCGAATGCATTATGCATTATAGCAGCTTCGAGCCAAGGTCGTAGATAATAGACAAACTCTATGAATAATGTCTCTCTCGATAATGCTGGTAGGACCAGAATAGTTTGGACCATAACGTTTTAAGTTACCCTTGTAATATCGATAGTCTTGGTTAACTATTCATAAGTTTGAAGTAACCACTTTAACGGTCAGTTTCACAGGTTCCAGATAAAGTTCTAAATAGCTAACTGATTGATAGTGCCATAGAAATGTGTTTAATTTTTATTACCTTTCTATTGCATGATCCATCAGATAGCTACCTAGAACTTTATCTAGAACTTCTGAAACTGGCCGTAACTATATAAATTCATCGAAAACACGAAGCATTAATTTTTGTGCGAGCAGTTATTTTCCACCATGGACTTCCATTGACTATAAATTGACAAGTAGGTAATCCAAAATTTTAAACAAGTATCAAAGGACCAAACCTGTCACCCAAAAGTTTTGATACTTTAAATCGTTTACACAATACCTATTCTTTCAATACCTTCGTATACTATAAAAGCTTTTACAACTGAATCAGTTTGTTAAATCTTCTCCTAGTCACGTCATGGTTAGTTCCTGTGAACAAAGTTGGGATGTACAGACGCCAACACACCAATCTACCTCAATCTGTCAAACTCTTTCAATAGGTTTTCAACCTTATCACAATAATGGAAGGTTGAAAATCGATTGAAGTTTTACAGATTGGCGTAGGTTGTCTCGTTGTCGTCTGTACTAGAATGTGCACTAGTTTCGCTTTGAGGTGAACTAGCTTCGGCTGAACGTTACGCTTCATGGAGGATGTAATGCAATTTCTTCGTTCATGTAAATAGTGTGTAGCTTTTATGTTACGTCATGTTGCAGGGCATTGTTGCATGTGTACAAGAAGATGGAATAGGTAACTGATCTTAACACATTATCATAATGTAAGTGTGAGGTATACATTGTGTATTTGGTAACTTTGATATTCTTGAAAATAAATATAGGTAAATATAAAACTCTTTGGTTACCGAGTGACTGACTGACAGACGGACAATGCACAGCCGACTGTACTGAGCGTAGAAAGTTGAGGTACGAAGGTTTCTTAGGAAGTGTAGAGGAAGTACTGAGAGAGGATTTTTGGAAACACCCTCTCTACGCGGGTGAAAGAGAAATACGCGCGGGCGAAGCCAGGTGCCACAGCTAGTGTAAAATTTATAAAAAATCCTTTATTTATTCAAAATGTTAACTGCAGTTTTAGAATATATTTTTATATAAAGAATTTCTATTTTATTCGCCCTGACCCGTTGACCCAGTAACAACCCTCATAAACTTTTACAGCTTTCAGCCTTAAAGGACCAATCCACCTTACCTTATGGAGACTTATTTACCCACAAGGGACTATTTACTGATAGTTGGTTTAAGCCTACTACTTCCGAAGAGAATATTAATTTTATATTCAGTTTTTGAAATAATCCACCACTAACATTTTTATTTCTTTAAACGGGTGTTTTAAGTAAGCCAAGTCAAATGAATTTTGCTCCTTAGTTCCGAAAAATTGCCTCAAAGCAAGATGGTCATTCAGCCACTAATTCTCATTACTCAAACTTGTAATGAAAGCAAATGTTGGCAATAATTACACGAAGTCCAGACAGAAAGTTGTTCAATTAATTCAAACCTTTGAATTTGAAGCCGGGGTTTTGTTGCAAAAAATCCCATTTAGCCGCTTCAATCGTTTCAAACCACTATAAAATCAAAGCTTCACCCGCCTCAATTAGATTTGTAGTCTAAAGCGCAAAATAAAATTCCTTTATCGTTCTTTTAGGTGTTTCTTTGAGGCTAAAGATCCAGCGACTGATCCTCCAACTAATCTAGCGACTGATCCACAATACTACGTCTGGGCGGGGTTATTGCACTCTCTGACTCATGGCCGTTTGCAACTACTATGAACTGAAGTTACGGTTTTCGCGTAAACGACTTGTTAGCGAGTTTACGAGATTCAGTTTGATTTGCACATGAGCTTCACAAACGTGCGTCAGTCATAAATGTTTTAAAGTCTTTACAGATTGACTTCTTGATTTGGATTATTGAGACTTTATGTGATCATAATTCTTTTGGGAGCTGGAACATTCAGAGTCTTACTATAAACGACGCCAGTTTATTGAAAACTGGCGATCGTCATGTGTTTAAGAAAATTTTGTATGGAGAATTTTCTAAAACACGTGATGATCGCGTATTTAACTTTTTGTAGTAAGAACAAAAATCTTTAAGAAATTATTTTAAGCAAAAGTCCTCTAAAATTCATTGAGGCTTACTAGCGCTTTCAATTCTAAGTTAGGTAAGTAGATCAGATCTTGGTTAATTTATAATTCTTCTTAGAATGTGACATGTATTTTCGCTTAAACAATAACCTGTATTATTCAGGCCTACTTCTCTAAAAGTAATCCTCTAAAAAGTTGGGTCAACTAACATTACGAAATAAAATTACCTACGGCTATCCCAACAAACGTTAAATCTCAGAACAACAGAAAACTTGGTCCTTATACCCAGAAAAGTTTCCAACAAAAATTTGATTTAGCTTCCGTAAGAAAAATAGAAGCAAATGGGTATTCCCAACATTTTCCCATTCGAGTTTTCAGGGTTCCGTACCCAAAAGGGTAAAACGGTCTGTTTGTCCGTCTCCAGGCTGTATTCCATAAACCATGCTATGTGAAATTTTCACAAAGTATGTATTTGCTTTATCCTTGCCGCTAGAACAACAAATACTAAAAATTATAAATATATGTATATTAAGGGTTATATTATATTAAGTTTGAGGTTTCATACGTTTATTATATGGTCCCCATATAATAAACGTATGAAACCGCAAACTATAACTTTGTTTTATTTGTATGAAAAACAAAGTAATAATTTGCGGTTTACAAAAATGTTTGTATTTTGGCTATTTTCATATATAATGGTAGGGAACCCTACGCGCGCGAGTCCAACTCGCACTTGGGCGGTTTTTTCTTTTTTCAGTTTTTCCAATACCACTTACGAGTCGTTCCATTGTTTTGCACGATACGTATGTCTGGGGTAGATGGATTGGCTATAATTCCTACTGGCAATGTTTGTACATAAATATCCATGTTTTTAAAAAGAAACTAGCATTTGTTTTCCATGAAACAAATGACTGTATGCTCTGCTTTGTATTTCTACAATTTGCTTGAGATGTATAATTAAACTTTGTTGCGCTATAGAATTTAGTTTAGTTATTGTTGGTCTTTGTTGTCGTGTATTGTTTAAGTATCACAAACAATACGCTTGAATATAATATTAGATTTCGCTATAAAATGAGAATCCTAGTTTCGTTGTGTTTTCAGCGTAATGCAATTTTTTTTTTTTNGGGACTATTTACTGATAGTTGGTTTAAGCCTACTACTTCCGAAGAGAATATTAATTTTATATTCAGTTTTTGAAATAATCCACCACTAACATTTTTATTTCTTTAAACGGGTGTTTTAAGTAAGCCAAGTCAAATGAATTTTGCTCCTTAGTTCCGAAAAATTGCCTCAAAGCAAGATGGTCATTCAGCCACTAATTCTCATTACTCAAACTTGTAATGAAAGCAAATGTTGGCAATAATTACACGAAGTCCAGACAGAAAGTTGTTCAATTAATTCAAACCTTTGAATTTGAAGCCGGGGTTTTGTTGCAAAAAATCCCATTTAGCCGCTTCAATCGTTTCAAACCACTATAAAATCAAAGCTTCACCCGCCTCAATTAGATTTGTAGTCTAAAGCGCAAAATAAAATTCCTTTATCGTTCTTTTAGGTGTTTCTTTGAGGCTAAAGATCCAGCGACTGATCCTCCAACTAATCTAGCGACTGATCCACAATACTACGTCTGGGCGGGGTTATTGCACTCTCTGACTCATGGCCGTTTGCAACTACTATGAACTGAAGTTACGGTTTTCGCGTAAACGACTTGTTAGCGAGTTTACGAGATTCAGTTTGATTTGCACATGAGCTTCACAAACGTGCGTCAGTCATAAATGTTTTAAAGTCTTTACAGATTGACTTCTTGATTTGGATTATTGAGACTTTATGTGATCATAATTCTTTTGGGAGCTGGAACATTCAGAGTCTTACTATAAACGACGCCAGTTTATTGAAAACTGGCGATCGTCATGTGTTTAAGAAAATTTTGTATGGAGAATTTTCTAAAACACGTGATGATCGCGTATTTAACTTTTTGTAGTAAGAACAAAAATCTTTAAGAAATTATTTTAAGCAAAAGTCCTCTAAAATTCATTGAGGCTTACTAGCGCTTTCAATTCTAAGTTAGGTAAGTAGATCAGATCTTGGTTAATTTATAATTCTTCTTAGAATGTGACATGTATTTTCGCTTAAACAATAACCTGTATTATTCAGGCCTACTTCTCTAAAAGTAATCCTCTAAAAAGTTGGGTCAACTAACATTACGAAATAAAATTACCTACGGCTATCCCAACAAACGTTAAATCTCAGAACAACAGAAAACTTGGTCCTTATACCCAGAAAAGTTTCCAACAAAAATTTGATTTAGCTTCCGTAAGAAAAATAGAAGCAAATGGGTATTCCCAACATTTTCCCATTCGAGTTTTCAGGGTTCCGTACCCAAAAGGGTAAAACGGTCTGTTTGTCCGTCTCCAGGCTGTATTCCATAAACCATGCTATGTGAAATTTTCACAAAGTATGTATTTGCTTTATCCTTGCCGCTAGAACAACAAATACTAAAAATTATAAATATATGTATATTAAGGGTTATATTATATTAAGTTTGAGGTTTCATACGTTTATTATATGGTCCCCATATAATAAACGTATGAAACCGCAAACTATAACTTTGTTTTATTTGTATGAAAAACAAAGTAATAATTTGCGGTTTACAAAAATGTTTGTATTTTGGCTATTTTCATATATAATGGTAGGGAACCCTACGCGCGCGAGTCCAACTCGCACTTGGGCGGTTTTTTCTTTTTTCAGTTTTTCCAATACCACTTACGAGTCGTTCCATTGTTTTGCACGATACGTATGTCTGGGGTAGATGGATTGGCTATAATTCCTACTGGCAATGTTTGTACATAAATATCCATGTTTTTAAAAAGAAACTAGCATTTGTTTTCCATGAAACAAATGACTGTATGCTCTGCTTTGTATTTCTACAATTTGCTTGAGATGTATAATTAAACTTTGTTGCGCTATAGAATTTAGTTTAGTTATTGTTGGTCTTTGTTGTCGTGTATTGTTTAAGTATCACAAACAATACGCTTGAATATAATATTAGATTTCGCTATAAAATGAGAATCCTAGTTTCGTTGTGTTTTCAGCGTAATGCAATTTTTTTTTTTTTATAGATTTTGAATTAGTTAGAAACTTGGTGTTTTCAGAATTCATAGAATTTAAAAAGGTTCACAGTCTTGTACGCTTTTTTTCCCAAAAAAACTAAACTTAAGCTTCCTCTATTTATATTAAAAGCAAATATTATAAAGTTCTTTATTTCATGCCTCTGAAAGGTATTTATTTCGTTAATGACGTTATCGCATTAATAAGCGTTATCAACTGGCACTGTTTTACATAAAAGGGCTAGCATTTTGGTAAGAACGTAAAAACGGGTTAATAGCGTGACCGAAATTCTGCGTGTTTTTACATGTAATTAGCATATCGTAGGTATTATTATATATTAAGTTACACGTGGCAATGCGCTTTGTTTAATTTATTTTAATTTTGAATTTCTTGATAAGAAAATATTATTGGCCAGTGTCAGAGGTTCCAGTTGAACTTCTAGATAGCTATCTGTCAGATACTGCTACAGAAAAGTAGTCAATATTAAAAACATGTCTATTGCAGTAATTGTCCAATCTAGACAGATAACTAGACCTTTATCAGTAACCTGTGAAACTGGCGCAAAATATTGACCGTTGGTACCTAATTGATTTGAAAAAGTGTTTATTCACACGCAGCTTATGATATTTAATATCTCCATTACAAAAACAAAAAAAGAAAGAAAGTTTAACATAAAAGATTCGTCTATAAACAAATTTTTCATTCTTAACAAAAAAAATTAGGAAATCCGGACGATTTTATAACATTCCTAAAGAAACACTTTACTGGCGTCTAACATACTAGGGCAAAGTTCAAAGATGGCGGGAAACCCACCGCGCATGCGTACCGTACCGAACAGCTGAGTGGCAGCCATATTGGATTGTAGACATCATGTGCTTGGCATACTATTGCTTACAACTGACCTTTTTATTTTACGTTTTTGGTCCTTTTATCCGCATTTTGAATGAAATAAGAATTGACTGTAGTTTGCCAAACTTATAACACATCAACATTTTCCAATTTTCTCACGCTCTTCGCTTCACTCATGATGACATAAATATTGCTTGGATAAAAAAAGAAAAAAAATTAGATTCTCTTTTTGAAAATAAACAAAACAACTGATACGATCAATCGTATTTCAATCGGCTAATTGGTTGGAATATAGGCAAGGCTCTACCTCATTATAAATTGAAGAACAATCGATTTTCGATTCCTAATTTGTTTAAGTGGCCCGACTATCTACTTATAACTGTATAATAGGTATCATCCATCTAATCAAAAGGTCCTATAGAATGCCGTAGATTCTACAGAAGTTATATACCTTAGCCAATACATATATAATTTGACACAACGTATGTATATCAATGTAGTGTACACTTCTATGACACAAATCTATTGTGTTTTCATAATATTTAGATGTTTAGTAATACTTTTAAGAAATACGTTAAGTTTTTAGGTTATAAAACGGCTATAGCATCGATTTTATGTGACAATAACATCATGTACTCACGGGTGGTTGCTATGAATTAGATGGATCAGTTTTCTTCACCGTCTGTGCTCGTTTCTCGGCAAACTCAGCACTCAGTCTGTGGGCCTTCAGCGTATTAGGTTTCGACATATTAACACTATCACTAACCCGACAAAACACTGAGTTCCTATCAAAATTGACGCTTGACTTCAAAAATAAACACTTTTACTTAAAATACACAGTAAAGCTTAATATTACACGTTCGTTGTTACACTTAGGCTTGGATACGTATTTATCACAATTAATACGATATACCAGAACACATTTTAGCAGCGAAAAGCGATGCTTTCTTATCTAGAACACCAAATAAATTAATAAAGAGCTCCTATTGATCAAAAGTATTTTCTATACGCAATGCTAACGTTACCGCGCGCGTTACTGAAAGGCGATCACTATGTCTCGAAAATGAGACATGCCTTCCAAGTCGCGGTTACAAGACGGATTTAATTTACGTTTAGTGTATTATTTAACTGTTAAATAAGAGAAATTGTTATGATGTATATACAGGTATCGGGACGAAGTTGTGGAGTACCGTGGCGTGGTGTATTGTAGTGAAGTTGGTTGCGTATAGCACGCATGCGCGGAAGGGTCGCCATTGAAGACTTTCCTATTGTTGCCAGAGCCAGACTTTCGATATAAAAAAAGTTCTATGGAATCGCCATGTATGTTGCGTATCAATATGTATTTTATAGCTGTGGTATAAAGTTTAATATTATTTGATGCTGTGTAATGGTAAAAAGCTAATGTAGGGGTGCGTACCACATGGGGTGGCTATCGGTAGGGTTATTATGTCATAGCTGAGCGCTCCGCGTGAGTGTAGAGATTTGTACCGTAATCATTTGATAATTATTTCGATAACGTTTTGATGGATCGACGGTTATAAATTGCACAACGTCGAACTTTAACTTGAGAATAAAATTCCCAGGATCAAAGGATCAACAACGCATTGCTTGTTTGTGTACCTTCTATTCATTCCTTAATCACGCTTCATGTTAGGGAGTTAATAGATTTTTTTTTATTGCTTAACATTTCATAAGGAACAAAGATTTTAACGGCTATAAACGACAAGACAGATAGAGCTGCACTACGAAAAATAAAACAACCTGGATAAAATAAAAAGAAAGGTTTTTGCAGGAACATGCTTTCTATCACGTTCACAGAAACAGTTACAATCTTTTACTGGGAAATAAAAGTGCAGTGCCGCTTTCACGACAAACGCCTTCGTCCTTTTCACTCGAAGGTATTGGTCCTTCAGACTTTTGCTACGGTAAACGAAATACGACTTGCAAAGATACTAGAAAAACAGATTCCCGTTTTTATTGATAATATAATATTTCTTACTGATGATAAGTTACAACATATAAGTTTGCAACTGTTGTTATTTCAGTATTTAATAGTAAGTTTTGTAATAGTTAAAGTATAAAGTAAGTGAAAAGAAAATGTTTTCCAGCTTTTTAGAAAAATCCGATTACGTATCTAGCGATAATTTGGTTGAAATAGAGACTAGTTTACTATAGTCTTGCTATATAACAAACCCCACACCACAGCCTAATAAAATCCCAAGCCACTCCATTCCCAGACAAGTCAAATAAACCAGTAAGAGGCCATCAAAGGAAAATACGTAGTCATCTTTTATCACGTGAGGCTATGCAATTCTACGTTGGAGCGATAAAATGTCGCTCAGAGCCATTCTGAACGTACCACAGTCCCTTGGCTATCGTCATTCGCGTGCCCCTTGCACATTGTGATCACGTTCAAGCTTTGAGTTGTTGACACAGTTTTACGCCGGTGATGTAAGTTATTGTGCAGCATTTTATGGCTGTTGAATGAATTTGCGAAGGGTTTTGGTTACGATTGAAAGTTTAAGGTGATCCCTGAGGGTTTGCGATCATCATTGGTCTGATCGTTTGATAGACTACTATTGGGCTTAAAAAGTTATATATTTTTACAACATGTGGAAACAAGTAAGTTTTTAAGTAGGTAAGTAGACAAAATGGTTTTAATTTTTTTTAATATCATCAGTTTTTTTCTGATTGTAAAATTAAAATAGGAACAAACTGATGTAGGTGGCTTTGTTCAGTACGAGTAATATTACGAGTTCGAAGTTATAATACTTTATGTACTTATAACGTGTATGTCCAACGAATGCATTTTCCAAGTTGTACAGAACATATTAAAAAGAAACAAAAAGCAAAGAACACACGAATGTAACCCTGCTATGCAAACTCCAACTTTTTGTAATTAGCAACACTCTTGTTTCTCACATTCTGAATTCAAATGTAGAACAAAATGGCGTCGAGATAAAGGCGGGAAATGTTGTTTGCTGTAACTGTAATGGAAAAGTCACACATAAAGTGTGAATTTAATCCCAGTTGGAATTCAGTTGGGAAAGGATATTACTGTATTAATTATATTGTAAAGTTTATTTGTCCCCGTTATAGTGTCATCTAAGTAAGTTGTTTTAAGAATTACCTACCTACCTACTGTAAGAAAACTATTGTAAACACGTGTGTTTTTAAAAGAGTATCCATGGAGTTTCTTGCCGGTTCTTCTCCATGAGCCCCACTTCTTTGAACCGTGCAACCGTGCCTATTAGAAATAAAAAAAAATGAGTTTGAGTTTGAATTCTGTCTTTTACCAACGTTAAACATTTTAGTAGATAGATAGATAAATAAAAAAACCGAAAAGATAGATAGATATTAAAACATAGGTCTATGCTCTTAAAAAATAGTACTAAAGAAATCTGTTTAAAAGAAAGAACACATTTTCTGACAACTTTTTTACTGAGAACCAATGTAATTTCATAAATAAATCGTTGTTTTCTTCAGTAATTCTTACTTCAACTTTGAAGTGGTTCTAACTTTTTATCACCCATTATTTAAGTACCTACCTAAGTAAGAGGACGGTTACGTCTTTGTTTTCATTTATTTTGTACATTATCCTACGTCTCAATCCAGTATTTAGATTAAGAAACTGACATTATGATTAAGATTTCATTGTTAAAAGTTTAAAAACGACATTTAAAAAATGGCCCTTGCCAATATAAAAGAAAAAACAAGCAACCCACCGGTTGTTTTTTTTTCTTTTCAATATTCAAAAAGGTTTCCCTCTTCACATTGTAATCCAAAATGAATTAAAAAGCTGCGTATGTAAATATAAAACAAACAATGCCGGGTGAGTCATAATCCTGCAATTGTGAAAATCAATAGCGTCCATCCCCCATGCGATCTGTACTCACTTGTGTACAAAGCTCTCGTGTTGTTGTACTGACGGCATCAAAAGTAAGGGTCATTTATTTTTGCTTTTTGGTAAATATTTTTGCTAGCTCGAGTGAGTAAAATTTTCACTTATTTAACTTTGAGTGTTAAGATATCTTTTTTTTTGGTAAACGATTTTTTATAGTTTTGTAAAAATAAGGTATGTAATATGAGTTGTGTATTTTGTTGTTTGAATTTACAGGATGGTGATGTGATCATGACATTAATAATTCTTTAAAGACTAAAATATCTGAAGTTCTCTCTCGCTCTCTCTTTAGGTACTAGGTTCAGATTTACACGAAACATAGACGCGATATGCTAAGAAATAATAAAATTATTCTACCAGTCATGCATCTTTCTACAAAAAATAAATAAACTATATCTCTTAATAAATAAACACATCACGTTTATAACTGTATGACCTATCATGCTCACAGTACAACACCCCAGCGACCCCCATCCCTCAGTTGTCAGCGTGTATCCGAAATGTCCCAAAACGTCCCAAAAGGGGATCTATTTTATGACGCGGCCGTTCACTTGTTACAAAAATGACGTCATTCAACCATTTCATATTAGCCATAGGAAATATCGGGAAATAAGTGCTATAATTTTTTTTTCTTTTTATATAATGGAGGTTATTTTTACGAGGATGAAGTTCGAAAGCTGTCCAGTCAAGATTAGTGGTGCGTTTAATTTTATGTAATGGTTATGTGCGATAAAAATCGCCTTAAGTTTCCATTTTTTGTCCCAACTTGTGAAATAAATTATGATATTTTGGCAAATGCATGCTTTTAGAAACTATAATATGCGAAACAAGAAAAACTTTTGAATTACGCTCATTAACAACTACTTATTAATTTAATGGCACAATTTATAAATCACAATAAAGTTTAAACCACTCCATTATGAACATTCGCAGCACTTTTCCAGGGAGTTATGAGCCGCCTATTTGAACAACGGGACGGTAATTATATTTGGAGCCCGAATACCCATAATGTGTCCGCCCGAGCCCCGCTTATTAATTAATTTATTGAGTTCTCGCGACATTTAATTAAATCTTCCGCAGCTATAGCGACGTGCCATTCCAGTATTGATCCAATAATCCAGAGATGTATGCAACATTTTGAATTTCGAACTTGCATTGAACTTTGAAAATAGAACTGTTTTTTTTAAGTATTTTGTATGGTTGCTTTTGAGTTTATGGATTTTTAAACATTGGATTAAGTCTTTTATATGGGTTCGGTTGATATTGAATTTCAATCTATTCTATGCACTATGAGGGGTCAGATATCTTATTCATTATACTTGACACATAAAGTTTCTGAAATTAAAAATATATTTGTCTAAGGTAATAAAATAAGAACTAAAACAAAACTGCTGACCCACACTATTTCTAATAAATGTTCCCAAAAAAAGCAAACTTTATTAATCGTCAGACTCTAATGGCATCCAAAACAGTGACGAAGGTTCTATCAAACAAAAGCTGCCAGTTGTTAGGGGATTAATGAAATGTTTTTGCTGACCGTACTGACTTGCACATCGTATGCGCGGTGGAATTTATTGGCGGGAAAAATACGCCTTTATTGGAAATCTGAGCTAAGATTTGAAAAGGAATTTCTATTTACGCGCGATTTAATTTCCTTTGTACAAGATTAAGTTGCTTTAGTTCGTGAGGTTCAATTTTGTTCCTAAGGCTAGCTGTTTAAACTAAGTAAAAGAATAAACAGATGCTCTGAAAAATACACAACTGAATTGGAATTTCCTTACCTTGTCCTCCGCTTCCTCTGCCCTGCCCTCGGCTTCCAGGACTCGCTGCTCGAGCTCCGAGAGCTGAAACAAAGGAAAAACATGCCATTACATGTCTGAGTAAAGAAAAACACACTACCAAAGATCTTAAGAAACAGAACACGTAGCGCCATCTTTTAGCAAACTTACGTAAACGCTTCCTAAAACAGCGCCCCCAGAGACTAAAACGTTATTCCCGAACTATTCCAGCCAGTGTGTTCCCTACAAAGTTCATGCGCCACCCGCTAGATGGCGTTGTCGCAACAAAAGTACTTTATTGAACCACGTGGTGTGGGTCGCAAAATATAAGTTGGTATATCTAGCTATTTATCAGGGAGGCTGTAGAAAAGGTATTATTGTTATGTAAGAGCGAGCATTCGTGCGGTTTCTGAGGCGGAGGGTGGAATCGGCTCGTGAAAGGGTATATGTTACTTGCAAAATGTTATAGCAGTGATATATGTCCGTAAGACACGAGTTAGATTGTATTTGAATGGTTTATTTCGGTGCGAAGATGGGTTATCCGTTTTATGTGTGTTTGGGTTGGAAAATAAATCGTATCGAATTTCGAAAATAATTACTTATTTCGTTGGCAAGTTATCGGCGTATTAACAGTACTACTGCAGAAACCTTCATCGCTATTGTATTACATTTTAGATTTCAATATTTATTCTCTTTGCAATTTATCAATATTGCTCATGAAATACTGATGATTGGGTACAGCAATATTTTTTTAAGATAAACTAGAACAGATGAGCTAACTACATTCTTGAAATAATCGATACACGTGGAACAGTTTTAGGTGTACTTTTTTATGAAAGCTCTTGACGAAAAATGAAGCTTAGACCACGCTTTGAAATGAACTTGACTTTTGAGTAGAAGGAATTTAAACGTGATATTTGGGAATAGAATATAAATGAGTTTTAGATACCTCTAATATTGTCGTACTAATATTGTGACCTGCAGAGATTAGTCACGGTGTAAACGATAATCTGATTAACTTGGCCACAGTTATACACAAGCTGCCAAGTAAATAACTAATGCAATATCTTCCATGCATGTATAGTAAGCATAGATTATTATGCAATTAATCTATCTATACTATACTTACATAAATATAATAAAAAGGAAAAAAATATTTTGGTTTGTAATGTACCCTGTAAAGGATCCGATATGACAGGGCCATTTTAAAAAAATCTTTCACTGTTGGGAACTAACCTATCTTCGAGTAACATAGGTTATATTCTGACCGAGTACGGAATGTCACAGCAGAACAGCTAGTAAAATTGTCTGTTATATAAGAATGGACAATGAGCAATGACGGTATGATTGTGCAAACTACACCGTTGTTCTAAGACCGTTGTTCTATTCAGTAGTATTGATTACTATTGCTCAGGTAAAGACGATGGGAAGATGGGAAGTCGTGGTGGCCTAGTGGGTAAAAGCAAGCCGCTCAAGTATGAGTGTGTTGGTTCGATTCCAGGTGGTGCAAGTACCAATGCCACTCTTCTTAGTATGTATGTACTTTCTAAGCGTATCTTGGACACTAACAACTAATTACAGGTGAAGGAAGAAGAACATCTCGAGGAGTCCAGTCCAAAATGATCAACCCGCATTGAGCAAACGTGGTGATTAACGTGGGACTATCGTCCAAAATCAAAGTCTGATAATGATGACGATGAAAGACGATGAAAAGATGCTGTTATTACCCAAATCGTATTGGTAACATTGTTTCAAAGTTTATTTCTTATTATACGTTTAGATTACTGAGTAATTATCTACATAGTTACTACTAACTGCCTAAAAACAACATTATAAATGCTGAAAGACCAACTTTTTACACACAACACACATTACACTATTCGTAGCACATAAGTAACCAATCAGAACGTTCTTCAGCATCCTCTATTTCTTTGTCTATACAAACTCAGTAACGAAGACAAATAAAATTGTATGTGCATTGAGATTGCAAGTGCAACGCCGCTGTCAGTTTGTAAGGAACAACTCGCGAATATGCAATAAATCACCATCGAACTTTTAGCGTTTCAAAGAAAACACTGGCGCCGCATTATTTTGCGTTTTCGAAATATTTGTCGTGATTTCGTATTGGAAATGTCTACGGTAAAGGTGGGAACATTGTATTACAATAGGTGTTGTTAAATTGACAAGGTTTTAGATTTTAAATTATAAGGAAGTTATTGATGCTGTTATATTATGTTCGGTCTAAAAAAGTATTAAATTACGAGTATGTATCACGTTTTATATAGTTGTAATTAGAGAATCTGTGACCAGAAAAAAATTAAGTCACTTAGCATTTATCTCAATGAAAATTTAAAACAGTTTGCATTCTGAGTTTTACTTCGCAAGCTACAGGCACAATCTTAGCGCTATTCTATCACCCTCACATTTACGAGCTCTATGTGCCAACACTAGGCCTACCACATGAATACCCAGTCACATATCACCACTAAATCGACATAATAGTGTACTGGCTTACTCCCCACCATTTCACTTGACCCCTATATTCCTCATCTCATCACAAACATTCGACGTACAGTCGAGGTCAAGATAATTTGGCCAGTGTCTATTTACAGCACAATAATGACACATCTGGGTCAGAGTTCTGACAAGTCCTCTTGAAGAGTAATGTCAATTTTATTGATGTATGCCCTGTATCTCGAAAGGGAGTGTTTATATGAGTTTTGACTTTCGGTCTTGTCTATACTGAGCTGAAATGTTCGTGTTAGTTACGAGGGGTTGTTGCTAATTGATTTTGTTTTGAAGACATAAATCAACGGTGCGTGTGAATGTTTTGAGTTGCAGAATTGTTTTTGTGGGAGACTGTACCTTATGGCTTTGTATCGAATCAGTAAATTAGGAATCGAATTAGGTCGCAAAAAAATTCCTATAAAAAAAACTACATTACTTGGTCTCTCCCAGAATAAAATAACTACAAATCAACTTTTCCATCCATCTTGAAAATAAACTCAAAACACCGTTTCCCAATCTCAAACAAGAAACATTCCCAATTTCATACTTTACAAAATAACGGTTCATATCAAGCAATTTCTTGGTCCAAAGCGTCGTAAAGGAACTGGCTACAAACTTATGAGCTTTAACATCAAATGGCATGTTCAGGAGATCACTGATGCATCAAATCAAAGTCACGCCGAGGGAATCGAAAGCAGATTTAGCTTTTAGATAAATTAGATGTTTGTGTTTGAATGTGTGTGTTTAAAGCGCAATTACTTGAGAGAGAAGCGATGTAGTATTTTTGATAAGAATAATTTTTGGTTAAAGTAAAACTTAGACAGTAATTAAAGATATGATGTGAACCTTTGGTTAAGAAATAATATGTGGTATTACTTTATATCTAGGTGCGAGGAGGAGCCCCAATGATTTGAGAGAAACTGCGAGTAGATAAATTTTCAAAAAACACAACTTCCTTTTCTTGAATTTCGAAAGTGTCGTCGACAAAAGGACCAGAATTTTGAGAATTGGTATTCCACAGTACCTAAGATCCTTGTTTCATAATAAACACAAATTACACAATATATTTCAAGCGACTAAATCTCAACCGGTTTGCGACTAAAACAGGGGCCCAATTTTCTGCATCGCGTCACTTTCTAAAGATTTCAACTGTGAATTGTGAAATTTTCCACCGGACGGGCTTGAAGGCTTTGATGTGACTCTCCGGGGCGGAAGCACAGCCTTCGAGGCCAGTTTGTTACTTCTCTAGTTTTTGAAAGTGTTTAATGTGATTATGCCAGTTTGGTGAATGAAGTTTAAATGTTTCTGAAGTGTTTGTATTTGAATTTTGTAATTTGTTTAGCGTGGTTTGAAGGCCTGGGTATCACTAGTGTATGTGCTTTCAAAGTTTGGGAATAACTTTGTGTATACAGTGAAGGTTTAGATATTTGATCTAATAAAATATTTTCATGACTAAGGGTGAAGCCAAACGAGCGTAATTTTGCGAGTTGTGAGTAGCAGAATTTCGGTCGCAGAAAATCTGCTACTTTCGGTTTCATAAAAAAGTCCTATTTGATTCACACGGCAACGCAAAATGAGTTGTGTTTTTTGTTTGTAACGATTTTCTGCGATTCACCACTCAAAAAATTACGCTCGTTTGGCCTCAGCCTTAGCGGTAATAATATTTAAAGTAAGAAAAATATGAAACCATTTTTGATATTTGATGTAAAGTTTAGCAATTTTTCCGTCACACACAACTCAAATAGGCAGACGACAGTAGGTCTACCTACCCGAATCTATAAAATTTTACCAATGGAATGTTAATCTTCAACTATAGTGACAAGTTTGAAAATCTATTGTAGAAATTTGGCAGATGTGCTGTCATCTGTATTTAATTCATATCTACTATGAACGACTTCTCTTTATGACCTTTTTAAATCTGACCTTTTAGTAGGTAGTCGATTTCAGAGGATCCTATTTTATTGCTATATAAAGAACATTAAACTGACTGCGTTGGTGATTCAAATTCTAAGATTAACGTTAACTTGATGGTAAAGATTTTTATGCTGAAATGTCAGGAAAAGTTAATTGCATGACCTTAAATAAGCCTATCGGCATTTTCACTTAAGTGGACTCGAGTTACGAAAATATTGAATTATAATAGTTGGTGTAGAAAATATTGTTTGAACCTATTTATTGATACGCATGCAGGTTGTCACTTGCAAAACACAAGTGACACCAGCAGCAAACAGTAGCCAAATTCGCCTCGATACTCATTTTTATTCAAGATTGTCCCGTCATATTTCGTTACCAGATTTTCAGACCGCTTCAGGCTACTAACATTTTCACCAGACCGGCTATAAGTAATTGGGTTTTCCTGATGGAAAAATGCCCGGTCAAAACTGTCTGATGGCGTCCCCTATACCGGGAGAAGCTAATTTTGTTATCAGCTGTGTATGTGTGAACACTGCACACCTCTGCATTTTATTTAATACTAGCTGACCAGGTAAACTCGTATTACTTAACTTTTTTTTTAATTATCATATGTTTTCTCATCGTTTAAACCTTCCCTCGATCTGTACAAATATTTTAAAACCAAAATAAGCCCGATCGGTCCAGCCATTCTTGAGTTTTAGTGAGACTAACGAACAGCAATTGATTTTTAGGGTTCCGTACCCAAAGGGTAAAAACGGAACCCTATTACTAAGACTTCGTTGTCTGTCTGTCTGTCTGTCTGTCTGTCTCCACGCTGTATCTCATTAACCGTGATAGCTAGAAAGCTGAAATTTTCACAAATGATGTATTTTCGTTGCCGCTATAACAACAAATACTAAAAATTNGGACCAGAATTTTGAGAATTGGTATTCCACAGTACCTAAGATCCTTGTTTCATAATAAACACAAATTACACAATATATTTCAAGCGACTAAATCTCAACCGGTTTGCGACTAAAACAGGGGCCCAATTTTCTGCATCGCGTCACTTTCTAAAGATTTCAACTGTGAATTGTGAAATTTTCCACCGGACGGGCTTGAAGGCTTTGATGTGACTCTCCGGGGCGGAAGCACAGCCTTCGAGGCCAGTTTGTTACTTCTCTAGTTTTTGAAAGTGTTTAATGTGATTATGCCAGTTTGGTGAATGAAGTTTAAATGTTTCTGAAGTGTTTGTATTTGAATTTTGTAATTTGTTTAGCGTGGTTTGAAGGCCTGGGTATCACTAGTGTATGTGCTTTCAAAGTTTGGGAATAACTTTGTGTATACAGTGAAGGTTTAGATATTTGATCTAATAAAATATTTTCATGACTAAGGGTGAAGCCAAACGAGCGTAATTTTGCGAGTTGTGAGTAGCAGAATTTCGGTCGCAGAAAATCTGCTACTTTCGGTTTCATAAAAAAGTCCTATTTGATTCACACGGCAACGCAAAATGAGTTGTGTTTTTTGTTTGTAACGATTTTCTGCGATTCACCACTCAAAAAATTACGCTCGTTTGGCCTCAGCCTTAGCGGTAATAATATTTAAAGTAAGAAAAATATGAAACCATTTTTGATATTTGATGTAAAGTTTAGCAATTTTTCCGTCACACACAACTCAAATAGGCAGACGACAGTAGGTCTACCTACCCGAATCTATAAAATTTTACCAATGGAATGTTAATCTTCAACTATAGTGACAAGTTTGAAAATCTATTGTAGAAATTTGGCAGATGTGCTGTCATCTGTATTTAATTCATATCTACTATGAACGACTTCTCTTTATGACCTTTTTAAATCTGACCTTTTAGTAGGTAGTCGATTTCAGAGGATCCTATTTTATTGCTATATAAAGAACATTAAACTGACTGCGTTGGTGATTCAAATTCTAAGATTAACGTTAACTTGATGGTAAAGATTTTTATGCTGAAATGTCAGGAAAAGTTAATTGCATGACCTTAAATAAGCCTATCGGCATTTTCACTTAAGTGGACTCGAGTTACGAAAATATTGAATTATAATAGTTGGTGTAGAAAATATTGTTTGAACCTATTTATTGATACGCATGCAGGTTGTCACTTGCAAAACACAAGTGACACCAGCAGCAAACAGTAGCCAAATTCGCCTCGATACTCATTTTTATTCAAGATTGTCCCGTCATATTTCGTTACCAGATTTTCAGACCGCTTCAGGCTACTAACATTTTCACCAGACCGGCTATAAGTAATTGGGTTTTCCTGATGGAAAAATGCCCGGTCAAAACTGTCTGATGGCGTCCCCTATACCGGGAGAAGCTAATTTTGTTATCAGCTGTGTATGTGTGAACACTGCACACCTCTGCATTTTATTTAATACTAGCTGACCAGGTAAACTCGTATTACTTAACTTTTTTTTTAATTATCATATGTTTTCTCATCGTTTAAACCTTCCCTCGATCTGTACAAATATTTTAAAACCAAAATAAGCCCGATCGGTCCAGCCATTCTTGAGTTTTAGTGAGACTAACGAACAGCAATTGATTTTTAGGGTTCCGTACCCAAAGGGTAAAAACGGAACCCTATTACTAAGACTTCGTTGTCTGTCTGTCTGTCTGTCTGTCTGTCTCCACGCTGTATCTCATTAACCGTGATAGCTAGAAAGCTGAAATTTTCACAAATGATGTATTTTCGTTGCCGCTATAACAACAAATACTAAAAATTAAAAAAAGTTATATATTAAGGGGGGTCCCCATACAATAAATTATAAAGATAGTGCAATTTGAATACAACGCCATCTGTTACTCAAGCGTGGAACTACAGCTTGGTACGGAACCCTTCGCGCGCGAGTCCAACTCGCACTTGGCCGGTTTTTTATATATAAGAAGACTAGCTGATCCGGTGAACTTCGTAACACATTTTTTTTTATTTTTCCATATTTTCTCAGCGTTTAAACCTTCCCTGGACTTCAACAATTAATTCAAATCCAAAATTAGCCCAATCGGTCTAGCCATTCTCCAGTTTTAGTGAGACTAACGAACAGCAATTCATTTTTATATATAAGACTACGTGATTGTGTGTTTGTTTTTGGGTAAGTCATGTGAGCAAAATATTAGGATGTCGATTTATATGACGTTATTAGAAAAGTTTTGAATATAATGATATAAATTGTTGTTATTAATAAAATGTTTATGAATAATTAACTTTGTCTTAGTGTTGTGATATAATATACCTAACCAGAACCCCTACGTTTACAAGGCTATTTAGATTTTAAGTATGTACACCAGTTATAAGAGACCATGGCTACTGCCAAATTCAAAATTAGAGAGGGTTTACTAAATTTCCAGATCTCAACCCATAATTAGATACAATTTCCTTTGCGGTCATCTCCAGCTATAAACAATTAATCGCTTTAATTAAAACAAACCGCCACCTGATACCCAATACAGTATCACGGAAACCCATCATTAAGCGTTATTTAACCTGGTTTAACAATCAAATTTGCGCGCGTCGCGAACCGGTGATAAAGTAATTATCGCCTTCCGTGCACCAATTAAGGCTGTATGCATCAATCATAATGCCTATCAGACCGTCTAATTACTGTCTCAAATGATAGTGCTGTTATATCATGTGTTTTCAGGATTGTATGGTGTTTTTTCAACTATATGTACGACCTGATGTGAACAGGATCAATTTTTGTATGGAGAAAAGTTGTCTAACAAGATAAATTTTGTGTAAAACATTACATATATACGTATACATTTGTGAAAAGTTTCTTTAACAAAAATAGGCTTGTCAAAGTTATTACTTAGGTGAATTGTTTCACCTAAATTCAATAGATATCCCCAGCCCCACCCATTCATAGAAACAGGACTAAATATTTACGAGACCCACTAAGCTAATTTCATGAGACAATCTCAGCCACGGTGTTAAATACCAATTCACAACGAATTTACGTTCAAAACATCTTAGTGCCCGCAATAAACGCTTAGAACGACCTCAAGACGTCCGCCCGGCACGGTGGCCGAGCGATAAATGATCCCCGCGGTGTTACGGGACACGGAACGATCAAATATTAACAAACTACCCTACCTTACGGCGATTCAAATGTATTCGTTTATTGCTGCTATTGCGAGATTCAACTGAAATATGTTGCACTATTTTGAAATAGCGTTTCAGATTCAATTTAAACTGCTATAAAGGATGGTTGTTGCAATGGCACTTTACAACATTTTTGTGAGCCGTTTCGTTTACTTACGTCATAGACATTTCATATGGAAATCTTCGTTTGTTTTCATAGTTATTTTATATTATGAAAACTGTTTTGAGAAGTATCATCTTTGTTTAGGAAACTCTATGGCATACTTGGTATCTGTGAGAATGTTTCCATGATTGTTAATCAAATAAGTAGATAGGTGAAGTCTCGTTACAAATTGGTCCTTTTATGATGACTATTGTAAGAACATTCGAAGTTTAAAAGCTACTCATCTTCAAATAAGCCAAGATCGATTTTATAAGTCTCGTAAAAACTAGTGTGGTCCTTCGAGACGGCAAGTTTGACTAAAACGAGGTTTCAACAGAGCCCAACTTTCTATTTTAAAGTCCATCTAAATCTTAGTAGACTTCAAAGTTTTGATGGGAATTGACTTCCTGAAAGTTAGACGTTATGTTTTCTATAATGTTTGGCCATAAAAGTTGGGACATACCATGTATTGTAGATCGTAGCCAAGTTTTAAAGCCAGAGCCATGTTTCAAAATGCGGTTGACGTCGTAAAAATAGTAAATAGTGGAATATTGGCAGCCAAATAACCAACTATAAAAGGGTGCACACATTTCACACAAAAGTTACTGTATAAAACTACAATACACCTCCCCAGATCGTTTAGATGTCGAAACTAGATTTTAGAAGTTAGGGTTTAGAAACTCACTCTAGTCACAAAGCGTGTAGTTTTGTAGAAAAAATGCTGGCTGGGTATTTAAACAACAGTCCCGGGAAACGAAACTTTTTATACAGTGTCTCCAAAACGATTTTATTTTTATTTTACGCGTACCCCGAGACCAAGTTGGGAGAACTTTTTAAAGTTTCCCAACTTCTTTGTGATTAAGTTACAAAAAGAAATGGATCTATTTCCTAAGTTGGGACTTGCGAGAATTCCTGGATTTTTGGTTATTCGACGATTTTAAAAAGGACAATTTGTGACGGAACCGTTTTTGCTAACTTCGTTCGCTTTGGTAATGGAATTTAATTCTTGGTTCGCCTTCGGGCCGGCGTGTCACTCTGTACCTGCTGATGTCGTAACCATTTGTAGAATAAATTGCTCTTTCTCTGTCTTTATTTTAACTGTTTATTTTTTGCGCGGAAAATGCTGAAGTTTAAGGTTGTTTACTGTCATGGTGTTTTCCACAACTTTCTTAGTAATTCATGGATTGAAACATTTTGTTCGAAGTATTAACTCCGAGCAGAGCATAAGATATCCATGACACCTATCATAATCTTTTTATTTCTAAACTATGTCGTCTATATGATTCTATAACTGATCTTAATAGACTAGTTATTTACTCGATTGTCTAACATCGAATATAAGATCATGAATCAACATTCAAAAACAGCAAACTACACATTAAATTCAACTACCGACACTTTCTGCCAAACTTGAAATGTACCGCTGCAGCTATTTCAGCGGCTAAATGCAGCTAAGCATTCCACGAGGGAAATGAAGCGAGATTCCGAGTCGTCAGTGCACACATAACGTATGTAATTAGACGTAACAAAGAGCGCTCGCTTCGGCGCTGGATTGTCCGACCGCACTAAATGGAATTTACTTTTTGAATTTTGTTAAATGTATGATTCTCGCTGGAGAAGCTGCTGCACTCTCCGTTGAAATACCCCTTTGAAACCCCGTGACCCTCAAAATGGAGGAAAAGGCACAAAGCACTCACCTGGGAAGGTTGGGAATGGACAGGGATGATCTGCCAACGACGGGGCACTCGATGCCGGCCGGCTAGCGGGATACTCCTCTGCACTCCACTAAGTGTCCTCCGGGTATTAGGTGGTAAGGTGGTATTAGCGGTCAGCTAACTTCTAGCAGAATATTATAATTTTAGCTATCGCGCGTATAAATCGCGGGCGACGCAGGATATGTATTTTTGACATATATATTTTTTACGAATGAGTGCAAAACAAACGAAATGTCGTGGCAGGAAGTTTTGAATTAAGAATATTAAAGAAAAAAAGAAAATGGCCAGGTTCATGTCTGAACATTTCCCCCCACTTGAAAGCCACATGGGTTTCACAGACAAGTCGTTCGCACTCGAAGCTATGCTCGAAAGTACTTGTTATACTAAAACTTATCTTCTGAAATTGAGCAATACGATATGGAAAAATGAGAGTCTATATTGCTCAAGTGATATTTAATATTAATTAATTAGTTGACAAAAGACAGACGTTGACAATAGGTCGTCGAAACGTCTTGCCGTTAGTATTTCGGAGAGTAATAACTCCAACCACATATCGGCACCAGGGTGCAGTTAATCTGATACGAGACAATCTCCAGAGCAAAGGTGGAAGATTTGGTTCGTTGACGATGACTAAATCGTTGAATTCTAAATTAGGCACAGTTTGAAATGTGTAAAAATATTTTAAATTCAAGTGTTCAACTATCATTCGCAATAGTGGACAAGTAGGTAAAAGAAAAGGGTGTAACGCAGACGGGAGTAAGTTAGCCTCGTCAATACGTCCCCCCACTCGCAACAAATCTATAAACGGTGAGAGGTTTTGAATATATATTAGACATTGTTGCTTCATACGCACTTGATTGAGTTTAATCGCCATATTTTGAATTTCAGTAAACTTAATTTTAGTTCTCTTTGACCTATCAATCTCAGTGCCAGAAACGATAGAAGTGTCCCAATCTTGTTTGGGACGTTTAAAATTTGAAATAATACGGAACCACCATGCTATGGTTCTTTGAAATTTAATAAAATTGGAATGTCTAGACGTTACACTTGAAATTACATCTTGAACTTGACGAAAATGTATATTCTTCGTGATAATTGATTTAAGCTTTACACGATTAGCTACATATATTTTAAACAAATGAGGAGCAGTATTGATCCGCGATAGCGTAGCACTGCTATCAGAATAAGCATGCAGAGAATAAATGTAAATTTTATATTTTAAAAGCTTAGACATGTGACATAATAGCAGACGTACTAGAAGCACTGCAGCGCTTAGCTCGAGCCTACTCACTTTTGTCAGCTTTAGAAGAGTTACTCTAGACTTCCATATCAATAGACGCGTTACAGTAGTATTCGCACTTGTAACAGCAGGTATATTATACACACAATACCTATATCTATAAGAACCGTCGCAAAATCCTATTAAATTAATGTCAATAAGATCTGGAGGTACAACCAGCCGCGGTAAAGTTATTTGTTGCAAGTATATTAAATTCGCGGCAATCGAATGCCATTGTTTGGCTAAATATTGAGGAAAAGCAGCGCGCCAAGTTGAATGTGGAATGCCACACTCTTGAAGTAAGGATTTTGCAGCAAAAACGACTGGACAAAGCCAATTGCAATAAGACCGAAAATGCGAGCTACTACAGAAGATAAATCGTTTCTTATAATGAACATCAAAACGAATCTGAAAAGTATATGAGAAATGTCCCTGGATGGATTCCATCGAATGCCTAATATTATGAGAAACTCATTTCCTGATTCATCGAAGGATTTGAAAGTTTGACTATGATTCGAGGAACATCGGACTGAAGACTGAAAGTATTAGTACTCCATTTACGAAGCTCGAAACAAGCTTTGAATGTCAGAGAATTATATCATGTTTAGCTGTATAGCTTCGGATAAAGTGGAACATCCTGTAGAGACGTTATCCATAGATGTCTCTTTTGCCAAGACTTGAGCCGCAACTTGGATACTCCGACCCGTGATCTTCGTCAGTTGGCGGAAAAGTACGAACCGCTAATAAGAGAGCTGCTTACTCCATAAGGCAACTATATTAAGCTCGTATTCAACAAGAGCTTTGGTAGGACTGTCTCGCCATAAATATGATAGCACTTTCTTCAGGCCTAATCAGAATCGGCTTGAACGTTTTACAAAACGTCAGCAGTAAAACATCTATGAAGACGAAACTTGTAACTAAATCATATATATCGATTTGAAGTTTAGGTCTACATGAACAATATTATTTAAGAAAAAAAGTATTAGTAGCTCGACTACTGGCGTCGAAGTCTACACGCAGTCGTGTCGTAGAACTTTCTGGACGCACGACGCAATGATGCGGAATAAAGAATCGACTAGTAGACAAAGAATCAACAGGCTGCAATATGTCCTAAGTCTTTGTACTGCTTTCAAGAAATCTTGATATTCCTTTTTAATTCGGGTTGAAGAACTAAACGTTTCTCTATGTAAGGAACCGATTTAGAGCGTGGCGGTGGGAATCGCCAAGCGGAGGAACATCATCCTTTAACTTAAAGGAACTACATACCAACCTCAGGAGTACGGTACGTACCGGATTTAAATTTTTGTTCACACATTCGTCTTCAGGGCCGGAAATTGACATTTCGGCGGCTCTTCAGATTCCCAGGACCGTTGAACGATATCATCGATAGCGGCACTGGATGACGCGATGAGTGACGTAACGGATTGGTCTGGTTGTACGAGTTGACGTGTTGTGAAGAAACCGACCTGTTATCACCCAGGCCGATACACTGGACAAGGCGCAGGGTAATCCGGGACGGGAGTGTACGAGAAGCCAGTATAAATCTGGTCAAAACACTTCAACACACTAACAAAAGATCGATCGGACCCGATTATGAAAAATCGCAGTCGGCGAGATCTAAGTGTGCGAAATGATCCTTGACGCGCATCGGAAGCAGAGTGACGAAGGCATCATTGAAGTTATTTCGGCAAAACTACTAACGATACGTCGACTTGTGGTGATTTCAACTCGAACGAGGTATTAATCGAACCAAACAGTGTGACCTTTAATATTGCAAACGAAATTTTGACCGATTCCTGGATACACTAAGATTACATTTTTAACACGCAACCTAACCACGAGCGCATTCATTAGTAATGAGAATCCATCGATCCGCTATCGATAAGAGAAACAACGTGCATAGTGCAAGAACCATCCGAGTGACGCAAGCGGCACTAAAGCAGTACCTTAAAAATTTTTGTACTTGCGTTTCGGAGTCATGCTGTTTTAGACGCCACGGTAGCAACGCACTTGAACCTGCCTGCGTAGTTTCACACAAATATACCCTTGAATCACTTTTATGCTCTACATGCAACAGCGTATTTATGCTTCCCGTTACAGATAAAGCAAGACGACTTTCGATTTACAATTATCACTATCATGAGCAGGACGTAACCAGCAGTTGAAACATAAATTCAAATCGTTAACTATTTTTTTTACGCTGAGTCAATCGTCATAGAGTGCATCTTACGCACTGTAAGACAGAATGACTTTCATTACAACACAGCATGCTATCTGGTTTGTTATTAGAAATTTGCGAAAAAGGTTGTCTGCTATTTTTAGGAGGAAATTAAGAAGTGCGCTGAACGAACGTAAATTTCTACTTTTATTTGTCCAGCGTTTAATTTTAGAGTGTGAAAAACAAGCTAACGGCAGGTGGCTGAACTAATCTTCCATGCACTTTACATAATTTTGTAGTATGTAGGAAATTATTGAAAGTGGGAAATTTCGGTCCTATTTTCTAACTCGAACCTTCGCCCTAGTACCAAACGTCAAGATGGTCGAGACGCAATGTAGAATAAAATAAATTCACTTTAAATCATTTAATGGTTTAAAGCGCGAAGTGCCATTGACACTCATATAACGTATTTGTTATTCCGATAAATTAGATAACGTTGCGCCTTTTGATCGGAGATAATTTTAAATATTTCTCCAAATAAGTTGTCGCGAGAATACTCTTGCTGTCGACCTATCTAATAATGCGTTTAAACACAGCGGTAAATCGCCGATGTAATTGGAATACCTTTAGTAAGTGACCAAGGCCCACTCGGACAAGCACGGAATTAAATAAATGGAATTTTTCTATGTCGATAACGAGGCGTTATTGTTGAACTAGTGGCTCATAGCTATCTTTAAAGTCTGCCAGTTTTCAATCTGTCACATCAAATTTCAGGAATCTGCAACTTAGGTAATTTTACAGCAGTAATTGGATGATATGTACGACTGCAAGATGCTCTGCCGGCGACGATGCGTACTTGGAGTCAGCGATCGGCCACGCCTTCATGTTCTCATTCGCATGATTTTCACAGCGGCACCAGTTGATCGTTGATTGCCGATGCCGCTGATGTCAATGTTATTAATGTCACTGGCGAGCACTAGGTACAGACGACAGCAGGTCAAGTTACGAATTCTGGTCAATTTTTTCCAATCGAACATCAACCTACCTCCATTGTGATAAGGTTGAAAAATCTATTGCAGAAGACAGGATTGTGGTACTTGATGTGGCTGTTGTCTTACATTCCTAAAAAATACGACATTTGCAAAAACTCATTTTGCATTAAGATATTTTTGTTTCTGTTTCATATTTACTGCTGTTTGTCTGCGGCTTCATGCACTTTATGCTTTCCTAATATCCACAGACGAACAGCAGGTTCAACCTACACGAAATTCGTCAAATTTCACCAATGCGAACCATGTAACCATTCCACTGTTGTGATAAAGTTGAAAGTCCATTGTAGAAATTTGACAATTGGGGTAACTTGATGTGCTTCTTTGTTAATTGAGATAAAAAATCTATTATTACAACAAAATTAAACAGGTATATAACTATTTACCAATAGTGGTGTTACACCTATGCTACAGTTTATGTAATGCATCATAGCGTTCTTTGCAACATCATGCCGCCAGAGCTCCTGAATTATGACCAGGACTGGCAAACAAGCAACTTGTATTAATTGAAATATAATTATTATAAAATGTATTTATTAAATTAATATTATTTAATCTGAACATAATATTCTAACAAACATATTTTTTGCAAAATAAACCCCAACAATGAATGAGGCCTCGTTTTTGAGATCTGACTGGGAACAGAGAGAGGTGTTGTTTGATAACCAAAATTAATACATAACAGTATATGTGTACATATGTAACAAAAATAAGTAAAAATAACGAGTTACTATTTATACATACGCATGAATAATTAAATAGACTAGTAATTATAGAATAGTACATTGTTTTATGCGTTTTACCACAACAAAATACGACGTCTGTTGAATGGAAGCGCCCTAAAATATTAATTTTATTCTAGTTTTCGCATGTTATCATAACGGGCAACATATTAATTAAATACGGTTCATGAAGGATAACTGGTTGACAGACGACAGAGGACATACGGACATACGAGCACATGGTCACGGAACAGACGGACCAGATAGACGGACAACAAACGGGACAGACGGGACGGACATGTCGACAGACGGAAAAGAACCCAGGACAGAAGGACGGAAGGAAGACGTGCATGGACGGACAGACGACGGATTGTACAGACGTACACACGTTCAGCACGGATAGTAGCGAACGGACAGACGGAACGGAAGGACGAGACGAGACACGGACAGACAGGACAGAAGATTACGGACGGGACGGAAGGGTAGTGACGGACGGACAGACGGACAGAGAGACGGTATGGACGGACGGACGGGCAGACGCGGGACGGAAGGACAGACCAGATGGACAGGACGGACGGTACGTGAAGGACAACAGACTGAAGGACGGGACGGACGAGGGAAGGACACACAGACGGACAGACGGACGGACACAGACGGACGGACAGACGGAGTGAAGGACCAGAACGGACGGACGGAAGATCACACAGACGACAGACGGACGGACAGACGGACGGGACAGACGGACGAAGGACAGACGGCGGACGGACAGACGACGGATGTACAGACGAGGCGGACAGACCTGGACGGACAGATAGACGGATGGACGGCCGGACAGTCAATCTCGTGATGTGAAGAAACCTCTTTTCTGGAATTCGTTGAAAATGTGAACAACTTTAAAGCACGATAAAACATTTCGTATCCAAATTCAATTATCGCTTAGATACAAACGCTGCGTTCCAAAGACATTTGAAAGTAAAAAAAAACCGGCCACGAGCAATTTGGACTCCGCGCCACGAAGGAGGTTCGTACCATTATCTATGAAAATTAACGTTATCTGTTCCCATCATCATCGATTTGTAAGATTTCAGCTTGTAGCTGTCATGGTTTCTGAAGAATACAGCCCGGAGACCAGACAGACGACAACGTAGTCTTAGTAATACGGTCCCGTTTACCCTTTGGGTAAAGGAACCCTAAAAAGGGTTTTTATTCTATCATGTGTTACCTCCTATCTCCCTGGACCGAATTTTCATGTCTCCGTGTGATTGGATTCACCCGTGCACTCGGAGAGCATAACGTGCCTCGCTTGAATGCTCGGTCCTGCGCCTGATCTCTCTACGGTCGTGTCGGAGCGTTCCCATCGGGTTATGAGAATGAGGGAATAAGAAGTGCACCTATGTTCAGTGCAAACATGGCTTGTTGC
>NWSH02000535.1:4272288-4283553 GCA_002382865.2 Heliothis virescens
GAGCTGAAAAACATCTCTTCTCGCACAGCACACAGCACACCGCACACATCTCCGCTTTGGTGGAGTCCCGCGAGCTGAAAAACATCTCTTCTCGCACAGCACACAGCACACCGCACACATCTCTGCTTTGGTGGAGTCCCGGCCTAATGGAGCAAAAACATCTTCAATATTTTCAATGCGTTTGTAAGGCAGCACTTTACATATGCGAATGTGTTTGGATTGTGTGTAAACATGGACCTGTATAAATACGGTTCTTGTAAAAAGTGCTGTTTTTGGACATTAGCGAAGTACTTGAAGATTTATTGTCTTTTGGATAAGGTCAAATGGGAGTGTATGAGTAAGATTCTAGTTGAAATGTCATTCTTTGCAAAAGATTTTCTATGGTGCAAAATCAATTTCCCGCTAGTTCAACACTGTTTTCAAACTGTTTAAAACAAATATTTCCGAATAAAACATTAATTTCCGATCATTTCACTTGCTTCTTCCCTTCTAGAAGTTCATAGACCAAAATCCTGCAGTACAAATATGTCGCTTTATAGTATCGTGTCGTTTTATAAACGGTAATTACCACATAATTATCACATAAACAGGGTGTTTAATGACATAATGATAAAGGCTGGTGACGATATAGTGACATAACGGGTGCTTTAGGCGTGTGTCGCCGTCCCAACCACCGGCCGCCATCTTTGCATGATTGATGCGCCGTGACACGCCGGCCGACCAGGGTTGCCAGACAATAGAAGCTTTTGAAATGAGGAGCTGGCGATAATAAATACTTTTTTTATTAAAACTTCTGGGCTACTATCGCCATTTCTGTTTTTGAATATTTAGATAATAATTTGCAAACATGCTAACATTCAGCAACGTCATTATAAGTACTTTTTTCTTTTTTTTAATCTTTCAACATGATATATTAAAAATGTTATTCATAAATAAATACAAGCATATTTGTCCTGTAAATCTCACATGACGAAAAGAGTACAAAATAACAAAAAGCCAACATTTCCAACGAACAACAAACACGACACACAAAGCGAACCGAAAATACTCGTATCTGTGAAGGCACAGCCCTGAGCCGACGGCGCTCAACAAAAGCAGCAACGGGCTTTTAATAAATTATTCCGCGGAACCCACTGCAGCTTTCAGAGCGGGTTTGAGCGAATTTAGCTCCGTAACCATTTATTACGGGACCCTTTCGAGATTCATCCGACGCAACTGATTTTTGACGAAAATACTAAAGTCGATCGCTTTGACGTTTCAAAGGTTGATTAAACGAATTTGTTGATCGTTCTCGAAGTTGATTGTTTCCGGTTTTTTATCGATATTTTTATAAATTACCGAATTTTGAATTACCGTTTTTCGGTGTCGGGAATGTGAGAGATTTATCGATTGGGTGTTTAAAATTATGAGCTGGCTTTTCAGATTAATATTTTCAGGCAGCATTATTGAGCGTCGGAATTTTATATTTTCCCTTCGATTTTCAAAGCCTTGTTGGATATATAAGATTTTTAAAGTATAATTTTAAGTTTCGTACTTCGACTACTACCTATACCAAATCACTATTCAATTTCAAACCATCCCCAAAGGCCTGCAAGCACGTTATCTTCCACATTATTTTCTATATTGCTTCGGCAGCAATACTGAAAATATTGCACATTATGACTCGCATTTCCCGCAGTTTCCCGATGGCGTTAATGTAGGAAAAAAGACGACGGTTCGCCAACACAGCGGTCCCTGCATTCGGAGATACGATGCAGAAATATTACTACCTACTTCAGGTTTTATTATTTACTGATACGATTTATAGGGAATTTAAATGTGTGGAAAGCATGTTTCTTGTAATTAGATTTGTTGTAAAGGGTTTAAGTTTGTTTAATAAGAGCTTGATTTGGGATATTTTACTAGAAAAACAACTGAATTTCCTAAATCACATTAAAAACTTTTCTCAACTATATCAATATTTTTTGTTATACATTTTATGAAATGTAGAAAAAACTATGTATTTTCAACCTGCGACTAAAAAACTTCTAAAACTCAAAAACGCGAACCTCATCGGTATGGAGAGGGTGGCATAAGGTACTCGTAGTTTTTATACAAACTGAAGTACTCACGGCCAACGCCGAAAAACGCAGCCACACAGCGAGGCACGAACACTTAAAACTAACTCACGGTATCAAAACAATCTCAATAAAACTTTTTAGAATATATACCAACCGCAACCTTTGATTCAGGCGCACAAACATTTCAAATTCCATTTCATCGTCCTGGCCACATTTCTAAAAAAAAAACTTCGATAGCCAACCGCCAATCAACTGGATGACGAGCGTCCATCCATCATGGCCGCTACCTCCAATTTTCAACAGAAATTCTCTATTCGTCGCAGTTTTTTTCCAACAATTAAAACGGGGAAAGGTCATTCATCATTCGATTTTGTTGAGACTAGAGTGAAAGATTGATAAAGTGATCGGATAAGATTTGATATTTTGGTCTTAAAAGTTAGGTAATTTATCCTGTTATTTTGTTTAACAGAGGTAAAAGGCAATTTAGCTTACATTTATAATCTCCGACGTAAGAAGAGGGGTATTATGTGTTTGACCGCTATTTATGTGGCATCATAATAAATGAACCAACATGGATGCGGTTTTTAACCGACTTCCCAAAAAGGAGGAGGTTCTCAATTCGACTGTATCTTTTTTTTTTACACATTTTTTCGGCTTATTCCGGAACCCATTGTTGCGTATTCAGTTCTCCTACCTAATTCAGTAAAAACGGTTCTTCGTCACTTTGTACATATGTGTTGGAAGTGCAAGTCACTTTAAGCAATAACTTACCCCACTTAACTCAAGTCTTAATTGTCCATAAAAGTTTTAATGTCACCATAGAACATACGATGCTGAACACCATCATTATGTCAAAAAGCAAAACAAGAGCCATAACTTTAGAGGGGGGCTTTAAAATTCTTCTTGTAACCACCATAGCCGTACATTATGGCCCCGTGGGAGTAGTGCAGCAATTCTCAAGAAATACTGATAAGTGTCACTTTATCTTGAAACTTAAACGATTTAAACGTACTATGTTAGTAAGCGGGGGATGTAGAAGGTCAACTTTGTATTGTGCTTCAAAATATTTTTTGAATTTGATGGATGCTACTATGGTAAATTGCGAGAATAAAAACTGCCTTTTTTTACATACGTTTTTATTTTATGAAAACGGAGAAAAGCTATGCTTGTGTGTGTGAATGCAACGTTTACACTATTGGGTACTACGAGGCCTATGCATACAAATGCAATGTGCATGTACGTACATTTATACACACAATAACAGCTCACCTCATTAAACATCTGCAATATTATGACCGTTTTGGGCTAAATTCATTTATTTGGGTACTGAAATACTCACCGTATTAACCTGTACAAGTAAACTTATATAATACACTTCTCAAGTACCTACAATTCCTTTAATGATCTATGATTGCATAAAAACAATAGTTCTAGAGTTATGAGTTCACCTAGTTTACAATCATCATTCACAATAGACAAGCAGGACACGGAATATACAAACAGCGACAATAGACTAACCGCGAACTAGAATGGACCTTCTTATATTAGCCGTCATACCATGGGAGCGGGTGGCTCATTCAGAAGATGTACGTCTGTGTAATGACGCTTGAAGTTAAGCAAGCGAAAGAGCCAGTAGTTTTGACGCCAGCTCCTGTACTTTGTTCGTGTTTGGTACAAGTTTTGAGATCAAGCGGTTGGCTGTTAAAGAATTCATGTAAATAATTAGGAATTCCACAATACATTACATCACTATTCAGTATATATTATAAAATAAAGTCCCCAGTCTGTTTGTCTATTCCAAATAAACTCAAAAATAATTAACGGAATTTTTTGCGAATTAACAAACTGATAGAGTGACTTTTGTATAAAAGATGTTATGTTAAGTAGAAATCAATAAAACTTAAGCCATTGCCCGTTATACAATGAAACATTTTGACAACTGGATAATTATTATATTATTTAATTTACTATTGTAACAGGGTCTCCTAGAATATATTTAGATTATAGTTAGATCTCATTTATTTCAAGCGACCAAAAACAAAAATTATTACAATCTGTTTTGTTAAATCGCTGTCGCCTCTAACTTAACATCTTAATCAAACAATTCATCTAGATTCCAGGATCAAGTAGAATATTTTTTCAAGAAAAATTGCATTTCTTAGTATATAACGTTGTAACTTCAGGAAAATCCAGTAAAATGCTCAGAGCTGAGATTTGAGTTATTCAATATGGAATCTCGATATGAGTTATGAAGAATGTAGATGGCGTCATGGAATGTGTAATAACTCGAGTACACAATGGGCCATGGTCGACCTTTATTGTTATATAGTCCATTACTGTGGCAGTTAACTTTGGGATTGTATTTATTTATTATACACAATTCCTGAAGCTACAGTACTGTCTAAGATATTAAAAATCTACAGATTCAAAGATTTTTTAAGATTACATAAGTTTAGAAAATAATAATGGAGAATAAAATAGAAACCAAGCAGTTATTTTTACTAGGAAATTCTTTTATAAATATGTATGTAGACTTTGGTTGTAAATAAATATGGGTAAATGGATTCAACCAATGAATAGTTTAAACTTTAAAATTACCTAATATTTTGATAAAATACCTAAATCCGGAACACTGTCCAGAAACCATTCTACCCAGACAACAGATACTGCGTTCACTAATCCAATATAATACTTTGGTATTAACTATATCGCGTGCTACGACCCATAAAATCTTGCTACGTCGTAGACTTCGTAGACCATCTACGAGATTTCGTAGCACACTAGATGTTAATGTTAGGACGGTTACATTTTAATATTATTATGAAGGCTTTAGAGAGGCGTTTGTGAGAATAGCTTTAAGGAAATGTGTGTAAGAGAATTTGTATTCAAATTAAGTCGTAGTGTGTTTGTTTTTAGAAGGTAGGTAAAACATTGACTTATTTATATTGACACTTCATATTTTGTAGGTGCAAAACCAAATGTCTTGATCGTAAGCATATACTTAGTTCTCAGCTAAATACTACACATTATTAAATACACTTAGATTTCTTACGACAAAAACCGACCAAGTGCGAGTCGGATTCGCACACGAAGGTTTCCGTACAAAAAAACAAGTTTGTCATATGTGAGCCCCCTAAAATATATAGATTTTAGTATTCATTGTTAAAGCGGCAACAGAAATACATCACATGTGAAAATTTCAGCTCTCTAGCTATCATGGTTCATAAGATACCTATGCCTGTTGACAGACAGATAGAAAGACGAAGTAATAGTAATAGGTTCCCTTTATACCCTTATAGTACGTTACTCAAAAACTGTCATAAAGCACACAAAAAATATTCTTCAAAATATTCATATTTACTCCAGCCATACAAAAAGCTCCTCGTATTAAGGCAACGCATATTAAACCACAATTAGACAGACAGAAAAGAATACGTTTCAAGTTTAGTGCGGCGGCAACATGTTTTGCACTTATTTTAATCTGGAACAACAATGCGCGCTTAAATAACACGAGGGTAGAATGTACTGGGGTCATAGATTAGTTGAACAGATGGGCAACTTTTTTGTTGTGATATGAAGGTTAGATTTTCACTTGTAGTAATTTTTCAAGTGTTGTTTGAAATCTAAATATTGGTGTGCTCTGACTAGTTAAGTAGATAAGTTATAGTGGGCTCAGAATTGGGAAAATAACACCAAATTTGCTTAAATCTATAAGAACCCACCCACTAACGCCAGAGCCTGCTTTGCTGAGGGATTGTTCGAATGAGTTACCGCAGTTCAGGTACACCAAAGGCTCAAGAAGGAACACAATGGGTTTAAGTCAGTAAAAGTCTGATACTCCCTCACGTTGTCACCCACAGCGGGAACGAGTCATCTAATGATTTCCCATCGATAAAAAAAGGTAAAATTAAGAATAACACATATCTAAGATAAAAAAATCCTCAGAAAAAACAAACTTACTCAGAAAATCTACGATGGCCGTTTTCTAAAGAAAACTCTTTTTCTCACTTTATTTGAAGTGTCCAATCTGCGCGAATTTTTACTCTACGCCAGTCCTGTGCAAATACCAAAATTTAACACGAAAATTCAGTGAAGCGAGGAATCTTCCCTAGCTCCTGTGAAGCTATGAACCGGCTTATCTTTACTAACTGTATTGAGTGTTATGTACGGAAACTGGCTATTATAAAGCCTTACAAAATTAAGATTTCGTAAGTAAATATCAGTGTTTGTAGTAAATACTTTTTGTTTTGATGTCTTTTTTTTAGATTTTAAAACTATCGGTGCTGGTATTAAAACTATGCATATTATGCTTATAACACAACTAGGCACATTTATACCATTTTTTTGTTACTTTTTAAAACATATTCGATAAAAATAAAAATGGAAGTCAAAAACTTTAACTAATAAATCCATTTAAAAAAAAAAACCAAATAACCTTTGTCCAATATGTTTGCTGTAGCCGCTGATGGCCCTAACTGAATTAAAACTACGTCTGTAACAAAAAAACGCAAAAAAATGTCCTCGAATACAATCCATCCCGGAGTTTTAAAATTCCGTTTTTTAATCTAGACACAAATGGGTTTTTAACCAGTCGCTGCGCAAACACCCGACAATCGCATACGTTATGTGTCCGGACATTTTTGAATGCCATTTCTATGTCGGAACTCATATGGTGCGATTTTTTTTGCAAACATTTTTTCCCCGTTCGCGACCACCACGACAATTTATTGTCTGAGACGTATCTTGGTAGCGTTGGGTTCGCCTAAAGCTGTGTTTAAATAATCGTTTGTTCTTTGTTTTTTGTTTATATCTCCCCACATTTGTCAGTGGTGATCGGCCATTTTTTTGTGCGCGTAGTGTAAGTTTCATCAACGTTGGGTTTGTAATCTACGGTTTGTGTTATTTGTATATTGTTGAAACTTTAAAAGCGTCCAAAGTTTACAAGGAAAATGGCAGGGATACGTTTTTGTGAAACGAGTACAATCATATACGATGTGTTCTTCTATTGAGGAAAATTACGCTTTATGAAATGGAGCATAAAGTAATGTAGGGTAAAGTTTTCCCCATTGATATTTATACAATTTATATGAATGTTTTACTCGATAAAACCACTACCTATTAATTTATTATTTGTAGCCCAAAAACAACTCATTATATTTTCGGTTTGATCTCGATTACAATAACAAAACAACTACCTCCTTGCTTCGACATATTTTTACACACATTAACAAAACGAAAACTGCAAAATATTCCACAAACAAAAAAAAAACATTTTACAAAACGCAAAACCGTCACAATCACCAACACTCGTTATACGGAGCGCAACAATTTATTTTTCAAAAAAACGAAAAAAAAAGTTGTTCCAACAAAATGAATTAGTTCTAAACTGGGTCAAAGAATACCGTCTCCCGTCACTCGGCTAAACATTTTTGGCATAACGTAATTTTTATCATGAACTTTCGAGATATTAAGTTGTTTTCGAGGTAACCTCGTTTGTGTTTTAGATGTTCGCAGGTTGTTCCTTAATGTTTTATTTTGACACGTTTTAATATTAAACAGGTTGGTTTTGGGATAAAAATAGATGATATAGAGTGTCGTTTTTGGAAGTTGTGTACGTTATTTCGGTTGATTTTATGTTTTTGAAATTGTAGACGTATTTATGCACAAAAGGATTATGAATTTCTATAAACGAAAACAACCATTTTGTAATAAAGACACCTTATATTTCCAATGGAAGCTGAATAAAACTTTGAATAGAAGTACTGAAGTAATTATTACTTACAGCTATTACGTTAACGTTTATTTCTAAACAACGACGTTATACTAATGAGTCAAAACGTGGGCTACCTCACGAATTAATAAAAAGAACATTATAGCAACATGATATTATACTGAAAAATATACTGTCGGTATAAATTAGTAACTTCGTATGTCCAGATATCCAACTTTATTTTGCCGTGGTATACAATAAGTGGTTTTTATAAGATTTTTGGAAAACAAAGAGCTTTTTTGACATTCTACAGCGACGATATTACTCATTCATAAAAACAAAAGATGTCACATTCTCACCCACACGCTTCTCCGCTAGATTATTCAAAAAAAGTTCTCAGAAAATCCGCTTGGAAGCGGTTTAATCCGGTCGAATCCAGAAAGTGCGGACACAGTAAAGGCGGGGCCGCCACCGGTGACAAATGGTCAGCCGGGATGATGGTATTGACAGTAATAGGGCCTTAATGGCACGATACGTTCTTCGCCATCTACTATGGGGCAGTTTTTGGAGCAATTTGGATGACTTTAATGTTGGTATAGTTATATCTTAGTCCTGCAATTGGGCTGAAAAAGTCGGAATTAGGGTAAAGACCCGGTGAATCGGTAAAATAGGAGTAATTTGTTTGTTGAAATACATCTTGACGAAGCAGACGGCCATTTGTTAGAAGTAACAAAAAATCCTTAAATTATGAAAAAACGTTATTGAGCAATGGGATAATTATACCCAAGAATTACCTTTTTTTTAAGTCCTCCAGTTCTTGAGCACATTTTGCCAGTAGCCACTTTAAAACTGCTGCAGTTAAGCATTAACTTAAGTATTGAGAATTTAAAATTATCCAGCTATCCGATCATAAATATCGGAAACTAACGATAATAAGTAGTTAAAAATAACTAAAAAAGCCTTGTTAGTTGGTACTTCGGTCACTTTTCTTAGTTCGGCAGAAAGTGCCACCTGTGCACAAGTTTCTAAGCTATTAGTTTCTTATAGAACCTTAATTTATAGCATAAAAAGCTTGGGCTACTAGTTTCAAGAAAAAACTCGTGGAGAGTTTAAAATATATTGCAGGACAATACAAACGGGTATAATTAAAATAATTACATGATGTAGTTATAATATTTGTAGCTAATATTATCGTCTTGCTTTTGGGGTAGGGAAGGTCATATTTAGCATTTTAGAAAACACATCACGTTTGAGGCACAAAAGTGGCGCTTACACCACTATACTACAATATATACACTGCAATAATGAATCTGCCTAGTTTCTAAAAATCTTCAGACTATCATGTCCTTACTGAAATATTTTTTCATAAACATAATAAATTATATACAGCACAGCCGATTAAATATAAAAAAAAATTAACTTGTAATATATGACGTTATAAACTCCAAACATTGTACTTTTCAATTTCCTGAAAACTTGGTCGACGTTTTCGATAAAATAAAAATAACGTCTCATCTTTTACTCTCGACATAATTGAGCAAAGAAAATGTAAAGTACGATGCATATTTTTGACGGAACAAAACAGGATTAATATGCATGTAATTAAGTGTAATATTTAGCTAACTATTTTTAGTTAAAATAACGATAATTGTCGATTGATAATTGTAAACGGTAATTGTGTGATAAGTTTTTTTTTCAAAATATCTTCTATTATTTTTTAGATAAATAAAAACATTGTTTTATTACATCAAAGTATAACATCGACCAGGTTATAAGAAGGGAGATAAAATAAATATTTAACGAAATTGATTTCCTGGAGAGCAAAGTCCCCTTCTGCTGCATGATTGAGTTTATTTTGTAGGATCATAACAAAAATATGTTTTTCAAAAGCAAGTGGGGTTCGAAAGGTACTTCTTCACCGTTTTGTCGGCGATTGTACAAAGTACTGGCAAGGTAAAAATTATGAATGGAAATTCTGTGAAGACGGTAAGTGGAAAAGCAAAGTTTATTTTTTTGCGATACTTGAGGGTCTCGGAAAATTGGATTTAAGATATACAATGTTAGGTGATGTATATGGGAACAGGTTCAAGGGTTGTTTATATTTATTCCTTTATATTAAAAAAAAATATATATATACAGAGAAAAATCATCATATTTAATTTTAGCACCACCAAAAACATCAGTTGTGCATGAAAATATAGTAACCTAGTCCAAAACTCTCCCGAGCCTAATTCACAACAAAAATGAACAATGTAAAACAAACATAACCAAAACAAATTCTACGGCCCACAAATCCCATAGCCACTTACCATAAACCCATGGTGGGTGATACCTACAAAACGCAATACCATAAACTTTAATTAATCAATACTAAACCAGGGATCAAGGGACAATACATGTAAATAGGAATGGTTCCGTAGGTAATCTCCGATTTAAAACAATGATTATTATGCTTGATAGTGTCAAATATGGCTGTGTTTTAAGCTCTGTCAAATTGATTCTGATAATTTTCCACAATTTAAAAACAAATGTGTTAAAATATATTGCAACAATGAAATATGCACATATTTGTTATTTTTGAATGATATTCATGTATTTATGATGAAACTGTCGGGTAGAAGAGGCGAGCGACGGCATCTAACCAAAATCTAGTGGTCGAATATTCCGATCTTTCTGGGAATGAAGAATAAGTGAATTTTAATCCATAATTTCGTCCTCATCTGGATCACATGAATTGAATTTTTTTTGAATGTAGTTATTAATAAATTGCATTTATACGACTGTATATTTAATATGGAGTAATTTACATCCCATATTTTTCCCAATTACGCAAAACTATTCCAAACACAACATACAGACGACAGCAGGTCAATCTATCCGACGCTGTAAAGTTTTACCATTCGAACATAAACCTTCCACTATTGTAATAAAGTTGAAAATCTATTGAAGAAATTTGGCAGATTATGGTAGGTTGATGTGCTGGCGTCTGTGCATTATTTTGCAACACATACAAGTCTTATTATTAACCCTTTCGCCGCTGCACGAAATTTTTCGCATAAAAATGTTCACCTATTTCTCTATTCGTCTAATTTTACGGTAACAAATCTTTCGTCGAATGGCGGTACTTCGGGGCTGTACAAAGAATTAGAGCTGCTTAGATTTATACGTGAAACGTGGTCGTATGCCTTGGAATAGGATATGCATTTTAATAACGCCTTAGCGTCTTTTATTGCAGACATATTTTTAATGCATAGGTGTCACGAGTTATATTAGACGTATAAAATGATGACTGGTCGCCGGGATTTGTGGAAGGAAATATGGAAAAGCTAAGGTTTTTGTTAGCAATTTTTGAAAATTTCAGTTTTCTTTTTATTATTTTATCTGACCTTTTAATGTAATAAACACGCCAATGTAATAGCTCGTGGCTAAGTCAAAGCCGCGCGGATCGATCGATCATAAGGTTAAGCAACGCTTGGCGCGGTCGGTCCGTGGATG
>NWSH02000535.1:4309716-4329416 GCA_002382865.2 Heliothis virescens
AAACAAATAATCACTTGCTCATAGCATAATTTTGGTTATTAGTATGTATCCACACTACCACCAGCACACGGGCCAGCAACTAAATCTCTCACCAGAGTCGCTTCCGATATATATGATTGAGGGCGAGTATCTTAAAGAAGTAAGTCCTGAAACTTCAATGCGGAACCAAGGTAGTACCGATTTATGAATTGTTTCGAGGAATTTTCAATTGCGTGAGGGCGCAAGGACTAAGAAAATCTAATTATAATTGTAATATTCATTGTGTTTTCATGGATGGCCAATGTCAATCTATGTTTAAAACGTAAACATATTTTAATATTGGCATGATAATAACTTATTAGTAAACTTAAAGATAGAAGGTCCTTTTAAGTATAGACTAAAAAGATTAACTGACTTGGTATTACCATAGGATCTCAACAACTTTTTACGATAGAAGAGACTGAGCTGCGGCGGACGAGACTGGGGTTTTTACAGGATGGTTTTATTGGGCATCCTCACTGTCTTTTTGGTAGAGTTTTATCTTGTACATAATACAAGAGGACACGTAAAGGGGTGTTTCAGACCCAGGAACTGAAACAACTTTCTCTTCGGAATTAAGTTAGAATTGTTTAGGGAAAGACTTTTTTTATATTCACATATTTTCCACGGGTATATTGTTCAGTTTCATGACTAAACCACACCTACCCACCTCTATACCCCTCCCGTTATGCCTCATATAGTAGAGTATCTATCTACACCTATTATTTTCTATTGTAGCAGTAATAATTCATTTAACATGCCAAATGTAACCTTTAATCCATACATTTATATAGGATTACTAAGTTATTCATGCAGTTAGGTATTAGAAACTCGGACCGAAAATACAAATTTTTGAATTTTTCCATAATAAGACACTGAACTCTATATATAATTTCAAAATTTGAAGCCTTATGGTCTGCTAGAAGTGCCTTATACCTTTTGTCATGATTCGGTGAGTCAGTCGTGAAGTGGACAAATTCAGAAAATTTACCAAGTTGTCATTCTTTAAAACTACTGGTTCAAATTGTCTGGAAATTTTTAAATACACGTATTGTATACAATGCCTGATTAATTGCTGAAAATTCAGGGCTTCTAGTTTTATCCACAATCGAAATTATAGGAGAGTCGAAAATGGCCTGAATTGCTTCTGGAAGAAGAAGTATGGTACGGGCCGTGGCCGCCCTTTTTGCTCTTTGACTTGGGGGGCCATTGCCGTGCCCCCTGATCAGATTTCGATCTTTAGGAAGCCTTTACTACGGATAGAACTGACATATTAGAATGATTAGTGGTTGGTTATAATTATTTTGTAATTGCCAAAAAGGTTAAAATCTTGCTGGCAAAACTTACACACCAAAATAGTAAGCTTAGTTTTAAAAGCTTGTATTTAGAAACAAATTAAATAGCAGTTAAATTTAATGACTTGTTAGACAGAATTTAAATCATCTTCTTATTTAACGGCTTTCTGCCATCGTTTCAACCCGCGTCCCGTGGGAACTACTTCGGCGCACCCGGATAAAAAGTAGCCATATTGCCCTTTCCTCGACTAAAATTGGCCTATCTAACACCCTGAAAAATTTTCAAATCGGACCAGTTCCTTGAGATTTAGCGCGTTCCAAACAAACAAACTCTTCACCTTTATAGGATTATTAGTTATAGTGGAAATTAGGGTATATTATAACCTGTTTATCAATTAATAGCTACGAAGCTTTCTTGAAAATGTTTAAGCAAGGGAATTTTGGTCCTTACCGGTTCAAACCCACCCTTTTAGACAATCCACATTCCTACAGAACCCTAACCACAACGGCACATACAAATAAGAAAACATTAGCGACCAAATAAGAAACTCAAACTCGAATATTTATAAGCCGACAAGGTATAGTGTATTTTTATTATGATTATACGAACAAATGTTTTACGATCATGCATGATTGCGATAGTGGATGTAAACATTATCGCGGTTTTTAAGCACCAGCAGCGCATTTCAAAACGATATATATCCCTCTGTAAGAACTGCATTGCGGGTAGATACTTACACCAATTTAAGTACCGTCGGATGCCTTGGATGTCTGAACTATAGCTTTTGTACATGCGGGTAAGTGGTTTATTAGATAATCTGTATTCAGACATCCAAGGCTCCCGACGGGTACTTAAAATTGCTGTGAATTATACTACCCGCAATTGCCAGTTCTTAACAGGGGGATAATTAAATCGTTTGAAATGCGCTGCTGGTGCTAAAACCGATTAATGTTTACACCACACGCAACATTGCAGTTAGAAAAAAGTCGTATAATATAAAAAAACTACTACGTTCGGGGTTATTAAATAGCTTACGATTTAGTTTCTTTGTAAGTTTTGTTCTTATATTTGGTGTGTGCGTGTGTCTAGGTTTCGTAAAGGAATGTGGATGTCTCAAGGTGGTGACCGTAGGACAAAATTCTTGCTTACATTTTCAGAAGTTCGTAGCTATAATGATAAACAAGTATATAATATTAACCTATCTATATCTATACTAATATTATAAAGGTGAAGAGTTTGTTTGTTTAATTTGAAACGCGCTAATCTCAGGAACTGGTCCGATTTGAAAATATTTCAGTGTTAGATAGCCAATTTATCGAGGAAGGCAATATGCTACTTTTTATCCGGGTGCGCCGAGTAGTTCCCACGGGACGCGGGTGAAACCGATTGCCAGAAGCCAGTTAAAAATAAAAGGATGATTTAAATTCGCTAAAAGTCATTATTTAATGCTATTAATTTGTTTCTAAATACAGTTTTTAAAATTCTAAGCTATATTTTTGTGTGTAAGTTGCAGCAAGATTCTTACCTTTGGCAATTACAAAATATTTATTACCAACCACTAATCCATTTTAATATTCTGTCTATCCGTAGTAATGCTTCCTAAAGATAGAAAATCTGATCAGGGGGCACGGCAGTGCGCCACCAAGTCAAGCGACGAAAAAAGCGCACGCCGTACCATACTTTTCTCGAAGCAATTCAGGCCATTTTCGACTCCCTATAATTTCGTTGTGGATAAAACTAGAAGCCTGAATTTTCAGCAATTATCAGCATTGTATAAATACGTTATGTATTTAAAATTTCAGACAATTTGAACCAGTAGTTTAAGAATGACAACTTGTTAAAGTTTCTGAATTTTGTCACTCTCATGACTGACTCACCGATCATCAAAAGTATAAGGCACTTCTAGCAGACAATAAAGCTTCAAATTTTTGAATATATATAGAGTTCAGTGTCCTTATTATGGAAAAAATTCAAAAATTTGTAATTTCGGTCCATTTTCTAAATAACCTAACTGCATGAATAACTTGTTTAATCCTATATAAATGATATAGGATTACCAGGTACATTTGCAGTTTAATGAATTATTACTGTACAATAGAAAAAATAGGTGTAGATAGATACCTACTATATGAGGCATAACGGGAGGGGTATAGAGTTGGTAAGGGTGTGTTTAGTCCATGAAACTGAACAATTACATCCGTGGGAAAATATGTTGAATTATGAAAAAAAGTCTTTCCTTACATACAAAATTCTACTTATATTCCAGAGAAAAAGTTGTTCAGTATCCTGGGCTGAACACACCCTTTACGGTGTCTCTTGTATTATGTAAAGATAAACTCTACACAAAAAGCAAGTGAGATGCCATCAAAAACATCCTGTAAAAAAAACCAAGTCTCGGCGACCGCAGCTCATCTTCTCTATCGTAAAAAGTGTGAGAATCCATGTAATACCAAGTCAGTTAATCTTTTTAGTCTATACTTAAAGGACCTTCTATCTTAAGTTATTACAAAGTTATTATCATGCCCAATATTAAAAATATGTTACGTTTTTAACAAATAGATTGACTTGGCCATCGCATGAAAAACACAATGAATATTACAATTATATTAGATTCTTTAGTCTATTGCGCCTCAGGCAATTGAAATTCTCGAACCCAATCATAAATCGGTATCTCTTGTTCGCCATTGAAGTTTCAGGAGCATTAACTTCTTTAAGATACTCGCCTCAATCATCATATCCCGGAAGGACATCTGGTGAGGAATTAGGTTGCTGGCCCGTCGTGCTGTGTAGTGTGATACATACTAATAACCAAATCATGCTATGGCCAAGTCGATCTATTTGTTAAAAACGTAACATATTTTTAATATTGGCATGATAATAACTTATGTAATAACTTAAGATAGAAGGTCCTTTAAGTATAGACTAAAAAGATTAACTGACTTTGGTATTACATGGATCTCACAACTTTTTACGATAGAGAGGACTGAGCTGCGGCCTGCGAGACTTGGGTTTTTACAGGATGTTTTTTGATGGCATATTACTTATGTCTGGCTAATGTCAAAATTCTATCTCTAGTAACAAAATCAACAGATAGATAGAATATTGGGATCTGTAAACCGCCACTAGTATACACAGTACAGCAATCCCTGCCAACAGCACCTATACCAAGTTATTTGTGTTTGTACCTAAACATTTGGAGCCAATCCAAGCGGACCGTTTGATATTGCGCGACATCAAAATTGCATGATAACTACTATTTGCTTTAACGATTCACTCATTTATCATGTGTGTAAATTACTTCAGTATATAGTGGTATTACTGAGGAATTACGGTAATTAGTGGTTCACGGTTAATTTCGGAAAAAGGATAGGCAGTAGTGCTAGTGTATTTCGCATACTGCTTCGTGGTCCTCATTTACTGCCTCTTTCGTCTAGTGGTCGCAAGCCGACCTGCTGTTGCCCGAGGTCTCAAGGTTCGATTCCCGGGACGGGCCGAAATTGCTTTGTGGGTTTAGAAACTTTCACTAAGCAACCGGAGTTGGAAGTTGGTGATTGATTCACCCGTGCATCGGAGAGCAGGTTAATGTCGGTCCTACGCCTGATCTCTCTCCGGTCGTTCGATTGCCGTCCTATCGGGTTATGAGAGTGAGGAATAGGAGTGCACCTGTGTCAGCGCAAATGCTTGTGCATTATAATATGTCCTGCGCATCTGATCTCCTTATATGAGAACAGCCGCCGTGGCCGACAATCGGCTTGACGCTATTATTTCGCATATTTGAAGTCTCATAATAAATAAATGGTTTATTACTGTTTTCATTGTCATCACCATAGTGCTTCGATTGTCCGTCTTCAAAGTAAAGATTTGTCTTAGTTATGAAAAGACTGAACCATAACGTTTATAACATGCTTTCAATACTTTCTTCGTAATAATTCATAATACTCGGAAACTTTCATCTATTATCCTTATCTTAAAACTATCCATTCTATTGTAATCTATTAGAGGTTGTCACTGATTAGAAGTTCAGTTTATTAAACACTAGCCGTTTTCCCGCGATTTCTCTCGCGTCGAGTGAATTACTGCCGTACCCGGATAAAAATATAGCCTATGTCACTCGTGATAATGTAGTCTTCGAATGCTGAAAGAAAATTTTTTAAATCGGTTCATTACTTCGTGAGATTACCACCTACAACAAAACTTACAAATTTACAAACAATTTTACCTCTTTATTAATATTAGTATAGATATGTATTGTTTGCTGGAAATAAATATTGTTTCATTTTCTATGCTGTATTTACTTCATCTCCAACAGATAGACTGAAAAACCAATGTTTTCTAGTCAAAGAAAAAGTAAAGGTCGGCCTTTAGAATTAGAATTTAACCATCAATGTAAAGGTCCTATATAAAGTTAGCAATATAAAGTTTTTATCGTTCCGAGTATTGCGTCGCGTCAAATAGCATGGGAATCGCGCTCACATGTCGTTAACCAATAAGCTAGCTCGTAAACATTTAATAGGCGCATCGATTTGTATCCTTTGCTAGAAAATCAAGGATTGCTGTGGACATTTTACTTATAAAGTACTGGTTTTAGAAACTATAGGCAGAATTTATAAAATGGGCTGGAGGTTATTATTTTCCCTGCGGGGCCCACTAGGGCCAGACCCCGTCCGGGTTGCGGGTGTTCGAAAAGTTACCGCGGCCCTGGCACACAAAGGGCTCCCGAAGGAACACGGTGGGTTTAGTCAGTAAAAGTCTGACACTCCCTCCCGCTGTGGTCATACTGATGATTTCCATCGATATAAAAAAGGTTTATTATGTTACAAGCATCAGTCTCTAAAACCTCAAAATGACTCTACAGCACTAGAAAAATATCTATCACCCAAAACCAAATAATCTGAAATCTAGAGCCAGGCTCAGAGCTTCAGGTATTCTACATAACTATCCAACACATAGTCTTATAGAAAAGTAGTCAAATTCAAAACAATCCTATGGCACTACCTGTCACTAGGTCTGGAACTTTATCTGGAAACTTACCACCATCAGAACATAATCTTAATATCATACGCCAGCTAAATACGAGTATTTCACAGAGAATGGTGGGATAAAAATAGTCAACCATCCACGGATTTATTTTTGGGATCCTATAGTAGTCTTCATAATCAAAGCCAATTTTGCAGTCGATACAAACAAAGAGTTCGTTCATAAGGTTAAGCAACGCTTGGCGCGGTCGGTCCGTGGATGGGTGACCATCTTGTCATAACGAGTTTTTCCGTGTTTCGGAAAGCACGATAAACAGTGGGTCCCGGCTGTCATTTGAAAATCTTTGGCAGTTCGTTACGGGTAGTCAGAAGCCAGAAAGTCTGCCAACCAGTCTACCAAGGGGTGCAGGTTGCCCGGGTAACTGGGTTGTGGAGGTCAGACAGGCAGTCGCTCCATTGAAAACACTGGTTCTCAGCTGCATCCAGGTTAGACCGGAAGCCGACCCCAACATAGTTGGGAAAAGGCTAGGCAGATGATGACAAACAAAGTCACAGGCAAAATCTAACTTAATATAAAACAAAAAACAATTAAACAATATTAACTTATGTGAAGAGACTTTAAAACGTAAACTGCAGTAAGCCAAGACCTTAATCTTTTATGACATCAACAATTATTGTGTACATTAAATGAGGAATATCACTCAAACGAAGCATGAAGTGGAGACATTGAACTGAAAGCTTTCGTTTTTAACGTTTTTGATTAAGAAAAAGAACAGTAAGAGTAAATTAAAAACGCTAGAGAAGTTTGATGGTGTAGAATCTACTAAGTACAATTGCTTGCACATTTTATATAACCACATTATTTTTATTACCGCTAAGTCTAAATACCTATAGAAATTGACAAAAAAATATAAAGGCATGTCTTAAATTAGCTGCTGAAACTGGCTGGCCTGGGTGAGCTGAACTAGTGAAATCCTTCTTGATGTTATAATTCGCATTATTTATCCTCGTCTTGATATGTCACTAAATAATTGAACAACAAGCAATCGGTTTAACAAATTAAGTTAATGGTATACTTGTATGTCTTCGCTATGGAACTGAACCATCTTAATACCTTATTACCTTACAAAAAAAACCATAGTTACACGCCAGTACACAGACAAAACCAAATTCTACCATTATTCAACGTCACAATCACTAACACAAAATAATATGAAACGGGGGGCGAAACAACACCTATTCGCACGCTACCAAACTAAATCACTAATCCAACCGAGCGCGGTTCTTCTAGTCTACTCTAATACAAAACACTTCAAAGTCTTCGAGAATGCCATGAAACCATAAGTATTACCAGTAGGATACCGGACTATTCTATCATCTTATTCCCGGATGGAGTGAGGTAAAACGTTTTCGAGTTAATTTACACTTAGTCGACGCAGGTAACACATATAAATCGGCACCGACTTTAGACGCTCCACTCTGTTGCGCGGCATAGCGACGAACAGGCGCCCTCGTGCGTGGGGTATCAAGGGTGGAAAGAATAGCTAGTTTTACTTAAAAATGATATGTCATATTGGAATATATAGATAACCGAAATAACTATTAAAAGTATTGAAAACAAACATAACGTACTCCGTTCAATCCACTACAAAAATTAATAGTCTAGACGTACCTTACAAAATTCACTCGTTTCACAGATATGGTCAAGATTTTTCATTTTCAACATGTTTTCTCATTGGATAAGTTGTATTATCTTACTATTCTGAAAAGTGCCGTATTATACAATTTGTATTTTTTCGTTAGGATATCAATTCCAAATGACGCACCTCCCGCTGTTTGAGGCAGCTAAAGGTGTTCAGACTGTGACTTGACTAAAAACCCAGCATGTTCCTTCTGGACCTCTACATAAGTACCTACAGACAAGAAATATGTCACGGTACCCCGAATACTGTAAAATTTATACCAAATCAAACCATAAACCTCCACACATTGCATAAAGGGTTGAGAACAAACCTAATTGCAGAACATTGGTTGTACTGGTGTTTCTACAAGGTCACTTTTGAAAACAAATCCCGCACGCCCAATAGTTCTATACCCTTGGCCCACCCCCGGATCAAGGTTCCCCAGGCACTATTTATACTACGTACCTTGCACCAGTAAACGTACTCCAAGAATACCCTGATTGCTGGCCTTTAAACAGGCAAGTCATTTAGATGGAAACAATTGCTGGATTAAAGATGTTCTCACTTCGCTACTTCAACGTGGAAGGGATTATGTGTAAAAGGTCCATTATCACTGCATGATTCTATTGAATTAAATACAAGGATTCGTTGTTACTGTGATTGATTTCAGCGGATTTACTGCATTAAAAAAAATCACACCGAGCGAAATGAACAGCTGGTGGTGAGTTTTCTTATGAAAGTCAAAAAACCTTTCCTATCATACTGTTTATTTATAAAACCTTTCTTTTAAAACGTTCTTATACATATTGTACATCTTCATAGAATCTGAATAGACATATTCACCAAATACAAATCCACGAAAAAACAAACTCAGACCAAACCCATGGAACGGTACAATCGAGTACATAACGACTAATATATTATGTGCTATGTAGTGTACGCGTCGATATTCAGGACGCGCGTGCGTTACGCAGCATCCGTACGTGACTTGTAGAACATCTGATTCGTGAGTGTACGAACGAGTTTGCCTGATTGTGTGAGTGTACTGTTATGTACCTGTAGAAGTGGGGAAAGTGAAGTTGGAAGTGTCTCTTACTTCTATGCATCCTAGTAAAGCAAAAGAAAAGAGAGAAAGAAGAAAAAAAAAAGAAAAAAAAAAAAAAAAAAAAAAAGAAACAAATTAAAAAAGAAAAGGAATACATACGTGCGGTATCAATGCGAATGCGGAGTTTGAAACGTTACTTAATAAGGCTTCGTGATTTGTACAGAAGTGGATTACAAAAGAAATAAGTTTTTTTTTAGGTTTTGAGATGTGTCTGAGAAGAAGTAGCACGCATAAATTGTAATATCCTGAAAGATAGGTAATGTTATGGCTCGATAATTACAGTTGCAACTAACCATCTTTAGCTTAGACGGTACAGACGGGTGCAGGGTCAACAATACTCCGCATCTGTCAATTTTTAAACCAATTGACAAAATTAACCTTTCAACTTTGTGATAAGTGGTTTGAAATATCAGCCAGGGTTTTCACAAATTGTAGTCTGAACTACAAAGCTGAAAACAATCTGAAATTGTTAATGCCGTCGCCAAACTGAACCTGAATAATCAAATATACACGCTACCTAGTTCAATTTCACTAGTTATTCCAAATCCCAATTGGTTTTTGCGCTGACCAAAGAGATTTAACGGACCATTTTTTGAGAGTTTAAACATCGGTCGTAGTTTTTTCCTTGTTAAATTTTCGAAATTCGAATAAACGGTCGAGCGGTTTTTGTTTTTTTCTTTTTTATATTTTGTATTTTGTACGCGGAATTGACATGCTGGATAAGCGGCGCGCACCAATTATTTATTCAACTCTTTTGGAACTCTCGACCAACGACTTATAAAAACTATCGGAGCGTGATCCTCAAAAGATTCCAAAGGGCTGATTTGGATCAATCAAAAAGACTTAAACGTTACGCGATAAAATTACAAAATAACCGTCAAAATGCGGAATGATCATGCGCCGGGATTCGGGATGAAACTCGGCCCGGTAACGAAACAGCCCGCTATGCTGAATTCTTCGCACCGCTCGAAGCGTAAACCCGTGTCAAATCGAGTTAAGATTAACTGCAAATGTAACCTTGTAATCCTATACATTTATATAGGATTACAAAGTTATTCATGCAGTTAGTGTATTTAGAAAACTGGACCGAAATTACAAAATTTTTGAATTTTTCCATAATAAGGACACTGAACTCTATATATATTCAAAATTTGAAGCCTTTATGTCTGCTAGAAGTGCCTTATACTTTTGATGATCGGTGAGTCAGTCAGTGAGTGACAAAATTCAGAAACTTTACCAAGTTGTCATTCTTAAACTACTGGTTCAAATTGTCTGAAATTTTAAATACACCGTATTTATACAATGCCTGATTAGTTGCTGAAAATTCAGGCTTCTAGTTTTATCCACAACGAAATTATAGGGAGTCGAAAATGGCCTGAATTGCTTCGAGAAAAGTATGGTACGGCCGTGCCGCTTTTTTCTGCTTGACTTGGTGGGGCCACTGCCGTGCCCCCTGATCAGATTTCTATCTTTAGGAAGCATTACTACGGATAGACAGAATATTAAGAATGGATTAGTGGTTGGTAATAATATTTTGTAATTGCCAAAAGGTAAGAATCTTGCTGCAACTTACACACCAAAATAGTAAGCTTAGATTTTAAAACTGTATTTAGAAACAAATTAAATAGCATTAAATAATTGACTTTTAGCAGAATTTAAATCATCCTTTTATTTTTAACTGGCTTCTGCCATCGGTTTCACCCGCGTCCCGTGGGAACTACTCGGCGCACCCGGATAAAAAGTAGCATATTGCCTTCCTCGATAAATTGGCTATCTAACACTGAAATAATTTTCAAATCGGACCAGTTCCTGAGATTAGCGCGTTCAAACAAACAAACTCTTCACCTTTATAATATTAGTATAGATATAGATAGGTATATTATAACCTGTTTATCATTAATAGCTACGAAGCTTCCTGAAAATGTAAGCAAGAATTTTGGTCCTACGGTCAACCCACCCTTAGACATCCACATTCCTTACAGAAACCCTAACACAACGCACACACAAAATAAGAAAAACTTACAAAGAACAATCGTAACTATTTAATAACCCCCGAACGTAGTATTTTTTTATATTATACGACTTTTTCTAACTGCAATGTTGCGTGTGGTGTAAACATTAATCGGTTTTAGCACCAGCAGCGCATTTCAAACGATTTATATATCCCCCTGTAAGAACTGCATTGCGGGGTAGTATATTACACAATTTAAGTACCGTCGGATGCCTTGGATGTCTGAATATAGCTTTTGTACATGCTGGGTAAGTGGTTATAGATAATCTGTATTGTAAGCTTGTGTGAGACTCAAAAGTTTGGATATTGAAACCGAAAATGGATTTGGAAAAAAAAATGTTTCATATTCTCGTATGATATGCAACGGTTAGGTGCTGATGAATAGTCGAAGCAGAGAAAAGGAACAAACTCGAGAAATACCTTTGTATGTATGTTCTTAACTTCACGTCATCCTTAGTGCAATGTTTTCAGCCCTCACACTTAGGACACACGCGAGATAAGAAAGGATTTCCCAGAAATTCCCACGGGAATGAGAAAAACGGGATTTTAAGGCAGAAGCTAGTCTTATATGCAACCCAGGACACTAAGCTAAAAGCCAAGATATAAAATCCGTGTACCAGTTACTAAAACAACATATTAACATTAAAATGTATGATCCTATACTAAGAACGAGAAGTAATGTGTAATACTAAGCCAAACTTCAGCGCCCAGCTTAAACTTAAGCCCCCAAGTGGCTCCAGAGGCGTTGTCTTAAGTTTTTACAACCTCCTAGCTTAAAATCTTCGTTAGTCTTTAAATAAAACGGCCTGAACTTGGGTAAGGCGAACCACACACTGCCCCACGCTTGAGAGAAGAGGACGCATCATGATACAACTGTGTCACACTTGAATAGAAGTTAAGTAATTATGACGCATTTCAACAATGTCTAGAAAAAAAAGAAGAAGGAACGAAGATTCCTTTTATTACGTCTGTCTATCTGTGTCTGTCTATGCATACTTGAAATAAGGGAGTCATCTTGTCATTCCTTCATTCTTCACCATTCTCTCATAGTTAGCTTTCGTCCATTCTCTCATCCTAAGGGGACCTGCATATAAATAAATAAATACCTTCTTCATTGTTTCATCCACCTATGCTGTGCTTAGAGGCGAAAATAGAAGGACCTCATTTATATGAGTCAGTGATGACAGTTGCAGTGATAAAGACAAATTAGCAGACACTGTGATTCGTGGTAGTGTGTGACCATCCTTAGTAAGTTTTACGTGCACACCGAAGTCTCTTTACAATTAAAAAGTTGTTTTTATTATGTTTTTAAAACAAAATTGATTGCGTGATTACGTTGGGCGCGCGAGTGTGTGCGTGGGCTCTATTTTATGTTCCAGTTAAATGGCGCTTGAAAATGTTTTAGATTCTGTATTGAATTACGGAATTTCGTTTCTATGTGTTTGTTTGTGTTGTTTACATGTGCTCTGTTTTGTTAATTATAGGTAACATTGTTGTTTTATGTTTTGTACTGAATTGATATAGCTTTTCATCACTAAATAGTGGGTCTGTTATACAACGGTTAAGTTGGGTGGATGTTTGTTTATGGTTAAGAAAATGAAATTAGAACGTGAAGGCACTATATTTTGCTAAGTCGCTTTAAAAACATTTTTAAAACCACGTATATGTTATCTCTAACTATATATTATATAACTATATATAACCATATTATCTCTGCATCACCTTAAGGTTGACTGGAAAGAAAGCCTATGGCATTAAGTACACGTTTAATGTTGCATAAAGTTAAATAAATAAATAAAGTATAACATCTAACTAAATTGCTAAAAGGAAAATTCGATAATTTCTGATTGTTTATACAAAGTAAACGTTCCCTCCCACAAAATAAGGAGCAATCCATCAACATAAACATTAACAACGCCCATTTCATCAAACACCGTTTAAAAATTCAAAGCTAACCCTAAAACGAACAGGTGACGCTTAGCAAAACAGACGTTACGTAAATAAATGAATAAATAATAGACTTTTCGAATTTGGCCCAAATCTTGGCGTAACGAGTTGAGAAAACAAATAAAGGCTGGTCGGTAAAACTTATTATGCTGGCAATAAATAATATAGCAGGTTTACTCCTGGGGTTGCCAAGTTATAATACAAATGTGTGCGTTCAGTAGAACAATGCAGTTTAGGGTTCAAGTTTGTGCTGTAATTTACGTGGGTTTTGAGTGAATGGAAGGTGTGTGTGTGCGTGTGTGTGTGTGTTTGTGTTTTAACAGCTGAGAGCCATCCTGTGTAAACTGGGGTAGTCGGGTAAGGGTCAACGTGCTCCCCAGCTCTGCATTTTGTGTCATTAAGTATTCATGCTTTTGTCTTTACACGGTGTGAATAGGGCGGTTTCAATATCAAACATATGTAATGTACTTAAATAAGAAATTATGTTTATACCTAATTCAAAGTCTTTATTATTTGTAAAACATAGGTATGAAAAAAAATGGTCTTACATTATGGATTCGGAGACATAGAACTTAATTTCCCGATATTTTTATTTTAAAACTTTTTGACGAATATTTTTGCTTCTATTTTTTTCCTTATACCAATAAGTTGTCGCTATATTTCAAGATTTGAACAGAATGAAGCTACTGCGACTTTTCTCACTTGCCAACAAATGCAATGTTTACGCAATAAATATGATTTGTAGTCGTACATACAATATTGTGTGCACAGAAACAACACGTATTGATGACCCTGTTTATGTTATGTTTGTTTGTTTCTGTGATAGTTTCAGCGATGAAGCTTTAAAAGGTAACTCGACTTTTGTAAGACGAAGGGATTTGGCAAAATATATGGAACTCTAGTGATGTGATTAATAGACGGAATTTAGATAACTGTAGTTTTGAGTACCTAACTCCATTTATTTTAAAACCCTTAATTAAAATTGTGTAATATTGTGTATGTAAGCTAAATTGTACGCAAAAGTTATTGGTTAACTTATTTTTTAATAAATAAAATAAAATTCCAAAATCTTTTTGTTTTTCATTGTCCTTCTACAGTTTTCTCTTCACTAACCAACAAAGCTTTGGTTACACGTCCGCGTCCGTAGAATAGCTAGATGTCAAAATAATTACATTTTAAACTACCAAATCAAGCTATTAAACACTTGCCCACATTACACATGTAGGTTACAGGCATTTCAGTAAAAAAGAAAACTTTTCCAAGTCATTCCAAGTTTCCACGTCTTAGAAACAACAGTAGCAATTTGTATCGTAATCTAGATGTTACTAGACTTCGAAGTTAAACCAGCCTAGGAACTTGTGTTAGTAAGAGGCACTAAAGTAGGTGTTACCACCGGTTAAAATAGTACTACTGATAAGGTTTTTACTACTCGAGAATGGGTAGTAACTTTTTTAAGTATATGTTATATAATCTAGTTGATTAGGGTTGGTTGATCTTGTCTTTAGTCGACTATGTAAATACAGATTGAAGTGTAGGTGTAGCATAATTCACTTTTGTATTCGAAATTCTACTAATATTATTAATCTGGAAGCCTCTCAATATGTTTTATATGTGAGCGCTTGTAACTTATCCAAAACTACTGAATGTATTTTGATGAAACTTAGCATCAATATTGCTTATACATATACATACTTCAGAATAACATACAGGTAAACTTCATACTGTAATATAAGTAGGTGCAACTGAATATCAGTACTGTATATAGAATCATGGACTTACATGACATTTGCATCTGCATCACATAAAAATCAATGTCTTGACTCATTGCCTGTCTCATCAACAACCCGTGAACCTATAAAGCTGAAGTTTTGCACAGAGGTTCACCTCAGGACTTTCAAGCGAGGTAAGAAAGGATTTCCCGAAATTCCCACGGGAACGGGAAAAACAGCGAAGCCGCTGGCAGAAGCTAGTTTCCTATATGAGTAATAGTGATGGTCACACTATTCAATTACTTTTTGCATATGTTACTGTAAAAGCCCGAACTGTGGTAAATCCTAGGATTTACCGGTAAAACCTAGGATTTACCAACTCTCATTGGTAAAAGTCCGAACAATTCTTTTATTTCGGACTTTTACCACTATTTAAATGGTAAATCTTAGGATTTACCGCAATGATACGGTAAATGTTCATAAAGACACGTCATAACGTATTCGGCGCGTCGTCTTGCACTCGTGGACAATCCGTATCCCAGTACCCGTACCACCACGCGCCTTCCCTCCTTGTGAGAAAATTGTTGACTGGAGGACAAGGATTCAAAAACCGGCCAAGTGCGAGTTGGACTCGCACACGAAGGGTTCCGTCCCATTATCTAGGAAAAATAAACGTAGGTACCTATTTCCTACAACTAGTCAAAATATAAACTTTTATCGGCAATTAAAAATAACTTTGTTTATCATACAAATATATGAATAACAAAGTTAAAATTTGCGGATGAAAATTTATTGCAGAAATTTGACAGATTATGGTAACTTGATGTGCTGTCGTCTGTACCTAATCATTAATGACGATTATCTTTTTTTTCAATTAGTTCCTAAATACCAGATTATAAGAAAAATACTGATTCAGTGAGATTCAATTAGCCAACTAATATAATAACTATAAACGTTATGTTTGTCGGAAGATATTTTATTTTTGGTATCGCATGGTTAATTTTCCATGTCATTTTGTGCAGCTAAAACACCAAATACTAAAAGATTTAATACACACTAAAACATAACCTATAACACCTTGTCATCACGCTAAATATGATTATTTGTGTGTGGGTTGATGTCAATAACACTCAAGGTGTATAGGCACAGTACTTACATCAAAGTGATCGTCACTAAAGTAAATTGGTGAAGAACAGACATTCCATTCGCACTTTCGCTTTGCTAGATCTAACCAATTTCTTTTTGTATGTCGATTTCGAGGTAAATCAATGAAATTTATTGTGTAGTAGTTACTGATGTATTTGCTACATTGAGGTACAGCACACTCAACGATATTTTTCGATCCTATATATGATATAAGAACTACAATAAATATATCTTTTAATTTATCCAAACACTGATCACTTGTAATATATAGCTTGAGTTTGTTACCCACTATGTATGACGTCACGCTATCGAAATTGAACAAGAAGTGCTGTTTTTTGCGTTGGCAATTTTTAAATAAAATTATTGATTTTCACGTATTTGAAAGTGTGCTCCAAAGATTATATTTCATTAAAATATTATTTTTTTATTGCTTATTATATGTAAATAAAATTATTTTTTGAATTTATCACTATCTAAAATAGTTGTCCGGTTCCCTATTGGTTGGGGCCCGTTATCACCATGGTCAGTGATCTATGAAGTGAAATCCTGAGGAAATCGTGAGCAACTCTTGAAAAACTTACACGCATCGAGTATACTGAAGGCATTTTTTCTAATCGTCCTGAAAGCTTAAAAGCAAACAACTATACTCTTGTTTAATATTATAAAATACCCTTTAATTCAAAGTTATTTTATCCAAAATTATTAAGAGTTACAGGTTAAAATTAGGAGCTTACACTTTCAGAACACGGTTTAAGCAATATTTTAACTTTAATCTAGCTAGATAAACTATAAATTAAAAGTATACAGTTAAATAAAATTGTCTTAGAGTGAATGTCAGTTCTTATAATAAGTAGAAGTTAATTTATATATTTGTCTTAAATATACTGATATTTGGCGATATAAATGGACTTGGCGTTTCTTTGTACAAAATTGAATTTTAAATGCTTTTGCATTTTTTATGCTTTTATTTATTTTTCGTATGTTAAATTGTGTTTTGTTTTTCTGGGTTTAAATAGAATGTATAATAAATAAATCTTTTACTCACATTGCAGGAGCAAGTGTACACATTTCTTATACTGTCCTACCATATAGTTTTTTCTTCCTTCTCATCTCTGATTCATCTCTTAAGGAGACAACCTTAGGAAGAGATCGCTCTTAGCGATCAAGACAAAACGCCCATTATTTCACCTACTTATAATTAGTTTAAGATCAAAAAATGATATAAATTGCGTGTACCTTCATAAAGTATTATTCGTTATCTATCTATTCGTTATCTATTTATTTATTAGCTACATTCGTAGGAGAGTACAAAAATACGCGTCATAAGGATACCTCTTCCCGCACATAAAAAGTTACCCATTGTTTATTCTGCATGTAAACTGTCATTGCTAAGTTTCTATAAAATTCCGTTCTAATCGTTTGTGCAGCTAATATAGGACAAATAACTATAACTTATGCGTCTTACAATTATAAATGCAAAGACATAACAATACTGGCCAAAGTTTAAAAAGGATTACAAAATTATTTTTTAGGTTTATTTAAAACATCAAACATCTACATTGACATCAAAATTTTGACAAGCGACGTTCCAAACGCCTGCGCACATTTTTGCGTCCTTTAAACAAAAACCGCTTACTGTAAAAAGCCGACCAAAAACAAAATGGGCACAGTTTAAACCACACAGCAATTTTGTAATCTTTTCATAACAGACAACACAAACAAAATGTTCTTGATACTGAAGCGCATGCGTAAGTCGGGAAAGTCATTTAGCGAAACTCGGAAAATTTGACGGCGAGCGCGCTCCGTTTTTCTCTGGGAATATTAATTATGGGCAGTTGTGGCTGAGTCAATTGGCCGTCCTATGGTGGCCGCGCAGAATGAATTTTTGGTTGATGAATTGGGTTGAATGAAATAAGTATATTAGTAAATTTTTAATAGCTCTACAATAATTGTATTTTTTATTTCTTCCGCCATAAACAAAAAGCAAGGAAAATAAGAGGAATTTTAAGCTTAAAACGTCACGCTAACTCGCATACCTTACTGCGTTATATCTTAGGTAAATTATATTGTGTTATAATAAAATTAATAACGCTACAATCCTTCTCATAATTTGATGGAGTGTAGCCTCGTGCCCCATGCAGTTATGGCGACCCAGTAAAAAGGCAATAAGTGTAAAAATAACAAAATCCTAGTTATGATTTCTAATTGCAATTTTTTTTAAATATTATGTAGAAATAGTTCTTTGTCTGGTCTATTATTATACTGTTCACAAGGAAACTTAATGTCTTGCTATCTTTAGGACATTAATAGAGCGCTTCAGATGATAATTGTAGGCGCTGTGTTATTTACAATTAATATTTTTTTATGACAAATTAATAAATATAAAAATAGAAAAACCTTTTTTTTTTTTTGGTATTAAAAAAACCGCCCCCCAAAAAAAAAAGCCACAAAAAAAGTTCGTTATTCCCTGTTATATGGAATCAAGCTTTTTGGCAGTCTGCATATGCGTTTTCATATGCTTTGCTTGCTATGTTTGGAATAAACGTTACACGCCTGTCACCTATAGTCTACCACTTGGTGGTTTGTATTCTTGGCCGTGGTCACATAGTTTTGTGCGTTTTTAGTTTTGCAAATTTATTAGCCAAATAAACTAATCTTAGCAATATGATTACTATGAAAATATGTATCAAATGCTACTGAGTAAGCAGCTCTTGTATAATTCCATGTCAAAGGCTTTCGGTCAGGTGGATTTGAGAAAACTCCGACACTGAGGCTTAGTAGTGTTATTTAAACCTGCAGCTCACTTCGATACGTAAAAAGAAGATTAGTAGACTATTTTAAAAACATTTGTCATGTGAGTGCAATATAAATAGTCTATGAATGAGATCGTTATTCATCTTTTATCATTAGAATATATAAACATTTTTTGCATATTAACATAACTCCTAATAACATATAACATTCAATCTTAGTTCATTACAATGTGTGCAGTTATTGAATCGTCACCACACACGACGTCGTCGCTCTTCCTATTAAGTAACGCTAGGTAGTTTCTTTACATGTTATAGGGCATCCTTTTATCATATTATATAGCGCCTAAGAATGCGAATGTTGCAACTAAATATTACAGCTTTTACCTGTTATACCGACGGTTATTTCCCGCATACGGATAAAAGTAGACTGGCATATTTTATTCTGATGTATAGGTGTAAGCCATATCGCGTTGAGTTTCATGTAAATTATAAATTATTAAATATTGCGCCATCCCAAAAAAATATTTTTGGGAACAGGACCAGGAAGATGAAGTTTCATCTTAAATCGCTTCAGTTTTTTAGTGTGAAAGAGTAACAAACAAATAACATTATACATACATTTTTGCCATTGTTTCGAAAAGTCGAAAAAAATCGATCCTGTACTCATTAATTCTTCAGTTAATTATTAGTAAGGATCTCTCAAACTTAACAACTAAATTGCCGACAAAAATAACAAGTCCATTCTATTATTATGTAATTTTACTATACAAAAAATAAAAAAAACACATTTTTATTTTATATCCCTAACATAAAATAACCTATCAACTAAATCCAAGATCATCAAGCATATTTATTCCATTAATGCTAATCTCATTAAACTTCCATAGAAGTTTCTATCACGATCTTAGATTAAAATCGCCAGACGTTTGAGTTTTTGCTAACTCGTTATTAGATAATATGTATCTCACAAAGGGAGTACGGTAATTTGTATTTGTATATGGTGCTCTAAATATAATCTCTTATGGCTTGCAATGTAATAGTATTGTGTATATGTTAG
>NWSH02000535.1:4329441-4346836 GCA_002382865.2 Heliothis virescens
TGTTACTGTAAAAGCCCGAACTGTGGTAAATCCTAGGATTTACCGGTAAAACCTAGGATTTACCAACTCTCAGTGGTAAAAGTCCGAACAATTCTTTTATTTCGGACTTTTACCACTATTTAAATGGTAAATCTTAGGATTTACCGCAATGATACGGTAAATGTTCATAAAGACACGTCATAACGTATTCGGCGCGTCGTCTTGCACTCGTGGACAATCCGTATCCCAGTACCCGTACCACCACGCGCCTTCCCTCCTTGTGAGAAAATTGTTGACTGGAGGACAAGGATTCAAAAACCGGCCAAGTGCGAGTTGGACTCGCACACGAAGGGTTCCGTCCCATTATCTATGAAAAATAAACGTAGGTACCTATTTCCTACAACTAGTCAAAATATAAACTTTTATCGGCAATTAAAAATAACTTTGTTTATCATACAAATATATGAATAACAAAGTTAAAATTTGCGGATGAAAATTTATTGCAGAAATTTGACAGATTATGGTAACTTGATGTGCTGTCGTCTGTACCTAATCATTAATGACGATTATCTTTTTTTTCAATTAGTTCCTAAATACCAGATTATAAGAAAAATACTGATTCAGTGAGATTCAATTAGCCAACTAATATAATAACTATAAACGTTATGTTTGTCGGAAGATATTTTATTTTTACGTTCTTTCAAATAGTTATTATAAATTAATAAATAAAAAGTTCAAAAGAAAATAGGATTGGACTTGAATAATTAATTATACAAGAGATTAATAAAAAAATACTCTCATATAGTCATATTATACACATACACATAAATAAACATGTATGGTTCATAATATAATTAAAATAAATGATTAAGAATTAAAACCTAGAGTATACTAAATTCTAATATAAAAAAAAATGTATTTCGACATTTACCGTAGCCTTGAGGTAAATCCTAAGATTTACCAATTAAATACTGGTAAAAGTCCGAAATAAAATAATTGTTCGGACTTTTACCACTGAGAGTTGGTAAATCCTAGGATTTACCGGTAAAACCTAGGATTTACCACAGTTCGGGCTTTTACAGTAACATATATATTTTTTTCGGTGGGAAATCATCGAATGACTCTTTCCGTTGAGGGTGACAGCGTGAGGGAGTGTCAAACTTTTACTGACTAAAACCACCGTGTTCCTTCTTGAGCCCTTTGTGTAGCAGGGCCACGGTAACTCTTTCAAACAATTTTGCAGCTCTAGATTGTGTAGATACTTCAATAATTGATTTGATTAANCATACAATTGAAAAGTTGTAACACAGGACCATGCACGTAATATTTATACGAGCCAAATATTAATTAACCAATGACATTATTAATGAGGCGACAATCCAACCGAACGGATTTAAATTATCAATTAACAAAGAATTAATAGGTTTTGTCAACGAATAAATTGAATATTTAAATCGACGGCCATTTTGTGCTTTTTAGCCACTTGCATTGTAATAAATGATCTGATTTATATTCGTTTTATGGTTATTATATTTTAGCAGTGGCTAGTATTGCAATTTTGTTTTGCAATCAGTAGCAAAATAAAAAATTGGCAATTATGCACTTTTATGTCATACTAGCTTCCGCCAGCGGTTTCACTCGCTTTCCCGTGCGGACTAGTGCGCGCACCCGGATAAAAAGTAGCCTATAGGCTTCCTCGACAAATGGGCTATCTAACAATGAATTTTTCAAATCGGATCTGTTGTTCCTGAGATTAGCGCGTTCAAACAAACAAACTCTTCAGCTTTATAATATTAATAGATTATTTTAGTTACCTAATCTTAGTTTCTTTTATGATTGCATAAAACTATGAAATACTAGCTTACGCAGCGGCTTAATATCACTGACAGAAGTTTTAAATAAGTCCTATGGTTCTGGAAATCAACATGAGCACCAACTTACAGACAATCAAAAATCTATGTATAGGTAGTTACATAGCAGATTTCAAGAGACATTTTTACCCAAAAAATGTGTAAATCACAAACAATTTACCCTCCTTTTTCCAAACGCAGTTACCGAAATACCCCATAGCATTACCATAGCCAACACACGTTAAACCACCCCGCTATTAATTTTTAATTTCGCTTTTACGACTTTTTTTAATGGCGTCCGCATTTTGTTTAAATTTTTATGCGATCCGGATTTGCTTTTAGTAATTTTTGGATTGATGGTCTTGAAACGGTATTCTTTGATACGAAGTTTTTTGGAAGACATGGTAACTGTTTTAGATGAGATGCTTTGCTATTTTTAAATACTTACTTACACTAAAGATATATTTTGGTAAGATGCTATGATATTTTAAATACCTACAATAAAGATTCAATTATGTTTATATTAAATTAGAATTTGTCGTTGAATTGAAACACAACAAAAACACCTACGGCCAGTTTCACAGGTTATTACAGATAAAGTTCTAAATCTAAATCTAAATAACTTTCTGACCGATATAATGCCATATAAATGTCTTAATTTTGATTACTTCTGTAACGCATTATCTATCAGATAGCGAGCTAGAACTTTATCTGGAGCCTCTGAAATTGGTCCCACTATTTGAATGTGATAAATAAAACTCCTCATAGGCAGAAGAAAATACAGACTGATGGCATAAACCAAAAGATAAAAAAGCCCCTTAGCTCATAATTAACTTTCATAAAACCCGTCACCAAAACACTAATTAGAAACACCAAGCAATAACACCAACAAAAAACAAAATAAAAATTAAAGAAAAAATATTTATATTAAAAATACCGCGCTCGAGGCAGATGCAAATAAAAGTCGATCCATTGCAAAGTTTATTAAGAAAACTATTGCAGCAAAAAAACAAAGCGTGCTCTCATCAACTAAGAGCTTGATGGTAAAACCTTGGGAGGATTAATTAAATAAATAATGCAAGAAAACTTGAGCTCTACATCTAGATAGTTTTATGCTTGGATTTTCTTTTAGCTTTTACACTGAAATATTTGAAGTACTTGAATACTGAATTAAAGAGTAAAGTAGGTATTTTAACCCTTGAAATAAGTTTTTAGTTAATGTATGTAATTGCCCGCGTAGTAGAAATTAACGCTCAATGTGACTTCATTAAATCAGTGTGATGTCATTAAAACATCTGTCATGCTAGATATTTAAAGTGCACATTCCTATTAGTACAATCAGCGCCAACTTCGCCCTCGCCAACTTCACCCTAAAAGTAAATACGTACAATTCGATTCTTTAAACGGCAGTAACAAGCACCGATCTGCACTAAAACTTAAAAAAAAGCTGTCTGCGAGTGCACCAGACGGCATGGCGACATGATTCCATAAAGGGAAAAAAAAACAAAATAAATATACGAACTGACGCCTACAGCGCTTTTCGTCAACGTGCGATATTTTTTTCCATTTTCCGTACTGCACAGTTTTTCATTCCAACGAAGTTCTGTGAAGGATTTATTGATAGATATGTACAACTCCAGATTGTCCGGCTTCAGATTTTCGAGCGAAATATTCGGGAAGTTTGGACGTACACGAAATTCGGGATTAACAAAAAAACGGTGGATTGCTTTTTGCGTCTGTGGGTTTCGTACAAATTGAATATGGAAGCGCTTGTAGATTTTGTAGTTTTTATGTACCCCCGCGGGAAAAGGTTGACATTTTATGCATGTATAGTTGCAGTTCGATTTCGGGAGTGCTTTTGTTCATAATTAATGCAGACCTTTACTTCAGTCACATATCGATTGAAATTTTATGGATGTGTTCTGGTTTTTGTAAATCAAAGCTGGAATTAAAACAAGTAAATACTCTAAAATATCTTAGTCACTCGCCAAACACTCTGATATAAAATACGTTATACTAATACAAAATCTTTAAGAAAATTCTCTCAGATTTAGCATTTAGGTACAATAAAGTAAAATGTAAAGGTTATTAGGTTAGGTTACCTAACGTGCCCTATCGACCTGAGTTTAAGACCTAGGTAAATAACTCAAGGTTAGTTCCAACGAGAACGCAAACACTTTGGTGGCGTGTCGCTAATTAATAAACGTGTAAATACCGGTTAATTAATTCTACGTAGGTAGGACGTCACTAAAGTGTGATTGGTGATTTTGTTTTGGTAATCACGTTGCTACGTTTATTTTTCTTATTTATTTATTAAACATAAAATGTATTGACCTTTCGTCGAAGTCCATTAATGGTAATTAAAGATGGATTCAACGAATACATTTTTATTGGTATGCAAATAAGTATGTAGATGAAATCTCCGAAAAGCTTTCAGAGTAACTATTATGTAAATTTTCACAAGTCAAACGTAATGTTTTAATTTAAAGTGACTCTCAGCACATTAATATTTCATACATTTTGTACATTACGGACGTACAGTTGAGCACAAAAAATCTAAATAAAAACGTATACAGCAACGTTATCCACTATTTACTATTTCAAGTGTACAGTTAAGTAACATAAACTCTTGCCATAGCGAGAACGTTCGCCGAAATGTTAGCGTAATATCTAAGTAGGAAATTTTCGAATGTGCTGAAACGGAAAACAACGTGAAACGTGCAGTTAACATAAGTTTCCTTACCTTACGAAGCATTTCCTCGAGCGAATCCATGTCGAGGGCGGCTGGCTCGCCGGCCGCGCTGCCGTTCACTCCGTTATTGTTGTTCGTCATAGGTGAGCCGCACCCCACCGTTTAACAACACACCGGTACATGTGAATTACACTCAGGTAGACCGCCACTTTATTGCCGATTTTTGCTTTCACTTATTCGTTTGGTAAATTCGTCACATGTAGTCCGCACTTATGTTATAGTTATCACGTTTTTGGAATGTTAAGCTTATTTCTAATTTTGTTATAAAATTGCACTAGTTTATAGACTAGAATGGGTTAGGAAGACAGTGTTTTTCTGTAAATATTTAAAGCTCAGTTAGTTTAACTATATAAATAGGTACACGTTGTTTGTTGTTTTGAAGGAAGGAGGAATTTCAAATCACGTTTGTATAAAAGTGTAATTTTATTTTTATTTGCTGTGCCTGACAATGTCATCTGCAGTTGAAAATCTGCGCTTACCACATAGGTAATGTCGTTGCTTTAGTATTAAATGTGGATAAAACGAATATTTTAATCAACTAGACTACTGCAAATAACTAGCAAATACAACGTTTTCAAAAGAGAGCAGGTAAATCCTGCTCTCTTTTGAAAATATTGTATTTGCATTAGTCAAATGATGTGTTATTAAAATACATAATTATCTTCTCAAATAAATAATTTTAACTAAGTAAAAACTATTCTCGCCCATTTATTACACCAAATTATTTTTTCATTTATTTTATTCTAGAAAGTTATTCTCTGAGTAAAAAAATTAATTGAAGTTATACTCAGATATTTCATTGAAAGTCAAAGACAAAGCTTATACCCAAACAAATGTCTATTAAAGTCTAGTAACATTTTATTAGAAAATGTAACATCGACTTGATTAAAATCCTCATGGGACGGGAACCCATAGGGGATGGGTAATACTGAGCAAACATAGATAGGCCCCATGGTGGGGTGACAATGTGTGACTACGCATACGGTTAGCTCTTTAGATCTCCCCCTTTTAAAGGGAAAAGCTTTGAAATTAAACAAAAATTAGCCGCAGGGAGATTAGTTTTTAATTACGGGTTTAGCGGTGCATTCTGTGGGTAATATTGATTCAATAAAATAATAAATAGTATATCTTGTAGAGATCTTTTAAAATTTGAAGTTTCGAAGGATTTTTGGAATCATAGGGTTGAATGAACCTAGGTTTTCATCGTAATTGTAGTGCTTTCGTTTTGTGATGAGTTCCCTGACAGTTCTATTTTTTCCATCACAAATCACACGCATACTGCTTTAGAGCGATAACAAATAAATTATTTGTTGCAAACATTTCATTAACAATAGTTTATTTTTTGCAAATCGTGCGTTACATTATGAGGGGTCTTGAACTAAATGCAATCTTTTATTACACAGAATGCTTTTGCGAATGTTTGTTACTCCTTCATGTAAAATTTTGATCAAGATTTTGATGAAACTTGTTACATTATGTTTATGTATATAAAAAACTACAAGCTAATTTTTATAATGATACGGAAAGTACTTACCTGGTGACGGGTGTAACCACAGGGAACAGCGAGTATGTTCATAATTCTTGAACAGGAATTGCTCATCATGTGCCAAACGTCAAACAGTAACAAAATTAAGGCAAATCAATCTTCGTGTTGATTCAAATCATTCACGAGTAAACACTGAAATATATGGAGCGTTTAATTAAATTTCAAAGCGCCAATATATTAAGTACACTTGACGAGTCATATGAGATTAAGATTGATGTTACAAATGTATTATCCCTATAAATATTATAAATGCGAAAGTAACTCTGTCTGTCTGTCACGCTTTCACGCCTAAGCCAGTGAGCCGATTTTGATGAAATTTGGTACAGATATAGAATAGACCCTGAGGAACAACATAGGCTAGTATACACTTTTTATCCGGGTACGGGAAATAGTTCCCTCGGGAAGCGGGCGAAGCCGCTGGCAAAAGCTAGTCTTTATATATTTATCTGCGTATGTATATCGTCTAGACGTATTAATGACATCGAAGTGGGTTTGCATTGAATTTGAAATGTAGGCAAATATCTAGTGTAGGTGTCGTTCAAGAAGTTGTTGAAAAAGTTTCTAATGATGTTCAAGTCCTTTGAAAATGTTATATACTTATTTTTTCTATCTGCTATCGTTATGATTGTAAGAAAGTGTAATTTCAAGCCAACATTAAAATAGATTTACTTGGAAAAATCTTTAATATATGAATTTAGACTGTTAACTAAATTGGTTGTAGCTTAGTATTAGAACTGCAGACAGCCTTGTAAGAGACAGATAGGTAGGCGGACAACCAGACGGACAGGCTTAGCTACAGTCTCGTTACTTCGCCCCTTTGTAAACCTGGATAAATATTTTTCTCTACTGCACACTGGAATCTTATATCATACGAATACTGTAGATAGATGTATGTTATTTATTATGTAAGTACCTGTATCAAATTATATTCTTAAAAATTTAATAAAAAATCAAATCTTGAAGTAAATAAAGTAGCTGAATTAATGGGCAGTCTTACCATTGAAAGCAATCTTTTACAAACAACCTTTAGATAAATTGGGACAGGAGAAAATAACCATATAGCGTGCAGTCTTTATGTATCTATGAAGGAAATAAATTCCATATCTCTTGTATTTTTCTTTTAATAAATCTTTAAGAAAGCTACATTATCGCACTATAGATACGTATAATTTAAGCAATGGCGTCGGCATAAATGATATTTTCTAGGCCTGGCGCCCGTTATCGGCATCGGCAAGGAACAGGATCCTTCGGCATCCTACATGCAAGCGCACACTGTCGAAAACTATGCTTTGGCATGCTGCAACCAACGTTCTTAGGGATGACGAGGCGTCCTGCCGATACAGCAGCCTCAAGCATGCCGAAGCGGTATTTTTGTTATTACGACCATATATAATGGAAATTTCAACTTTACTATTATTTGCCACCTAAAATCCTCAGTTGTGCCGATGCCGATAACGGGTGCCGGGCCCTACACTGCAAGCAAATGAAAAACAAATACCGTCTCTATGAAGCTTAACCGTTAAGCTGCAGATTTCACCAATGTATCACACTAAACTAATGAACTAAGCTAAGCTAAGGCCGAGCTAATTGCTAGTGTAAATAAGCTGTTAACCTTATGCAGGCTTAGCTTGAAATATGCTGGGAAAGATTTATCTCATGCTAATGGGTCTGTTGGCTACGTTTTTTTGCAAGTTGCGTTATTAAATTAGTTTTAGCCTGGGTATTAGTTGGTTGTTTTTTTTGCAACTCAGTGTAGTTTTTGATGTCATTTTCAGCGAAACTACGACTTATTAATGTTTGGATTTAGTTATTTATGTTCGAAAGTTTAATGTTTACCGGAATACTGGTAGCAAAGTACAGACGCCAGCAAGCCTAAATCTGTCAAATCTTACCAATTGAACATTAACCTTCCACTATTGTGATAAGGTTGAAAATCTATTGAAGTTTGTCATATTGAGGTAGGTTCATGTGGTGGCGTTGTACATACAACTGTTACATTATCTGACTGATTCGATGGTACATACTTGCAATTTTTGAGCGGTTATTTACAAAAATATGGGTCCCTAACAGAGACAAGTTCACTCCCTCTATCTACCACTATCTCTAATAACACGTTCTTCTAATAAACTTCACCTAAATACAGTTGAAACTAAAACTAATTTACAAAAGGCAAGTACCAGGGCGGCATGGTAGCACAAGAGTAGTTATATAATGTTCCATGTATTAGTTCGGTGCGAGTCCCGCTGGGTTGCAATCTAGTGCCAAGTGTCAATGACCTCGTATTCGCTGTTTATATTGAAACCATTGCCGTGCAATGTGTTCGTATTATATTTTGTGAATTTGCTGACGTGAAATGAGCTTTCTTATTGTGTATTTTGTATGCATAATGTACAATTGATTTAAAGATAAATGGAAAATGAAAAGATTGCGTTTGTATTAATTTGTTTTAGGGCCACAAAAAAATATAATCAACGTAGTTTTTCAGACCTGTCCCTTAACAAAATATGTATTAACAAAAAAGTAACAATTTCAATCCTCATTTTTAGACTGACAAGTAATAAATCTACACCAGTTACTTTATTACACACATACCTACATATATGCTTACAGAACCTCCACATTATTGTCTCATTCACAAAACCTTACACTTCACACAAAACAAAAGACGACTAATTATAAAACCGCCTACATTTGACCTCCAGAACTCCTACACATAAAACAAACAAATGACAGTAGGTCCGCCCACATTGCTAGTGAATTCTTACCAAACTGGATAAAGAGGAAACGTGTTACTTTCAACTGTTACAAAATAATACAATGTCATTTGAGGACAATGTCATTATTACATAGTAACAAAAGAGGTCATTGTATGTATGTATGTGTCTACAGTTTCTGAGTTGAGGGTCAGAAAGTTTTTTGTTCTATGGTTCTTGTTCCTGCCTGCTGCGTTTTCTGTATTATATTTCCAAATTAAACATTATGAGTTACAGAAAGCTTAAGGGCCCGTTTCACAGGTTCCAGATGAAGATGTAGATAGCAATCTGACCCTATCTGTGAGATAAATATCTTGAACTTTATCGAGAACATGCAAAGCGGGCCCTTAGTTTTCTAATTACTACTTTACAGCATTAACAAAAAGAAAACGTGTAGCGTATGTGACAAAATTGTGCAGAAATTACAATATGCAAGTATCTCACGCTAGGAGGTGAATTATCATGGGTCGCCGTTATCGAAATCGATAAGGAGGACTATATATATATAAATCTTACAAAGTAAGCCTACAACACCTATTAAAAGTTAATAAAAATAAAACATGTCTATTCATCTTAACGTCAATACAAGCAACTAGAAAGTTAATCTACTTACTGACTATAAGCCCCGCAGACGACGAGCTAAATTGATTTTCACTAACAATGACACTGTGTATACAAGATTTTTTTTAACTATTTTTAACTGGTACTTAGTAAGAAGGAAATTTTAAAGCAACTTGTGGTATAGGTTACACAAAAGGCACCATAAGATAAAACGTATAATAATATTTTTTATATCGTTTAATTGTGTGTTATAGCGCTTCGGTACACAACTATCTATGACTTTCTGTCAATATTTCAGGTATTTCAGTGAACACACTTTTAACGAGGAGAGAATAATGAGGACTTGAGAACCTTCTCATTTTTGACATCAGTTAAAATAATCAGAAACGTAATTTGCATAACATTTCTGACTCATTATAACAAATTTAAAAGTTTGTTTATACCTATTACAAAAACAGTACCTAAAACAATTGTATTAAATCATATGGCAATATTCTTGGATATAATATTGAAGCTTGTGCATGTAGCTATCCTTCTCAAACATTGAACCACGGTTAGGTTAGCAAACACAATTATCCTAGGTAAACANCTTTATATATTTATCTGCGTATGTATATCGTCTAGACGTATTAATGACATCGAAGTGGGTTTGCATTGAATTTGAAATGTAGGCAAATATCTAGTGTAGGTGTCGTTCAAGAAGTTGTTGAAAAAGTTTCTAATGATGTTCAAGTCCTTTGAAAATGTTATATACTTATTTTTTCTATCTGCTATCGTTATGATTGTAAGAAAGTGTAATTTCAAGCCAACATTAAAATAGATTTACTTGGAAAAATCTTTAATATATGAATTTAGACTGTTAACTAAATTGGTTGTAGCTTAGTATTAGAACTGCAGACAGCCTTGTAAGAGACAGATAGGTAGGCGGACAACCAGACGGACAGGCTTAGCTACAGTCTCGTTACTTCGCCCCTTTGTAAACCTGGATAAATATTTTTCTCTACTGCACACTGGAATCTTATATCATACGAATACTGTAGATAGATGTATGTTATTTATTATGTAAGTACCTGTATCAAATTATATTCTTAAAAATTTAATAAAAAATCAAATCTTGAAGTAAATAAAGTAGCTGAATTAATGGGCAGTCTTACCATTGAAAGCAATCTTTTACAAACAACCTTTAGATAAATTGGGACAGGAGAAAATAACCATATAGCGTGCAGTCTTTATGTATCTATGAAGGAAATAAATTCCATATCTCTTGTATTTTTCTTTTAATAAATCTTTAAGAAAGCTACATTATCGCACTATAGATACGTATAATTTAAGCAATGGCGTCGGCATAAATGATATTTTCTAGGCCTGGCGCCCGTTATCGGCATCGGCAAGGAACAGGATCCTTCGGCATCCTACATGCAAGCGCACACTGTCGAAAACTATGCTTTGGCATGCTGCAACCAACGTTCTTAGGGATGACGAGGCGTCCTGCCGATACAGCAGCCTCAAGCATGCCGAAGCGGTATTTTTGTTATTACGACCATATATAATGGAAATTTCAACTTTACTATTATTTGCCACCTAAAATCCTCAGTTGTGCCGATGCCGATAACGGGTGCCGGGCCCTACACTGCAAGCAAATGAAAAACAAATACCGTCTCTATGAAGCTTAACCGTTAAGCTGCAGATTTCACCAATGTATCACACTAAACTAATGAACTAAGCTAAGCTAAGGCCGAGCTAATTGCTAGTGTAAATAAGCTGTTAACCTTATGCAGGCTTAGCTTGAAATATGCTGGGAAAGATTTATCTCATGCTAATGGGTCTGTTGGCTACGTTTTTTTGCAAGTTGCGTTATTAAATTAGTTTTAGCCTGGGTATTAGTTGGTTGTTTTTTTTGCAACTCAGTGTAGTTTTTGATGTCATTTTCAGCGAAACTACGACTTATTAATGTTTGGATTTAGTTATTTATGTTCGAAAGTTTAATGTTTACCGGAATACTGGTAGCAAAGTACAGACGCCAGCAAGCCTAAATCTGTCAAATCTTACCAATTGAACATTAACCTTCCACTATTGTGATAAGGTTGAAAATCTATTGAAGTTTGTCATATTGAGGTAGGTTCATGTGGTGGCGTTGTACATACAACTGTTACATTATCTGACTGATTCGATGGTACATACTTGCAATTTTTGAGCGGTTATTTACAAAAATATGGGTCCCTAACAGAGACAAGTTCACTCCCTCTATCTACCACTATCTCTAATAACACGTTCTTCTAATAAACTTCACCTAAATACAGTTGAAACTAAAACTAATTTACAAAAGGCAAGTACCAGGGCGGCATGGTAGCACAAGAGTAGTTATATAATGTTCCATGTATTAGTTCGGTGCGAGTCCCGCTGGGTTGCAATCTAGTGCCAAGTGTCAATGACCTCGTATTCGCTGTTTATATTGAAACCATTGCCGTGCAATGTGTTCGTATTATATTTTGTGAATTTGCTGACGTGAAATGAGCTTTCTTATTGTGTATTTTGTATGCATAATGTACAATTGATTTAAAGATAAATGGAAAATGAAAAGATTGCGTTTGTATTAATTTGTTTTAGGGCCACAAAAAAATATAATCAACGTAGTTTTTCAGACCTGTCCCTTAACAAAATATGTATTAACAAAAAAGTAACAATTTCAATCCTCATTTTTAGACTGACAAGTAATAAATCTACACCAGTTACTTTATTACACACATACCTACATATATGCTTACAGAACCTCCACATTATTGTCTCATTCACAAAACCTTACACTTCACACAAAACAAAAGACGACTAATTATAAAACCGCCTACATTTGACCTCCAGAACTCCTACACATAAAACAAACAAATGACAGTAGGTCCGCCCACATTGCTAGTGAATTCTTACCAAACTGGATAAAGAGGAAACGTGTTACTTTCAACTGTTACAAAATAATACAATGTCATTTGAGGACAATGTCATTATTACATAGTAACAAAAGAGGTCATTGTATGTATGTATGTGTCTACAGTTTCTGAGTTGAGGGTCAGAAAGTTTTTTGTTCTATGGTTCTTGTTCCTGCCTGCTGCGTTTTCTGTATTATATTTCCAAATTAAACATTATGAGTTACAGAAAGCTTAAGGGCCCGTTTCACAGGTTCCAGATGAAGATGTAGATAGCAATCTGACCCTATCTGTGAGATAAATATCTTGAACTTTATCGAGAACATGCAAAGCGGGCCCTTAGTTTTCTAATTACTACTTTACAGCATTAACAAAAAGAAAACGTGTAGCGTATGTGACAAAATTGTGCAGAAATTACAATATGCAAGTATCTCACGCTAGGAGGTGAATTATCATGGGTCGCCGTTATCGAAATCGATAAGGAGGACTATATATATATAAATCTTACAAAGTAAGCCTACAACACCTATTAAAAGTTAATAAAAATAAAACATGTCTATTCATCTTAACGTCAATACAAGCAACTAGAAAGTTAATCTACTTACTGACTATAAGCCCCGCAGACGACGAGCTAAATTGATTTTCACTAACAATGACACTGTGTATACAAGATTTTTTTTAACTATTTTTAACTGGTACTTAGTAAGAAGGAAATTTTAAAGCAACTTGTGGTATAGGTTACACAAAAGGCACCATAAGATAAAACGTATAATAATATTTTTTATATCGTTTAATTGTGTGTTATAGCGCTTCGGTACACAACTATCTATGACTTTCTGTCAATATTTCAGGTATTTCAGTGAACACACTTTTAACGAGGAGAGAATAATGAGGACTTGAGAACCTTCTCATTTTTGACATCAGTTAAAATAATCAGAAACGTAATTTGCATAACATTTCTGACTCATTATAACAAATTTAAAAGTTTGTTTATACCTATTACAAAAACAGTACCTAAAACAATTGTATTAAATCATATGGCAATATTCTTGGATATAATATTGAAGCTTGTGCATGTAGCTATCCTTCTCAAACATTGAACCACGGTTAGGTTAGCAAACACAATTATCCTAGGTAAACACCTGAGATTGTGGCTAACTTCGACTATGGAATATGCAGCTTGGGTCCATTTACATATTTATAAGAAGTAGTTTATTGATCTGTACCTGGATTTTAGTTTAGTTAATAGTTTTTAGAGGTGAGAGGAGTAAGCTTTATGGAGACAATTTTAAGTTGCATTGATTTTATACTTCAAACTCAAAAATTTACCCGGATAAAAAGTAGTCTATAGCCTTCCTCGATAAATGGGCTATCTAACACTGAAATAATTTTTCAAATCGGATCAGTAGTACCTGAGATTAGCGCTTTCAAACAAACAAACTCTTCAGCTTTATAATATTAGTATAGATTAGTATAGATAAAAGCAGTAGGTCTTTATCAAAGAAAAGTACATACTATCATCACAAAAAATAATAATAAACAACAAATATAAGTCAGTAGAGCAAGGCTGCGACCACGCATTATGTAAAGCAAGTTATCTACTGCAGCTAGTAACAGACAGAGTTCTATTCATCAACACCCACGCTACGGTAGGTAAGTGGAGTAATAAAAGCTGAGCTAGTAATGAAAATATTAGCGTAAGTGTTGGTGCTATTTATTGAAAAGCTTTTAATTATGTCTACGGTCTTCATGTTGTTAGATAAAGAAGGTTAAATTGACTGCCCAAATTGAATCCTCGGAAATATAGATTAAGGAATATATTTTCTTTATTTCTGTTTTTGAAGTATGTTAATTCTGTGTAATTACAACGCAGATAACAAAAATAATGAACATCACTTAATATTTTTCTGCCCTAAATAATGCCAATTAAACACGTGTTCTTAAAAATAACAATTACTTATATTCAATAAAACATATTATTTTGCTACAAGTTTTGGTCATAGCAAACCGTAGCTTTGACCAAATTTTCTAAAAAAATCTTCTAGTAGCTTCCAATGGAGGCTCGCCGTAACACCGAGGTCGTCACGGGCGGACGTCGCACGCGCTTTCCATTGGCATTCTATAAGCGAAACAAACGTCTGACGGTGTTAAGTAATCATGTTTTATTTATGGCAATTTTTGATTCAATACTTAGGAGAAATCAACGTGTTACGAACTTCACTTGAATTTTTTTATAGGCTTTTCTGTGAACTTTTGTTCGTACAGAATTATTTAAGAAATACAACAGAACGTTGTTTTATTAGTTTAATTTAGATTAAATTGTGGAACCAGGCGTTACTTTGAGAAATCCGTGATATTATATGTTAGGAAAATATTTTGTGTTAATTCCGCGAAAAAAAATAGGTTTGCGCCGGACCAACTATCTAACAAACTAATAGGTACTTATGACTATGTACTACATAGTGTTACACGACCATTAAGCTTCACAGCTGACTTATTATAAAGTATACAATATTGCTTTTAAAATAATTGCACTTAAACTAAATCCTTCAGTATAACTTTGTTATCTAACGGTCAATTAGTCCATATAAAACTAAATCGATCTCCTATTTTAGCAAAGCGTCTATTAATAAACTAATGTACGATATTATCTTCCACGTGCTACGTTTGACGACTGCTAATCAAATGCTGGACAATTGCTATGCAAATGCAGAATATCTAAAGAAGGTCCAGTTTGTAAAATTCTTGAATTTTTCAATGTACAAAAAATAAATTCTCTCATAATCAAACTAAAGTACATAATAGTATCTAATAAATAAAGCATATTAAAAAACGAATATACCTTTAATGTTTGGCTAGTGTTGATATTACTAATATAGTTCAATGTCTTATTACTTTGTTATTGGAATCGAATAATTTCACAGTGGACAGTGCCGAATAGACACTGGACTTAAAATTGGACACATTTATACTTCTTTTTGGCTTATGTTTAACGGACCACCAAATATAGTAACTTTTAACAGACAAAAATAGTAAATGATCACCAAAACTAGTACCCCCATTTTAAAGTAAAATGATCACCAAAGTTTTAACATCTCACTGTCCTATTTAAGTAAAATATCTCCAAGAAAATCATTTTTAACCCAAAAATAGTTAATGAACACCAAATTATTACCGACATTTTAATATACAATGATATGCAAAAAAATAACATTTCAGTAGCCTATTTAAGCAAAATAACTCCCAAGAAAATTATTGTTAACCCAAAACTATTTAATGAATACCAAATTATGAACGCCATTTTAATATAAAATGACACGCAAAAAATAACACTTGCTATCCAACTAAAGTACTTAGATTACCCGAACGCGTCCGTCGAAGCCGTAGTCTCCGTTCGTATTACGCTTTCACGGGAAAACGGCTGAACCGATTGAGATGAAATTTGGTATGGACCTAGATATGACCCTGAGAATGAACATAGGCTACTTTTTATCCGAGTGCGGGAAGTAGTTCCCTCGGGATGCGGGTGGAACCGCGGGTAACAGCATGTCTTCTGATTTTTGATAAATTCCTCTGCGCTCCGCACAGTTATAAATTTTCTTTCAAAATATGGTCAGAGTGTAGCAAAGGGTGTGCAAGGAGTTTAGGACTTAGAAAATTTTCGGGGAATTTTTTTTTTACATTTTCATTATTTTTTGGTTTCTATCGTGTAGAGGGATGAAAAATAAACACTTTTCGATCTGATCACTTTTCGTCTAGCGTCAGCCGTTCTCCGGTTATAACGAGTAAAAGGTTTTTTGCAGCAGGAAGTTTTCTGTCACGGCTCCGGCGCTGCGGAGCTCCGGCGGTCTCACGCGAGTTTATCGTCGCAGATAGGTTTAACACTTACCACCGCAGCTTCGCTCCTCCGCGCCTACGCGATTTGGAATTGCACTCTAGGGGTAGGGCAGACAAGACTGCGTGGAGTCGGATTTACAGCAATTCGTTTCTGTCATTAAAGCTGGAAACATAACTAAATATGGCATCATAATACTTTATTTGGTAATAAGCCTACATTTTATGGTAATCACAGTGGTTTATTTAGGGAGAAATAGCGCATTAATTTGGTCGCTAAGATTTGGTGATCATTTACTATATTTGGTGTTCGAATACAATTTAAAGTCAAGTTGTGACTAAAATAGGTAGTACTATTGCAATTTTAGGCTTTATTTTTTTGGTGTTAAGTAATTTTTTTTGGTGATAGATCTAAGGGTATCACAACATTTTTTGGTGGTCGTTATATTTGTTCCCCTTCTTTTTCTTGTCCTTTTTAGTTTACGAATCTTAATTAATCCCTTATGTATTTGAAAAAATAAAAATTATTCCATACTTTTATATAAACTGCCCTTTGAACAGTAGTCACCACAATACCTTTTATCAAGGACATCACACAAGTTTCAAAGCGTGTGTTCTTGATCTTCTGAATTACTTGCATAGTGTACAAACTGTTTAGCAGTCTCAACGGGCACAGGATATTATGTAGCCGTATCCTCTGCAACGTTTTAGCATTATTCATTGATTGCTCAGCTTGTGTGCTTGCTTATTAGACTGAGGGCAAACGTGTGAGGAGAACATTTTGAACATGCTTTATCTATTTTGAAACTGATGCTGGTGAAGCGCAAGTTTGTTTTTTAGCTGTTTAGCGGATATTGATTGGTAACTTGCGGTTTCCAGGCTTTGAATTCGGATGCCTCTTGAAGCCGTTTAAATGTTCTAACTCTAACATAATACGCTTCCACTAGCGGTTTCAATAACTCAGCACAACTGGTCAAAGGCCTTATTACATTCTTGATTAGTGGGCTGTCTATCACTGAAAGGTTTTTTTTTTTCAAATCAGTCCCGCAAATTCTGAGATTAATGCGTTTAAACAAATTTTGTAATTACTAATTAACATGCCTATAACTGACCATACAATGGTACTTTTTAACCGACTTCCCAAAAAGGAGGAGGTTCTCAATTCGACCGTATATTTTTTTTTTTTTTTTTTTTATGTATGT
>NWSH02000535.1:4349659-4362456 GCA_002382865.2 Heliothis virescens
CACCGACTTCTAGAGCCATGTGAAAAGTTTTATTTTTTTATCCCTTTCAGTGTTTTTTTGTGAAGTCGGTTTTGTTTTTTTTGTAAAAAGTTTTTTTTAAATTCTTAATAGTGTTTTACTGGTCAGCGCATTGACAACATTTAACAAAAATATATCGAGATCACTACTAAAAAGATGTATATCTCCAAAACAAAGTATACACCCATTAAAAAACTATTTAAATTGAAAACTTAGCAGACGCTACAAGGCTGCAGTTAATACAGATAATTCCCAGTTGAACAAAGTGAGGAGTAAGCCTTGAGGAAGTACCTCCCCATAATGAGTGTGCAACAAACCACTCTGAAAGTTCCTCTCGCTACTTAAGAGAGCCTTTTAATATTAAATATAGGCGCAAGTATGTTTATTTGATTTTGAACCCTATTTTTGGTACTGATAAAGATCAAATATTATAGTGGGGCTGATTGTGCTATTAGAAAAAGATTATTAACCCAGTTTTCATTACAAGCAAGGCAATAAATTGAAACCACGCATTGCATTGCGCGCAATAGTTAAAGATAAAAATTATTCAAAGTAGGCTGAAAATCAGCACTTTTTGAAGGTCAATTTTACAAAAGACAGCACCCAAACGCCCGCCATTCACATAAAATATCACATTTGTTCATGACACATTAAAATTAAACACACACATTTCTAAACTTAAACATTGCTCAAGTCTAGAACAGACCTAACATTACAAAGTACTTATTCAAAGCTCATCACTATAAATAAAACTTAGTACAAAATGTACAAATACAATAAAATCGTCAGCAAATAACGTTAAATAGGATACTAGAGAACTGCAGCGAACAAACTTCAGGCAATTAATGTAAGGAGAAGTTTGTTGGAGTTCCTACCTGTTTCTTACGAAATAATACAACCTAGTTAATGTGGATAGTTGTAATACTGTGTTGGGGAGAAGTCGGGATACGTGTCTTGTGTAGAATGTCTTATCTATACTTAATATTATAGAGTTGAATAGTTTGTTTGTTTGAACGCGCTAATCTCAGGAACCACTTATCCGATTTGAAAAATTCTCTCAGTGTTAGACAGCCCACTGGTCCGATTTGAAAAATTCTTTCAGTGTTAGATTTATTTATCGAGGAAGGCTATAGGCTACTTTTTATCCGGGTGCGCCGAATAGTTCCCACGGGACGCGGGTGAAACTGCTGGCAGAAGCTAGTGTTGCAATAAAATACAGAGAACTCTTCTACACTTTAAATATATAATAAGTACTTTTCATAACCTTTCTACTAAGTTAAAACTTAGCATAGTATTTATTTATAGTTAACCCTTTGACTATGAAAATCACATACTACGACGGGAATCACGCGATTGGTTTAAGTTAAAATAGGACTTATGGCCAGTTTCTAAGCACCTTTGTCGATAGTTTATCTATTCATTTTCTATTAAAAATGAACAGATAACCTTTCGATAACAGGGCTCAGAAACCGGCCATTAATCTGCCGAAACCTTTAAAGGAAAAGCGAATAGGTACCTAGTATTAAGTCTAATTATTAGTTATCATGATTTACAAAAGCAATCTATGAACCTAATTTTAGTTACGTTAAATAAAAAACCCGACAGCCAAGCTTATTTTACAAAGTTACTTTTAAAATCAGTCTAAAAGAGAGACTAATATCAATTAATGTTAAATTGCAACAGAGTAAGAAACGTATTTCATTAGTCGAACTAAATGAAATGAAAGAGAAACATTGTTATGGAAATGAAAACAGAATAGAATTGAAAACGTTTTCTACAAAGTATTTTTCTTTGAAGATGTAATTTATCTGCGCATGCTTGATGGAGGGTATTCAACTTTTGATATACAGTTTAATGAATTAATATATGAAATATTAATCTATATCTAGGTATACTAATATTATAAAGCTGAAGAGTTTATTTCTTTGAACGCGTTAATCTCAGGAACTAATGGTCAGATTTGAAAATTTCTTTCAGTATTAGATAGCCCATTTATCAAGAAAGGCTATAGGATATTTATCCGGATGCGCCGAGTAGTTCCCACGGGACGCGGTTAAAACCGCTGGCAGAAGCTAGTACAAAAGATAATGCGTTTTTCGGTTGGCATACAATTTTCTGTTTAAAATATTGCAATTATTTTGTGCGATGTAATGTGAATTTAAAATTATTGGTAAAAACAATATATATATAGATTTTAGTATTTATAGATAAGCAATGGCACATAGTTAAGTAAAACTGATATTTTTTAACTGATGGTAAAATTTCTTTATATGAGGTATTTGAATTTTCCTACAAGTTTAAAGTTCCCAATAACTAATCTCTCTGTTTTGCTTACTAGAGATTGAATCTTGACACTAGCCTCATTCAAGTAATATCAAATCCTATCTCCAGTAACCAAACAGACACTTAGATAGGTTATTGAATTCCGCAGTAACTCAACATCAATTCAAGTTACTGGCGATAATAAAATCAATATCCATTGCTTAAGAAACTGTAGGGAAACTAAATTCCTTAAAACGAAACACAGTACAATAATCCCTCATTTCCAAATTGATAGAAAACAAAAGACGAATGACAATACCCGTCGCCTATTATGTAATATTCAGACGAAATACGACCTTATTACAAAGAGATAAGAACAAACGAAGGAATCCTATTCATTTTATGTGACATTTAATTAATTAAGTACATGTGCGTCTAATTAAATTAGTGGATCAGTATTGATTTGATATTGGATTTTGATTTTGGACAAGTGATTTTGTTGTGTCTTAGTTTATTTTTGCTCGAAAATTAAGGTCTACGTGGATTTGGCATAATACACGTTTTTTTGACTTTTATATTCATTCAATTATTGGGGAAGGAAAAAACGATGACATTCAGTCCATCTATATTGGAGTTATAAATGTTTGAAGTAACACAAAAATTAGTATACATATACAAGAGAAAAGCGTTAAACAAACTAAATATTGTAATTTAATAGTTATTTAAATTAATATCTAAGTCTGAATTGATAGTAAGTACACAAATTGTTTTGCCTTATCTTTGATCGACAAAGGCAGCAATTTTCCATTTTCCCAATTACTACACAAAATATTTAGCTTGTATTAAAAATGATTCTTAATATTAAATTAAAGCATGTTATAAGCTCAGTTTTCTTAGCCTCTGGCAGGAGAAATTATTTAATAGAAACATCTCATTGTTATTATTATACTTTTTTGCTATTCGTTCAAAGAGAGTTTTTGATAAGACATTTAAAACAAAAGAAAAACACGTTCTTTAGAAATACATAGTTCAAAGACTTTCAAATTCTTTTGTTTTTCTATAAAAGAAAATAATGATTTGTTTGTTATTTTTCAATTAAATACGTTTGAAAAATCTAGTTAATTGGAGAACCTTTTAGTTGACTTTTACTTAATTTTACTTTCCTGCTAAATACTTTAGCCTTCAAAGACGAGCATATTCAAAATGGTGATCTTATAATCTTTAGTTGAACCATAAACTTCATTTATCTATCGAAAATTAATTACTTACAGCGTGTCCAAATACTGAACAATACACGTACAAAAACTATGATTATATCAAGGTCTAGTCTGTGTAGCTTTCAAAGACAAAAAGCGAAAACAATTGAAAACAAATGACGTTGCCCACAATGAGAAGCATTCAACATTGAAACATTGTATAAGTAAAGATTAATTACTCCCATCGTTACGACCGCATCGTCCCAGTCTAGACGCGTTTTGTGTAAAACGCTGAAATTACTCATTCAAGAATATTTTATAACAACCTGCCTAAATATAGATGGTTATAAATAAAGATTTTTGTTAAAAATAAGTCTCGGGTGAGTGAAAATGAAACAATGAATGCTAAAAAAGGTTAGAGTGCGGTGACTTCTAAAAGCACTGGAAAGGTGTAATTCATTTACTTAGATAATTTTATTGCTATAAGCTATATAGTTAAAATTGTGAAAGTTCGTGCATCGGTGAGCACGTTAATGTCGGTCCTGCGCTTGATCTCTCTCCGGTCGTGTCGGATTGCCGTCCCATCGGGTTATGAGAGTGAGGGAATAGGAAGTGCACCTGTGTCAGCGCAAATGCTTGTGCACTATAATATGTCCTACGTAGCTGGCTGATCTCCTTATATGAGAACAGCCGCCGTGGCCGGTAATCGGCTAGGACGCCATCATAGTTAAAATTACATCATATCAGATATTTATTGAAATACTAGTATCCATCCGCGGTTTCACCTACTTCCCGAGGAAAATACTTCTTCGACAGGGATAGAAGTCGCTTATGTTATTCCGACATACAATCTATGTTATTGCCAATTTTTATCAAAATCCGTCTTGTAGTTTTGCGTGAAAGAGTAACAAACACATGCTCATAAACTTTCGTTTTTATCATATTAGCAGGAATAGGTAGGAAGTAGGATATTCAATTATTTCATCTGCAATATTTATTTTAAAACCAGCCTCATATTTACAGATTTTTCTCGAGACATTTCCTTTCAGTCTCCTATAAATATGGTTTCAATCAAAACAGTACCTATAAAGCTGGATTCTTAGGTCTTATACAATATGCATTGTTACGTAATTCTATACGCCTATAGGATATAACCTTAACCATTGGTGCGTTAGCTAACAAGCGGTCGAGTGTTCCTCAGACTAGTAGCGTGCCATATTGCTTGCGGCATATTGTCCGAAACGAAGAGGTGGCTATAGACTATATACTAACAGTGCTAGGGTTAGGATATTCTAGTTTTGAATAGAATTTTGTACACAGTTTCTCTGGGCCCCGATTCACTTTCTTAAACTTAAGCAACAACCACTTGTCACTACAATGAGACCCAATTACAACTCCAATACGATTGAAGCGCTATTGGTTATTCTGTTAACACTTTAATGTAAACACAAATTGAATAAAAATCGTACTCGTAATGTACTGTCAAATGACATTGCAGATGACAGACCAATGGCATGTCATTGGAAAACGATTGGTCTTTTAATAGTAACAGAATAACGGATAAGGCTAAAACTGCTATTGCCATACAATTTTCATTGAATTTTCATACGAGTGACACACAATTGTAGTTAAGGAATCACCCCCCTGATCTTTGAACGAGTACCTATAGGTAGGTATACAAGGTTTTGTGAAAATCGTTGGATTTCTTTCCTTTATAGTAGTTTAGAATGCCACTCCAGTGTAGGTCATGCTCATGTCTTTAATATAGTTTTTAAAGTGCGTTAGCTAACAAGCGGTCGAGCGTTACTCAGACTAGTAGCGTGCCATATTGCTTGCGGCATATTGTCCGAAACGAGTAGCTATAGGTACAGGTTATACTAACAGTGGTAGGGTTCGGATATTCTAGATTTCAATAGGATTTTGTACGTATTTTCTGACCTATCATTTGAACGACTAGATTCAAAAGTAGTTTCAGCCGGTGGTTTCACCTACGTTCCATGGTAACAACATTCTAGATATCGCCTTCCTCAATAAATTGGATATTGGATATATTTATAATACTGAAATAATATCTATAATATTGATTTTAATTGGACTATTCAAGGAAACAAAGAGACTCTGCAAGTTTTATAACACAAGTTTAGATTTCATGAAAATCGTTTTAACCGTTAGAATGATGATCATGCTTAATTAATGTACAGACGACAGCACATCAAGTTATCACAATCTGTCAAACTGCGATAGATTTTCAACCTTATCACAATAGTGGAAGGTAGATGTTCGATTGGTAAAATTTGACAGATTGGTATACGTTGACCAGCCGTTGTCTGTACATGGTTTTGGATCAATGTATTTTTTGAATCGAACACTCAATATCAAGTACCTAATAGTGATATTTTAGGTTTAATTCGCACAACAACAGCAAAAATACAAGACATTTTATCCTGTTACGTGTCACTATATACTGTACAGTACATGTCTAAAACCACAGACATGATATTAATTATCTGCATACAAGACACATACATTTGCGTATAACAGACTAATACCAACTTACTTACTACCAAATCACTGGTCCGCGTTATCGAATCATGGCTAATTATCATGTTTAACACTAAGCTGAGTTTGTTTATACATTAGACATTATTATACAGTTGTTATACATTTAGTAGACACGTGATAATTTAGTACAATGGTGTAAACTATCGGATGTCAACTGTTTAGATTTTACTGTTCATGTTTATGTTTGGGAGGTAAAATTATGGTATTTTGTCTAACAAAATAAGTAGGTATGCACCGTTGTCTATTACAATTCTTTATTATTCAATTCGGAATCATATTATGGACAGCTGTGCTAGATCAGTCATTATGTTATATTTATTTTGGTCTACACTTAGCCCCATGTTTTGACGCCTTTAAAGTACTTACTCATTACACTATAACACTGTTCCTCTCACATAATCTAAACTAATTTAATAAAGAGGGAAAAAATATTTGTATGTTTGCACCACAAAGGCCCCGAAACTATAGAACCGATTCAAAAAAATCTGTCACTGTTGGAAAGCCAGAAACCTACATACTATCCCCGAGTAACGTAGTTTACATTTCATCCGGGTATAGGAAGGAGTCACCACAATACGCGGTCAAAACCACGGGAAAACAGTTACTAATAACATCATAACACTTGTCCCTCCACACCAAATCGATTCTACAAAATTAATTCAAAACAAAGGCATAATCAATTGAAACGGCCTCACATGCAAGCGACACGATAAGCCTATGAGCACACAGGTACAATAGGTACGTCTATTGTGTGGTTCCCGTCACAAGCAGTTGTGTACTAGCCTTATATGTTAAGATCGTGGTTCTATTCGATGTTATGTAGATAGTGTAAGGTTTTGATGGCGTATTCAGCCTTGTTTGTGTAATCGTGATATAGGTAATTGTGTGGGCTTTGTTTTACACTCGTTTGCAGAAAATTCGGGGCATTTTCAAAAAAAAATTGCCTTTAATTTTTTTATAAGTTGATAAACAGACAAGTTCGTTATAGCTTATATTTTATGAGCAAAGCTATTGAAATAATTGTCACGTGCTTTCAGTGATTTTTATTTTGAAAATATTGTTGCATCAGTTTTTGTTTTAAATACAATAAGTTGAGTACCTAAACAAAAAGAGAAGATGAGTTCTTTTGTATGAACTTAATATTTAAGGTTTGTTGGTATACACTATATTTCTACTAGCATTAAAGCATAAAGCTTTCCTTAGCCATTAAAGTAATATCTACTTCATTCATAACATTGTAATACCTCAATATATTGTGTCAACTATGTCACACACATTGTTTGTGTTGTCTTCTCAAATATCACGTTTACTAGACCTTACTCAATTTTATATCGATATCAATAATATTCACAAGCCACTGTTAAAGGTTTTATGTTCCTTCTATATAGTATTTTAAACTTATATTTTACTAAAACAGAGTATATTCTAAGTATTGTTTTGTTTTATGAATATTTAAGAATGGAGTACACAAAAATTCTCCATTAAAAATTGACACCTATACAATAAAGTACCATATCAAATCTTATGTAAATTAATGATACTAGAATAGTTTGTTTGTGTTTTGTATGAACACTTGAACAGGATCGATTTATTTTATGATGCTAAATTATTTTGATTCATAATTTATGGTATTTCATGATCATGTGCAATCCAGTGCTACACTATTGTATTGGACACGTTTTAATGCCCAATGGTCTTTAACCCTTCCAAAATGAAAATATTATTATTGTTTTGATTCATAAATAAAAAGCAAAACATAAGATCATAGCACACCGTGAGCTCTGTTTGAATAGAACACAAAACACCATGATTTATTATATCAACTGCAGACTCACGTCAGGCACAGATCATTAATTTAATTAATTGCAAGGCTTTTTAACATATTGTAATACTACTAATGATCTGACTAATGATATGTTCGCAAACAAAAACAATCTCAACCACGTTTCTTTCTACGCTTTATTTCCATAAAACCCGAAACGCATTTCAAAGCAGACCCCACAAACAGTACATACTCACATCTCACAGTTACACTAACATAATTACACTAGGCGTAAACACACGAAAATTCCTTCGAAAAAACCGTTGACACTCAAAAATTCACGGCTAACACCACCACAAGAATCACATAGGAGCCAAAACACGACACCATTAATTAAAAACCACCTTTGAATTTTCAGAAAAAGGGGGAAAACACTTGCGGGAAAAATTGTACCCCGAGTCGAGAGTTTGGGGTTCGTAGCACGTGACGTACGTGTACGCGGTAGGCGGCCGCGCTGCTAACTGATCCTCCCGTAGTCCGTTACTATAGCACCCGCCGGCTACGGGCCGTAGCTACGCGCTACGCTGTAGCTACGCGTAGCCTATATGATTGCTGCGGACGTACAAAGTCATGTTTCGTTTACAATGCACGGTTTATGCTAAAGTTGATACATTGTACGTTTTATGCATATTGCCGGTTTAAAGTATTTGCATTTTGCAAATTGAATAATTGGGAGGGTTAAGCTTCGTAATTTGCATTGTAATTTATTCTTTTATCGGTGGATTAATATTTTAAAGTTATTTTTGTAACAAACTGCTACTTTGCAGTGTTAAATAATATTCCTGTGTTGAAATATCCGGGTCGAAAGTATATCGGTATCTGTCCCAGATCTAGACTTAAATAGAAAGGTAAGTTTAGGCATATTGTGTGCTAAATAAATCAATATCTAGGTATTTTCGAATGTTCCAGATTCGTTCATTTATAGAGCCTGAAAATTTTGCTGTATTTACATAATCAAGGGCCTTACAAAGTTAGAGTTATTGAAACAAGTTGTTTCCAAATTTTGATTTTGTTAGGTTTCATATTGTTGAGGTAACAAAACGATACCACATAAAGTTGAAGTTTTAGTCGGTATAGCCTAATCACGTGTAATTAAGAAACTCAGTAACTTGTTACCAATTATTTTTGAAATTTTATTTAACATCAATATATTTTTTTGTTAGAAAACTTTTAAGGTCTATGTCTATGCGTGAGGAAAAGCTGTATTTTTTATCTATTAGATGACTTTTGAATAATTTTGTAACAAAGAATAATTTTAAAACATTATTTTCCTTAAAAATATTAAAACGGTAGCTCTCTCAATATGCTTAAGATTTACCCTACCATAAATTCATCATGGCGTCTAATAAACGTAAACAAATATTCATACGCAGCCGCCCCATTCCCCTGAATATTAACAGCGTGCTCAAAATCACGTGAATATAGTATAAACATGAAGTGGCGATACACAAATCAGGCAGAAAACCTTCAATCTTGGGCCGATACGCACAGATGTCCTTACAAATTGCCTCTGCATTAATCATGAGAGCCTGGTACTTTTGATCAGTAGTTTAATTTTGAATGGACATTTAAATAATAAGATTATTGTATTTCCCTATTTACTGAACTTTTTTTTTAACTTTCAAATACTTTGCAGCCAAAAGGGAGATTAATAAAAAAAATTGCTAAGCTTAACAAGACCTTTTTGAGGATGGGTGTCCACTAAAGTACGGGTTAGTGAATTGATTACTGACTATTTATTTTATTTGCTACTTTTTTGTGCCTTAAAAAAAATTAACCTGTCAATCGTAGTAAATTTTATATTTTGATTTTTTTCTCACTAATTTTCGGATAATCAGGGGCTAGGAAGTTTAAGATACAAACAAGAGCAAACTATCTGCCTAAAGTTTAAAAAATACACCGTTGAGCTTTTTGGAAAATGTCTGTCCAAATATGATACTTGTACAATTTTGAGCGGAAATTATTTGGGAATACGACTTACTTTTACTTTCAATCCTTGTAAAAGTGAGTAAAACTACGTAAATCAGCTGGTTTAAATACCACAAAACTTCTGCCCCTCTCATGTACTACAACACTAAGGGCTGTAACACACAGCCGACCAACATTAACCTTAACACATCATACACTAATATGTTCGGAGCCAATCACGACGGATTTGCCACCTCACTCATTAGAGAAAGGGTTGATGAATAGGAAACTGAAGGGATTTAGTAATGGTCGTCCAAGTCCAGGAGGCAATGTTGTACCTACTGCTGGAGGTAATTAGGCCTTATGCCAGTGTTAATAAGGTTCAATCTTGAAGGTTTTTTTTTTAATTAATTTTATAATCATAGTCAGGCTATTAAGTAGGTATTTGTTGGACATATGCGGTCCCTCAAATTCTCAAACACACTCAAAATATGGGAACGTATAATCAACAACCGCCTCAATGACATCTCCAGTGTATCCCCAAACCAGTTTGGCTTTACAGCATCCAAGTCGACCACGGATGCTATTCAAGCGGTAAGGGTCCTGATGGAGAAATATAGACTCAATAAGGAGGACCTCCATTTTGTTTTCATTGACCTAGAAAAAGCCTTCGATCGAGTGCCTCGAAATCTAGTCTGGGAGGCCCTTCGGGCCCAGAATGTGCCAGAACACTACATCAAACTCATCCAAGACATGTACGAAAACACCAGCACAATGGTGCGTAGTCTAGCAGGACTAAGCGAAGCGTTTGAGGTTAATGTAGGTGTCCATCAGGGATCGGCCCTCAGCCCACTGCTGTTCAACCTTGTCATGGACTACGTTACTAAAGACATACCATCTCCCCTACCATGGACCATATTATACGCGGACGATATAGTGTTAGCTGCTGACACCGCAAAAGAGCTACAGGAACGCTTAAATACGTGGACGCAAGCACTGGAACGGTACGGACTAAGAGTGAGCAGAAGCAAAACGGAGTATCTGAAATGTTCGCTCAGTGGAAAAACTATGCCGGATATTCTCTACATTGGCACAACACCAATACCAGTTGTCGAACAGTTCAAATATCTAGGCTCCATGCTCACACCAGACGCAAATGTGGATGCTGACGTCAACCACAGAGTCAGCGCTGCATGGATGAAGTGGCGGTCACTAACAGGTGTGCTATGCGACCCGCGTATCCCTATAAGAACAAAAGGGAAAGTTTATAAAACTGCAGTCCGCCCAGCGTTACTTTATGGTTCCGAGTGTTGGACAGTGAAAAAAACACATGAACAAAAAATCCATACCAATGAAATGAAGATGCTGAGGTGGGCGGGAGGTGTCACAAGACTCGATAAAATACGTAACGAATTTGTACGAGGAAGTTTCAAAGTGGCACCAATCGTCGACAAACTCACCGAGAACCGCCTTCGTTGGTATGGACATGTCAAAAGACGGGAAGAAGACCATGTTGTCAACATTGCCCTAAACCTACCGGAACATCGGCGTGGTAGGGGCCGCCCACCATTGACCTGGTGGTCTATGATAAAGAGAGACCTCGAGAAAGCCCAATTGCCGGAGCTGACAACCCAGGACAGACTGTCCTGGTGCAGAAGAGTGAGGAGACCCGACCCCAAATGAACTGGGACCAGGGACAGAAGAAGAAGATGCGGTCCCTCAAATTAGGCCAATTAATGCTAAAGAATGTAGCCTGACTGGAGATTTTTAATTTGAGATTCAATGTTGTAATTGGATTGATATTTGATATACAGTTTATTTATTTAAGTATAAAAAAATATGGTAGATAGTGACCAACAATTAAACTATTTAAGAAATATGTTGATACCTTCATCTTACAACGTAGGTACATACGTATCTATATTGTTACATCACAGATCCCACTCATTTTGTCTATTTATGCAAAAACGACCTACCATAATAAAACTATGTCACAAATAATTTTCCCACGTAAGTTTACGCAGCAATTTTAAAATTACTATTCAACTGAGTCACAGTTTAATGCAAGTGTCTAGCGCCTACGAACCTATTATCCAATAACTATATGGCATATTAACCTCTAAATAAACACACACTAATTTCAACCTTATAATCCAAGCCATAAGCTTGAAATTTCACTGCATGCTGAAAGTAAAATAAGACGTTAACCTCTAAATTGGTGCAGGGTAATTTATCTTTTACAGCTTAGGGATTAAGGTTGAGGTTAGATTGAAAATGTGTAGAGAGTAAAGTATGAATGAACGGCGAGCGCCTGCGCATACAGTTTGATAGGCGAAGGCCTTGAGTGTGGCACATAGTTTGCAATAGTTTGTATTCGGGTCTTGGTGGTAGGTATATGCGTAGGAACGCTTTCGAAGGAATGTTAAGAGCTTTGTAAATTGGTAACAGCGCCATCTATTGTAACAGTGCGGAAGCCAACAATGTAAAATAATCCAATGCGTGAAATAAACGAAGATAATAATAATCCCACCAAAAACATTCTGTAAAAACTAGCCAATTCTCGCTGAAGCTGCTTGTTTATCTCTAAAAAGTAATGAAATCTAGACAAAGTCGTGCTGAGTCTAAGGATTCTTACTGCGGTTTCTTTACTATTATTATAGTTAATGCTATATGACTGGCCGTTGATCATTCTTTATACGTTAGTGAGTACAAGTCAACGGCCAGTCATATAGCATTAACTATAATAGTAAAGAAATCGCCGTAAGAATCCTTAGACTCAGCACGACTTTGTCTAGATTTCATTACTTTTTAGAGATAAACAAGCAGCTTCAGCGAGAATTGGCTAGTTTTTTACAGAATGTTTTTGGTGGGATTTCACTTCTTTTTGTAGAAACGTGAGCTTATTGATATCTACCTAAGGCGTTATGTTGATTCCTCTAATAGTTTGGTTGGGCTTTTGTGTTTTCTAATCAGGGTCACCAGGTACTCCAGATCTTCGATTATCCTAGTTTTTATAGTTTTCCTTATAT
>NWSH02000535.1:4373113-4411477 GCA_002382865.2 Heliothis virescens
TTTTACGTATGTGATTATAGCTTTCTGGATGATGAAAATTTCGGCGTTCTGGTATTATCCAGAGGTTCTCAAACAGAGGCCTGAAAATGCGTCGAAATGGTTCCAGTAAAGGATGGTACGGCAGTGTTTGCTTTGCGCTCGACTGGCGGGGGCACTGCCGTGCCCCCAAATTTAAGCATCACCAGGTGATATGTCATGTTGTCCGCACCGACCTGAGTAAGTAGATCATTTCCATTTTGTACCTGGAACAAGAAAACCGATAAACATTATTAGAAAGTTGATAAAGAAATATGATTTGAAAGAAAAAAAACTCTGACTAAGACAGTCATTATCACAATAAATGACATTAGCATCAAATATGATTTTCGCTTCAAATAAACCTAAATACTCTATATTGTTATCAACAACACCACACAGCAGCTTAGTTTCGCAAATATATACTTCAACAAATTAATTTCTATAACCATAACCAGTAGGTATATTTATTTCAGAGTAGGTATATATTACGCCAATCCGAAAACATAAACAGGATACCACACTCATATACGAGCCATTAATTTAATTAATAACGTCTCTTCCTTCTATATTAACTGCATCATACATAAACGGCTCACAAACTTAACAATCCTATCAGCTATACGATATTCAACCTTAAAGCCTGAGATTTAAAGGCGTTTGAAAGTGCAGAACGCCTGGTTTTTATCAACAGTGGTTGGCTGGCCACCAAACCAGTTGCATAGAGCTTTTGCTGGCTCTGCTAGTTAGAAAAATACCGGGAAATATGGAGCTTTTATAAAAACTACACTCGAGAGCGTAAATCCGATGAATGTTCGGTTAATTAATTTTGAATGTCTTCAAAATTAATCTGCACGAGATAAGTTCATGGGTTGTACTTCACAAGTTTAGAAACGATAAAAAAAAGCAAAATGTTCCAATTATTCATGAATTCCATGCATCAAAGGAACCTTCAGAAGTTAACACACTCTTCATTCTAAAAAGGAAAAAGATAATTCATAAAACAAAACAAATGACGCTGCCAAAGCATTTGCAATTCCGTTTTTTGGCCAAAACCCCGTCACCCCCATTGAAGTAAGTGGATATCTCCCCTTTATCTTTTTCCTTTTAATAACATCCCAATTTTGGAAAATTTTATCAACAAAAGATTTTCAGTCCTTAGTCTCGCTACGGAACGGTTGCTAAGATACGGCACGCCCAACTGAAATTCTAATTCTACCCCGTTTGATAAAGATTTGGTTAAATACACTTCAAATACATCAACCTTTTTGTGTATAATGAGATTCTCAGATGAAAATGTCTTGGTAATTATTAGTTAAACGATTTTTGAAATTCAAACAATGTAAGTTAGGGAGGATTTCGCATCAGAGGCCGTCATGCGGACTTGAGAAAACTCTGAAACTAGAGATTGTTAGGTGATTAAACCTGAAGATCAATTAATAGGAAGAAGTATGGAGGACAAAAACATTAGTAAAGTGACAAGAACTAGTATTTCTAAAACGGCCAACTTCACATACCTACTTTGTATTGCTGATTTTAGTTTGTAAGTTCTTACTAGTCATTTCGTATTTTACAATCACGACTATTATAAGTAATTATTTGGAAAGTAAAAAATTAATGGTAAATCAAAATTGATCATCGAATACTTTTAAATAAGTTATTTACTATACATAGTTAGAGTTTATTGGAAACTATTTATATTATTATTTTATAATTAGGTACGATTAACGTTAGAGATGGTGATTAGTTGCTTATATCCACTTAATATTATAGGGACGGATTAGGACTTGAGATCGGCAAGAGCCGTCAAAAATGCAAGCAAAGCAGTTTATGTGTGCTGGTACAAGTCATTGACGATATATAAAAAAAAAATAAAGGAGAAGTTAACTTGAAAGATGTTGAAGATTTTTATTATTTTCATTTAAATTTCGAGTTTCCTTTACTGTTCTTATCGTTTTATTTCTTGTCACAAAAAATCTCCATTATACAAACAACAGTAGATCACGGTACCCGAATCTGTCAACTTTTACTAATCAAACATTAACCTACCACCATTGCGATAAGGTTGAAAATCTATTGCAGAAATTTGACCGATGTGCAAACGACAGCACATCAAGTTCTAAACAAAAAAAAAAAAGAATTTGGTGAAAAAAAAATTGTTTTTTATCTTATATCCCAAATTTTATATTTTTAATTCAATTAGTATAATTTTGTAACTTCCACCATACATTTAGTGGGTACTGAACGAGCAATATTTTAAACTTGCTAACTAACAGGTACAACCAATTAGCCGCAGTTTACTTGCTTCATTTTCACAAGGATTAAATAAAATACTGTGATGAACTTTTAATTGGCGGTGCTGTGTTAATATTTTAGCTAAATATAATTTAATTAGTGCAGTTTTGCTACCGATTTAAAGTTTTGTGAGGCGGTTAATTGAATGAAAAATGTTTTATAAAAATTAAATAAACGATACGATTTAATGCTTTAACCGTGATAATTAATGTAATGAGTCATTTGTTGCACCACAACATGAAATTAATAGATAGGCTCATAAAAACTTGTTAAATAATAATGATTAAAATTAAAAGCTGAACAATACCAGAATAGGAAGGAAAAATCAATAAAAAAGTACAAAAAGATACTTAGCAGAGCGTGGTTTCGATCCACGGACCTCTGGGTTATGGGCCCAGCACGCTTCCACTGCGCCACTCTGCTCTTATAAGACGCAGCGAAATTAGCGTTCACTAGTCACCACTAATATCTCGAGTGCGCATGCGGGTGACGTCACACAGACGCGTCTATTACGTCAGCCAACACGCGATAATGAACTTTAGACGGCATGTATTTAAGTCGGTTATTAATAAAATTCCTTTCGTAACAGAATGCTTTTTACTTCATTTTTAATGTGGCTGTCAAAATATACGTTTTTTTCAATCCACACTTTTTTGTAACACATGCCTTGTATTTACCTCTAAGCACGTGTTCGCGTAGTGATTGTTTGCTCCTGAAATTGTTATCAATATCGCTTATCAGTATTGATTAAGAAACCGATAGTTATATTTAAACAAATTGATTGATATTTTTTGAGATTCGAGGTCTATTTATGCTTTGCTTAACACGTGGTTTGAAATAAATATAATTACATTTCCTTATTCGTTGTTCAATTAAAGTTTGATCATTGTGTGACAAAGACAGGTTATGTTATTTATTATTTACCTTTTCAATATTTTTAATTTTAATTCATATTTTTATTATAAAACAAGTTTATAATTTCAAGTCAAGTTTTAATATTATCTTTGTCTCAAATCCACAGTTCTCAATCGATTACCACACAAAATTCCCTTTTAATATGCTCAGCCACTATACCGAGTTTTTGTTTGCAAATGTTTTTGTAGCCTTATTACTGAAAGATATTCTGTAAACACATGAATTACTACATGGGTACATAATATAACCCTGTGTCCGACACAACCTACAGCCGTAAACACAAACAGCAAGTGAGGGTTAAGTACAGAGCGTGACATGTCGTTTTGTTGCCGGACCGCTACCGTCATTTTTAACGGGTTAGGATTGTTTATGTAGCACTGTGCCAGTGTTTTCGTAAAAATATTTTTATCTTCAATAAAATTCAATAAGTAGGTATATTTAATGAAGGTTAATTAATTAAAAGATAAAAGGTAGAATATAAAGATGAAATTAAATAATAATTAATGAAGTAACGCTTCAAAGAATTCTTTTCAGTTATAAAAATAATTGAAAATAAGATAAGGCTTTGATGATTAATTTATTACAAAATGGTTTTAGGCTGAGATTAATTAAACGAAATCTGTTATTTCAAGACTCTCTAATTCTATAACTAAATTACTATAAAAATATATTATTCAATTTTATTTTAATACACGTATTTGACTACTATTAAAACGCAAACCACAACCATAACACATAACCCAAAAATCACGCTTCAAACACGATTCTTTTTCAAATACCACCATCCCAGGGTGCATGCATCAAAGTAATGTATCCAGAATTAAAGTGGCCCTCCAATTTCCGCCTAAAAATAACAACACCTGTCCCATAAGCGCCCCCTGGCGGGTAATGGCGTGAAGATTTATCTTTTGGCACATGGAATTTTAATGCCATATGTACTGGTAAAAGGACATTCGAAGAAATGGTGTGTTAATGGGGTTTTGTGGTGTGGCTGAAGGCTTTTTTTACTGGCTGGATGTTTATCACCTCTTTGTTAATAAAGAAAAAAGTTTTTTCATTGTATATTTCAAACCAAAGCAGATACAAACACTGACTTTTAATCTGACATTCCAAAAACATAAAACTACATATATTTTTGCAACTACAATGCTTTTACCTTTTGTAATAGATAGACCCTTTTGTATCGAAAATATTTTTAGTAGGTTCAGTACAGGTACAGTAATAGCAATACTTTAATTAATAATATTTTCAATAGATTTAATAGGCACAGCCTCAAACAGAAACAGCAATTGAACGAAAATAAACCTCACAATATCCTCACAAAAGCAATTGTACCAACGTTATGCAACAGAATTATTAATTACCTGCGAACGTCATGTTCAGTGGAGATAAACGCACGTGACTGATGAACCAGTACTAATGTCCAACAGAATATGACCATGGATACGTTCGACAACCCATCACTTCCACTTCATTTCTCATGTCATTCCCAACCATGAGTAAAACATGACCAACCTAATTTGATCCCCCATTTTCTATCCCCTAACTAAATCCCCGCTTATTAAAGCATTTATTAAGGGTCATTGGAGGTCTATATACTTTTGGTACTGAGCAGAAAAATCCAGTTTATCTTGAACTTGGTGTTCGTTGAGACTGTTAGAGAAGAACGCGAAAAGCGGGTGTACGAAGGGTCTTGTCCAATTGGCTACTGAAACCAGCCGGTCGGAAACTCACGATAATGTAGTTGAATTATGGATTTCAGATCTCGAAGTTAATTTCTTCCAGTTTGATATTTCATTTTTCATTTAAGTACATGATTTTGCAATGGGATCTGAAATAATGTTTATTGTTTCATGAAATGTTGAGGGGCTTCTGTTTTCAAACGAATAACTGAAAATGTTTGAGTACTTAACTGAAGCTCCAGGATCAGTGGATCATAATTTAGGGCTTGTTCTTTCAAATCAAATGGAACTGTCTTAATTAAATTAATTGGTGTAGACGACATTTCAAAACCCTGTAAGGACATAAACCCAACCTTAATTACGTAGCAAAATATACTTCCATTTCTAAAATCTAGTCTCCCAAAACATTGAAACCTACACCACCTTAAGCCTAGTAAGGTACTTAGATCATATTTGTAGCCCACACTCTCCTAGGAGAACCGACCTCCAACACGTCTGCAAACAATCAATATGCTAATTTAGTTAACCAGCCCTCAGGTGGCCACTGTACCACGTTACATACAAATTTGGACGTTTCAAACCATTGTGTTAGCAACCTGATTTAGTGCCTATTCAGTCTGCACATTGGTAAATACTGGGCAATGCGTAGTCAATGAAATTAAGCGTAAATTTCGCGTCAATATTTGCTGATGAAGTAACTAATGGTGCTGGACTTGGTAATTGTCATTTAAATTAGGATGATAATGTGGATTATTGAAGGACTATTCAAAACTAAAGACTTAAATTGAATATTGGTATACTATTCGAACATTATAAAGCTGAAGAGTTTGTTAACTTGAACGCGCTTATCTCAAGAACTACTGGCCTAATTTAAAAAAAAAGATTTCCAAGGAATGCAGGTGAAAGTTAGTTTTTAATGTTCATAAATTGTCTTATATCTAATTTCAATATTAAAACAGGTTTGTAGACAGAAGATCATTAATAGAAGTCAGATCGTGGACACAACAATAAAACACACAATATTGAAATATTTACAACATCCTAACTTCGCTCGTTCTGTCTAAACCACCAGAGTATAAAAACTTCGCTGGCCCGTACAAAAAGTATCATCAAGGGCCACTGTTCATTTCACAATACTGCTAACTGCGTTACAGGAATGCACAAAAATCATAAAACTTTATATCCTGTGCGGTCGTTTCGCGCACGCATCGCGCCAATATTTTTTTTATTTCTATTTCACGCACGTGGCGGCCATTTTAAATCCAAATGTAATTGAGAGTTATGTAAATGCGGCTCGGTCAGCCTGTTTACCATTTGCGCAGAATTTCGGGATTTGGAATTCTGTGAAAAGGGAATAAATGGCCGATCGGTGAGCAGTCGGAATGTGGGTTTAAGGATTGTATTTGGAAGATTGGATGAATTTGTTTAAAAAATTGATCCTTAGTTTCAGTTTTTAGAAATTACTTGAAGATGCGTAGTTCATAATTTAAAAATCATAAGTACGGCAGGATAAATCAGAGCTCATTTTGCTGTAAAATTGAATTGAATATTTATTTCACAAATAGTGTTTTTAAGTTTAGTTTACCTATCAAAAAATATAATTCACCTTGATCCCATTGTCCCGATCAATTTTTCCCGCGAACACTCAAGTAAAGTTGGCGCCATTATCTCGTGAGCGTTTTAAGCGCCATCTATAACAAGTCAGCTCTAATGGAGGTGTCATGTTACCTTCTCGAATAATGTCGTCCCACTTACTTTCGATGTTTAGCTCCGTGTTCGAAGAATTTGTGGTAAATAATTCTTTTTTTATAGGCATCATTTTTAGATCGGTAGGTATTCTTGTTTTTAGCGTAAGACTTATATTAAAACTTCTTGACTCTTTAAGAAATCCTATTTTTTAACCGTATAATAACCTTGAATAGCGTAAATGCGTATACCCATTTTTTTCTTGAAAAGTGACAGACATACAAAACACGATACAATTGACCCTAAGCTCAATTTTGTAGAACTATATCAAACCTTAAATAAAATGACCAATTTAAAACCTGCAAAAACCCCTAGACTGCAAAAAAACTACAAAATAAGTGTCCAAGATTCCTACATGCACCCGCTCCATGTAACCCCGACGTCCGCACAAAATAAATCATTCATTAATTACAAACTAGTACAGTTTTATTCAGAAGGTGATATACGGTGGAGGTGTTATCACCTAACCCGCTAATTGTGTTTCTACTGTTGAGTTATTGCCTATCGTGGGGCCGGGCAATAACTGGGCAGTGGATACTTGGATGGCCAGAAGGTTATTCTGAAATCTTCGCATGTAAAATTTTGGGCGGAATTGGTGAACTATGTCGCGATTCGAAGTCGCATCTCTGAGCATGCAGTAGCAAACTCTTGTCCGGTCTTGAACTTAGCTGCTAAATAAGGAATTTATTTTTTAACTTACATATTTGTAATAACTAATATTACATAAACTAAACCCGCTCAGAGAAAGCGCGGACGCATAATACCAGATTCACTGACGTCCATCTGCGCATAGAACTTAATTACGTAATAATTCAAATTCAGAAGTTTATTACGTTTTTGGTCCTCTAAGTGGAACGTCTACATCCCTCGCACACACAAGGACAAAGTTGACCTTCTGTCATTCCATATATTGTCCACTAAAAGTCTGGGGCGTCGAGACGCACCAATGGTTTATTCACAACGGTTTTAATGTGAAAACTGTACAGTCTGTGTGTTCGATTGAATACGTCATGCTTGTTTTTGGTGTTACATGATGTAAAAACTTTTCAATGAGTTGTGGTTTGTGTTGCAGACTGTACTTTTTTGTTTTTTGTGAATTGGAGGCGAATCGAATTAATGAATAATGAGTTTCTGATAGACAACAGCAGTTCACGGTACCCGAATCTGCCAAATTTTACCAATCAAACATTTACCTACCTCTATTGTGATAAGGTTGAAAATCTATTGCAGAAATTTGACAGATTGTGGTAACTTGTTGTGCTGTCATCTGTACTTGGACGGACGTGTTTTCAGTGGACTAGCATGTATGTGCCTATGGATAAACTTCACAATCGTCGTTCTTGTGATTTATTGTTTTCACGGATTTGTAAAAAACCTGAAACACAATCAAAATTAAAATTCAACCCCATTTATTAACGCATTACTCATGCTACAAATTTTATTCTAGAAGACTGCCACTATTATAGTAACACATTTTTCAATCAAGTAATACACAGAGCAACCCATACAAAAAGCCCCATTAACAAACAATACACACATTTATTGGTCAAAACTACAGAAACTATTGAATACAGAGAAAACTTTTCAATGGAAATTCAGGTGGGACGGTCAAAAGGGTAATATATTTCACGAGAGTCGAATCGGAGAGACCGGCCAGTACTGTGATAACGGAATATATTTTGTTAAAGAATTGAAGTATAAGAAATTGTAGCTGTTATGTGTACTAGGCATCATCTGCCTAACCTTTTCCCAACTGCGTTGGGGTCAGCTTCCAGTCTTACCGGATGCAGCTGAGAACCAGTGTTTTACATGGAGCGACTGCCTGTCTGACCTCCACAACCCAGTTACCCGGGCAACCCGATACCCATTGGCAAGACTGGTTGTCAGACTTTCTGGCTTCCGACTACCCGTAACGACTGCCAAAGATGGTCAAATGACAGCCAGGACCACCAGTTTTATCGTGCCTTCCGAAAGACGGAAGGACTCGTTATGACAAGATGGTCACCCATCCTCGGACCGACCGCGCCAAGCATTGCTTAACTTTGTGATTGATCGATCCGTGCGGCTTTAACATAGCCACGAGCTCTTCAATGTGTACTAGGCAGATAGATGAAAATAATAACTCCTCATCTTGGAGGAGTGGAATACTATCATTCAAATCCGTATCACTTAAATACATATTTTTAAAAGATCGCATTTTATAAGATTTAATCATTCTAATAGAATATTCTGATTTAGATAAATCGGAATGCTTTGACGTCCAAACCACAAGGAACTATATCAAAAACATTAATGGGAACACCAGATTTTGAAATCTAATAGATTTTCTTCAAACACAGACAATGTAATCTCCGGCCCACCTGGATGAGACATGTTTCATTACCTATAGACATTAGGTACTAACTAGCTTTGCCCAGCGATTTCGCCCGCGTCACCAGGGAACTACTTAACATTTCGATAAAACATAGTCTATATGTTTTTTTTTTATATTTATACAAATATTATAAAGCTGTAAAGTTTGTTTGTTCGTTTGATTGAACGCGCTAATCTCAGGAACTACTGCTCCGATTTGAAAAATTTTTTCAGTGTTAGATAGCCCATTTATCTAAGAAGGCTATACGGTTACTTTTTATCCGGGTGTGCGGAGTAGTTCCCACGGGATGCGGGTGAAACCGCTGGCGGAAGCTAGTTATGTTACATTATAAGTTTCATCGAAATCCATTCGGTAATTTACGCATGAAAGAAAGGAGGAACAAACATCCACACATAAAAACTTTCGCAATGACTATATTAACATAATATCTACTTTCTATTCTATAAGTCTTTATACATTAAAATAAATATAAATATACGCAGTACGTTTTCCACCGCCCATGCACTTGCACAATGGATGCAACGATAAAGGTGTGCACCCAAATTGCAGTTTTATCGCGCGTCGCGATCTATGCGCGGTGCCGTGATCTATTGTGGTAACGTACTTCAGGAGCATAGAATGTACAGACAACAGCAGGTCAACGTATACGAATCTGTCAAATTTTCCAATCAAACGTTAACCTACCTCCATTGTGATAAGGTTGAAAATCGAGTGCAGAAATTTGACAGATTGTGGTAACTTGTTGTGCTGTCGTCTGTACATAAATACATACGTATAGTACAGACAACAGCACTTTAAGTTACCACAATCTGTCAAATTTCTGCACTCGATTTTCAACCTTATCACAATGGAGGTAGATTAACATTTGATTGGTAAAATTTGACAGATTCGTATACGTTGACCTGCTGTTGTCTGTACAATACAAAGAGATGTATTAATGCTGATATTGAACTGAACAATTTTGTTTGGTTTAGATTTTTTACATGGTAAATACAGTAAAAAGTCTTGCAACGTTTGATGCGATTAAATATCTTTATACTAAAACAATTTTTTTTGCTTATTACAGCGACAACTAATATTTGCAGATTCCAACTTTTAGGGATATACTTAATACACATCTTGGTCCATTCAATTGAAGATTAAAACACTACACCGACATTCCTGCGTTTTGGGAGATTTTGAAAAATATTGGTCAATTGCAAGAAATTCTATCAAATATTGTACTCGATAGCTAAACTGTATCAAGGCATTTGGAGTCTAATAACACCCTAATTTACTTCAGCCATTCAACATGAAAGGAAGTAGCCAAAAACCTACACTATACAATATCCCCGCTTTTCACTGCCAGGAAACACCACAAACTATATCCAACTTCGAAATAAAAACCAAAATTATTCAGCCACAAAGAAAGCTTGATCACTAAGATAAGGTTCGTTACAAAGTCCTTGACATTTGCTAGTTGTATTAACGTTCATAAACAACCTCAAACCGCGACTTAGCTTAAATTATTTCCTACCCACAAACACTGGAATAATATTCAAATGGACGGTAAACTGGTTATGTACTGCGTTTCGAGTTTAGCTTAAAATATGCTGAACTAAATTGTTCCGGTGCGAAATTGAATAAAATAGTTTAGTGGCATTTTGGGTGGTATTTTGGCTTAGCTATTGATTAGATACCATAGCTTAGAGAATAGATATTTCATAACATTTTTTCCAAATAAAAACTACGCTAACGAGGTCATTGACCGCAAGTATCGTAAAATACGAAGAGATTATTTTAAGCTTATTGAAAATATTCTTAACGCAGAATTTGCTGAATATTTTGAATTAGCGGAATAAACACTTACTCGTAGTCATATTATAAATACTTATAACAAGGTACAGACAACAGCACATCAAGTTACCACAAACTGTCAAATTTTTGTAATCCATTTTCAACCTTAGCGCAATAGTGGAGGGTAAATGTTCGATTGGTAAACTTTGTTAGATTCAGGTAGGTTGACCTGCTGTCGTCCGTACAAATGATGAAAGACGATCATAACTGTTTCACTGTCTTTATCTTTTTGCTTGGTAGACGATTTCAGAAACATATTCAGACATGCAGAAAAGCCAGGTTCATGCGGGGCATGCAAGCTTTGGTTCTAATTGGAACTGTTCAAGCTATTAGCAAACAAGCATGATTGCATGTATGTAGGATTGTGACTAAGGTTAGAAAATGCCATAGAGTATATAAAACGTAGACAGGACACTTTTGACTTCGTGTCGTTTCTTAATTTATATGGGTATCACTCCTGTTATCGTCGTCGTTTCAGATAGTAGCAAGCTTTGCACAATGCCGCCATTCCTCTCTGATGACAGTTTCGTTTCAGAACGTGAGACATCCGTAAATGAATTAATTAAATCTGAACTTACTATGTAATTTTGAATCACTATGAATTTTTCTTTAATCTGTGTATATTGAATGATTACCCTGGTGTAAATTATCTTATATACTTTTTAAATAAATTAAATAAAAGAAAAATAAATCTTTTTTTAAGATCCCCTCTAAACCCTTTACCTTTAAAATCCCCTCTAATCTGCATTGATCTGTATCACCACACAATCGCTAACCAGTCTACAACAAACACCATCCTGGTATCCGCGAGACACTAAGTACAATATTTGCATACAATCCCATTATCTCGTCCACACAGTGGCCCATGATGGCCCACGATTGTACTGCAAACACCATTGATGGATTAGCTATCAATTAATTACTCATAAGAAAACCGTGGTACCATCCTAGATTTTTTTCTTAAGAAAGATATTACAAGATACGCAATTTTATGCACGGGTATAGACATTTATCAAAGTTTTAACTTTTAGTTTATCTGTTTCCAAGTTAGTGAAAGATATTATCACACAAGTCTTTCTTTTGAAGCTAGTAACTGCGATTTCCCAATACATTTTTTAACGCTTATACTACCACTATTACATCATTTAACTACGTTTGTTTGTAGGCAAGGATTGATACGAATCAAAGGAAAGTTTTACCAGCTGCAGTGAGCTGGCACAACTTGTATCTATAGATGATATGATACCTGACAAAAGGAAGTAGGAAATATCGGCCTCATCTGGTTGAAATAATATTGAGTTGTTCAAGTGTTTTGTTAACCCAATTAATAGAAATAAAGAGCACGTAGGACGTAGAGTAACGGACGCGGAGTTGAGTGTAACTAAGTGGTGAACTGAATTGATTTTTACATCTTTGCAATCGGCGCCACAACCTAGAACCTCCACTGCTGGACAAAGGGCTCCCCAAGTTGGGAGGATCTATCTATATTCACCACGCTGAGCATGCGAGTTGATGAGTTTATCTTTGCAATACCTACTCTAAAAGCGTAAGATTTTTTGAACAGCCTTCCAGCAAAGAAGGTTCTTTTCGAAGTCCGTATATTTTAATAGAAAAAAATATCACATTTCTTTATATTCTTTATTATCTAAAGTTACCTCCAAACCACAGCCCACAAGCATATTGCACAGAAATGCATAAACAGCGCTATAAAGCGATAGCTAATGCCCTGCATTATTACACTGCAGTATTATGCATTTCACCCACACTTATGATAATATCTTAGTGCAGTTTATTGAAGTACCAAATCATGGTGTTATTGGCGTGGTTTATTGTATGGGGTTATGGTAACTGCTTGATTGGAATGCTAGATTACCTGTAGTATTTAGGTAGAAGTAAGATTGAAAGGTTTGTATTCTGGGGTTAATAAACTTCAAATTAATTTAAAGTCGGTTTAAATAAAAAGGAGGAGGTTCTCAATTCGGATGTTTGTATTTTTAGCGAATGTAGGGAATATCATATTCGAATTCTGTTAAATGATTAGGTGCAATGGCTACTCATTTACAGCTGCATAATGAGCACCCGTGATAAATAAATTAGACTTTTACATCGTATATTGGTTTTGTTTGCATAAATAGATGCCTGTAGTAGGTATTATTTCCAACAAAAATAAATAAGCACACAGCAAAAATATCTTTGCCTTTGAAATAAAGAGCGAATACAAACATGTACCCGTTTTGCACTTAACAATTTCAACGTTCCGATTCACTCAACCAAAAATAATCTTCATTCAACAATGTTCAAACACCCACTCATTATCCGATTTACAGCTTCAGAATCAACAAGATATTAACAGAGGTACTTTCATTCACTACAATTAATATCAAAAACAATGCCTTAACGAACCAAACAATATTGAACGTTGCAACCTGACAAACCGTATCATAACGACTGAAGTTCACACCACATTCAATTTAATATGAACTTCATTGGATTGATATAAAGTTGAATTTTGATTAGGGTTAAGCAAGTGATTATGGTTTTTGCTTTGATACAATATGAGGGGTATGGAGGAGAAATCACGGGCGGATAGGTTTCAATTGTTAGTATAGTTTGTGGACGGTGTGTATCGGGTTCGATGCTCGCGCGGAGGAAGTTTAAGTCTGGTAGATTGTGAAGCATTTCCAACGGCTTTTTGTTGAGTTGTGAAACGTTTTGCTTTGAAGGATTCTGTTGGAGGTGGAGTTTGCTATTTGAATAGTACAGTAGTTGGTCGATATTTTTAATGCATAGTTGAATGTTGCCTTAAGCTGCTTTGTTTGCAGCCTAGAACCTGCTGAATTGATTATGGTAAAACCTGGTATAGGGAGAGATGGTTAGGGTGCGAAAAAGTGTTCCCTCGAGAAATTGTGAAGTCACAGCAAACTGTAGATTTGGAACATGTTCAATCGAAGCGGCAGCAGCACCAGCCGTCGCCCTGCTAAGATATCAACCAATTTCATGCAGTTGGCAGCTCCCTTTCAAAAGATACACTTATCCTACTACTCCTCAAAATTATACTCTACACACATACATACATAATTTCTTAAGTACATTATCATTACAGAATCTTAGCAGTCGTTATGTTAAGCCACTTCTTAGCTAAGTACGAGCACACATCATTACCCCAGCAACTGGGTAGCTTGGCGCACCTGCTGCGAAAATATTGGTGTCATTCTGCCAAGCTTCGGTGTATGTTGCTTGTCATGCCATAGAGTAGTGCGTGATAGAGGCGGCAAGTGAAATGTATTAATAAAAAATCTGTAAACATAGGATCTGTGCTATATGCAGTCTGTGGAAGAGGAAGACCACCTAGGAGTAGATGATATTAAAACTAAGATAGCTTTGAAGACATGTACTAGATAAAACGACTATTTACGTTCCACCGTGGACTGTATAAGAAAACCCCAAACACCATGTTGAAGGGACTTTTACATCTATTAAATCATATTCACATGCACATTATATTGTACGCAGTGAAACATACTTTTTCAACAATAACTTCCTCAAAACCGTTCAAACGGCAACCATATCAATAAGTAATCAACGGAACCCCACAATTCACATTCGGCACGTCGCCCCCTCAATCAATCATGCGCAAATCTCCCGACACTACGCCTAAATAAAGTATTAAAAAGACATTAGGAACAAAAACTTTTGCTAAAGTCTCTTACACCGCTGAGTACACTGTGCCACGCGTCTCCAGATAAGCTGTGCGTTGCCTAAAACCTTTGAATAGAACTAACGATCCGTGAACCAGAGTATTGAAAATTTATTCTAAGTACGCGAGGGCGTTTGATGGTTAGTTATGGTACTGCTTTTGAGGAAACACCACCAGTTTAGCAAGACCCCCTTCATAACTTGACGAGACCCCTTGCGCAACCAACTAGAAGGACATAAAGAAGAGAGGGGGAGATGCATAAATATTGGCCGCATCTAAAGATGGTTCTCCAAATAAATGTTGTACAAGATATGTGTTGTGTAGAATGCTATTTTTTGGACTGTAAACGAGAGTTTATTTTATGATGGTGTTAACATAAGATGTTGGTGGAATTTTTGAATGCTCCTGAATTGTGAGGAGGTTGTGTGCGCAATTCATTTTGAATGGCTTGGAAAAACTATGGGGTTGTAAAGCGCTTGGATAAATTTTACGATGCGAAACATTTTTGGATAAAGAATTATAGATATTAACTTTTGCTGAGTCCAAATAACTTTGAGATGTACAAATGGAGTATATAATGATTGGATTTTTAAAAATAATCCAGTCAGAACTCATCAGGCCCTGAAAATTCGTATAAAATATTGGCAAAGTAATAAGGTGACGCCATTAGGCTTAAGATTACGGAAAGCCAACCTTTTATCCACGGGATCGCATTTGTTAAATGTAAGAGGGTGAGAATATCCAATAATCTAAAATCTTTGCGAATGCTTGCCAGTTTTCTATATTTGGCAACGAGTGAATTTTTTGGAGAATCCAATTTTCTGCTGCATTTCGTGGAAATATTTTTAGAAAACATTAATTCAGCCATACAATTTGTCTAACGAAATGTATTTTTTGGCCATATTTAATTTTGAGCATAGTAAAGTCTTGGTGACCTAGTGAATAAAGCATCAACTTCTCAAATATGTGTGTGGATTGGATTCCAGGTCAGGCAAGTACCAACGCAACTAAGTTTGTATTGTACTTTCTAAATATATCGTAGACACCAATTACTGATTAAAGGTGAAGGAAAACATCTCAAGGAAAAACCTGACTATAAAGTCTGAAATCACCAGTCAATCGTCAATCCTGTTCTATGCGAGAGGAGGCCTATGTCCTGCAGGGGGACAATAAAAGACTGACGATGATTATGAAAAGTTTACATACGTTAATACAAAACAAACATGTGATCTCACTGAAAATTGCAGGTCATAATAGGATAATAATAAACCAACTAACAGAACAGGGGTAAGTGTTGGTCCACGGGCGTATTGTCCATTGTGTTAATGATTTATGAATGTGTGAGCCCTCGCATTCCAACATATTATGCATAGAACATTAGTTGAAAGGCTTTTGAAGTACAGACAGAACATCAAGTAACCACAGTCTGTCAAATTTGTGCAATAGATTTTCAACTTTATCACAATGGAGGTAGGTAAATGTTTGACTAGTAAAATTTGCCAGATTCGGGTACCGTGACCTGCTGTTGTCTGTACACTACATACACGCTAAACAGTCGGCCGACCGTTGACCCGATCGTAGGTAAACTTTTTTTTTTATGTAAATTGTGAATTATTGATTTTTTTTTTGTAAAATCGTTCCAACCAAATCCTGGCCGTTGTAATGTGCATACTTTCATTTATCGTCATACTGATTTATAAACCCGAACAAATTATCGGCCGACAAAAAGTTTGAAGTGTGCTACTACTATGGAATACACGATAGTCATAATTATTTTCTTATATTTGAATATCAGATAATGTTGACAGCAGACATTTTATTTACAACATACTTTAAAACAGCTGTTTTTCTTAACAAAGAGGGTTCTCGCGTATAAGGTAATGTTTATATTTTTTCTCATCAGAAACTAACGTCGATTACTACTTAATACAGCAACTTTCTTAATTTCACAAAATTTACGACAGCAGTTTCAGAATTTCAATCAACTCAATTTTTTCTTGAAATCTCAACCACACTTTCAAAATACGACGTTTAAAACCGGCAAATCCTGAGCACTCCCATAAAGTCCAATCCGGAGTACAGTCACTCGCTACAAAGCACAATGACTGGAGGCTTACAGGGCCGGACTAAGGCGGCCAGGGCCCACTGCAGGCCCCTGATTTATGATGGATGCCAGCCGGCTTGGACTTCGACATATTTTTCGCATTACGCGGTGAAAAGTGATGGCTATGCAGCGATGCGTGAGGCTTTCAGATTTGGAGTTGCGGTATTTGTGGAATTCGTGAGAGGATAGTGGAAGTGGTATTACGTATATTTTAAGTATAACATTTTTTGATGCGAAACTGGGATTCTTCTAGTTTAGTTTAGTCAGGAAGATTGTTATACCTATATTTGATTTGTCATCATCATCATTTATTTATTTATTTGATGATCATTTTTATGATCATCAAATAAGCTCGGTTTTAAATATGAGGCGATAGATTTACATGAAAACTATGGGACTTGAGGGCAAGGCATCGGTAAAGTCATTTAAGATGCAAATCAAGATCAAAAAGGACAAAAAGCACGTCATTATCACCTGCTCTTTTAGAAAACTCCTCAATTTCCCATTGTTTGCCAACAAATTAATTCAATTGAGGTCTTCGTATTTTTTACGCTAAGGAGCGGTCACCCCGACCCGCCTGTCTTTGTCAATGAACGAAATATTATTTCACCCCATGATAATTAAATTTGAGACATTTCACAGGGACTTTGAAGCGAAATTAGAAAACTTGAATTTGGTATTTAATAAAATTCTTTAAGTCCAAAACATCTGACGAATTTTCGTTTTAATATTTTTGGCCAAAGTATAAGTTTTTGAGTGTTTTTGAATTCTTCTTAGATTACGGTTCTTTGTAAAAGAGTTTCAAATGCCGACCTGCTTTCCAACAAAAGGCAATTATTATTTGGAACGAAATCATTAGACTAAACTAGTGAGCCTAATCATAATATCAAATTTCAAACTATATCACAATCGAATACCTGAATCACACACCATAAATAATGAATCTTAAGCCATTATTAAAAAAAAACTCCTCTTTTACACACATTTCAAAAACCATCCATTACTTATTCATTTAACCAAGCTAAACTTACGTATAATATTTCATAAACCCCGCTTTAGTTTTCACCACTCTCACAGGTTACAGCACAAAGCTTCTTGCAGCTACAGGGTGTGTAAATTTCGGAGCGAACGTACCGGGATTGCATGAAATAATCCAGGCGCCCCTTTCAACGCCGGACCGGGTCCACTCACTGGTTTTAGATATTCTACTAGCTACGTGCAGTAAAGCAGCTTAGTTTGTTAAATATAGCTGAAGGAGGTTATAGAATATTTTGTTTGTAGTATACGTGATAATATTCGGAATCAGAAGATAATAAGAGGAATTATGGTAGTTTTTTTGCTAATCAAGATTAAGTTAAGTGTTGTTATATGTTGGGACACTCTGTATCCGAATCTTTCAAATATTACCAATCTAACATTAACCTTCTACTATTGCGATAAGGTTGAAAATCTATTGAAGTTTGACAGTGAAGGCTGGCGTGGTATTTGTACATATATAATTTAATTTTTATAGTAAATAAAAAGTTTGACTTTTGATTGACAATATTTGTTTTTGCCACGATACCACTCCAACATTTTAAAATCATATTCTGCTATTAAATGTACGCACAAACATTTAAATAAATTGAACGCGAAGTTGAAACTATTTCTAAATTGGCAGAGTAGGCTTTTAGAACATTAAATGCAAATAAATATTAAATTTATCTAGTGCACTTTTTTGATATCCTATTAATTATTCAAAGCAAAACCATGTTCCGATTCAGCGTACAAAAATGGGCGATGAAAATATAAAAAATGCTGTACACTTAATAACGACATTAAAACTTCAACACAAACTTTTAACCATTTAAACTTTAAACTATCGTTTAGCGTACAGAAAATAATTATTCACAAAATTTCAACTTCAAAAGTGGTTAATCTCGCGAAGATTAACACGAAACTCACACAAAATGTGGAGCAAGAAACCGTTGCATAGTTGACGACGTTATTATAACAGTTACTGTAACGTTTTTATGCTAAACAAGTTACAAGTTAAGACAAAGAAAAGCGTTATAAAGTTTGTAAAGTGAAGCTCCTCCGTTTAAGTCAGTTGTCACTTGACAAATAAGATGGAATGAAAAATATATTTAAAAAGAACTTTGTTTTTAGAATTACATGTATCCAGTACCTAGACAGTGCAGATTGGCAGCTTTAAATAAACCCTAATTATTATTACCTGTTCAACGTAACCTAATCATTATCTAAGGCAGCTTTCAGTTTGATATACAGTCGACTCTCGATAATTCGAATTTGTACCAGAAACTTAATTTAACTGTGACAACTACTATAAAAAATGCGCGCACTGCGTTATTTTCTGTCATTATAATACTTAAAATCTCAATATCTTATTCAAAAATAAAACAAAATCGATGACAATGTGAAATAAATTTTAATTCAGAAACAGAAATATATAATGCACTAGCTTCTGCCAGCGGTTTCACCCGCGTCCCGTGGGAAATACTCGGCGCATCCGGATAAAAAGTAGCCTATAGCCTTCCTCGATAAATGTGCTATCCAACACTGAAAGAATTTTTCAAATCCGACCAGTAGTTCCTGAGATTAGCGCGTTCAAACAAACAAACTCTTCAGCTTTATAATATTAGTATAGATTTACAAAATTATTCCCATAAACCAGCAACGTACTACAGGACTACCTCAATACCACCATTTAATTTCCGTAACCATAGCAACATTTCCATTACAATTCGAGCCGTATTAATTTCATTTCCCCAATCGACAATACAAAATGGACATACCTACCAATATTCAGTTACACAATAAAGGAAAATCATAGGAAAACTGCACGGCACGCGAAAATATAAATGCTTGTACAACGTACGCAACAAAAGTTTCATATACGGAAGAACTCATATCTAACAATGCATTACTGAAACACTTATTTCAAGCTTTGGTATCACAAAAGCCTTTTCATCTACACTCAACTCATTCCACCTTTACTATCAACGAAATAAAGTTCACATTCGTTTGGCAATGATGTGGTTTTAAGACTATTTGTTATAGGCTAGTTAGTTGCCTATGGTCAGTTTTGAATGGCTCGCGTGTTTTTCCGGTGCCTAATGAAAACGGTTGAGTTTCTATAGCTTCGGCTGGTATGGTTTATACCTGTTGCCTTACGTTAACTGTTCAAATCAATCGTTATTGTTCGGTAAATATTTTTGTTCTGTGATGGGATTGGAAACTATGAAATCTTATGTTTAGTTATTTTTTGATATACGTATGTAAAGCATTGCACACTGCAGACAAAACAGTTGGTCCGATGAAAAGATAAAAAATGTGTTAGTGAAAATCATGAATTCAATCTAAGTTTTTAGTCGGTCATATTCCATTCATTTACATTTACATCTACATCTACCATTCATATACATTCATCTTCATACTGATTTATAAGCCTGATCAAACTACGGGCCAACTAAAAGTCTGCAGTATCCAGGTACTCTAAAAATTAATAAATCAATTATCTTAATCTATGACGGATATCAAAAAATAGGAATAAGCAAAAAAAATTACAGTTTTAGATATTGTCGCACTGTCCTTAACCAGAAGTACCAAACACAGAACAGAAAAAAAAATAACAAATACAAAATATCGTTCCACTAACCCACTGAAACCCGCAAAGTAACAAAAATTAACCAAAACCAAAGAACTCCAATCACGAAACAAACAAACACACAAAAATATGTAGTCGTACAAGTAACAGGGAGTAAAGTAAATAGGTAAACTTATAACAAGCGGCTAAGAGAAACTCCTTAGTAAAACTTGGTAATGAGATATCCCCTGAAGCAGGGGATTTACTACCCTCGGCCTACTGTTTGCAAATACACAGTTTAACGTATAGACTTTCAGTAGGTGTGATTTGGGGGAAATTAAGTGTGTAGTTGTGGGCTTATAAGGAGATGTATTATTGGGTTAGATCACCATGTAGATTATTGTAGACGATATAAGGGTTGATTTTTGTTTCTTTGAAAACTGCTGTAAAAATTCTTAAATTAAGACAAACTTAATTTCCAGGTAGTGCCATTTGTTTACAATAAGGGTTGGATAGAATTTCACTCCTGGTAATGGTATGCATTTTACTGATAGTTTGTTCTGAATGATCGAGCGATCTGAGCGATCGATCTAAGATTGAGTGACAAAAACAGCAAAAGAAAGCCTAAGAGTTACTTACGTTAACACTGAAAATATACCGTGATACATATGACCTGTTATTTAAACAACAAACGCTTGAAACAAGTCAACAACAACGACCAATCACCATAATGTACTAACAAATGCCCACAAAACTAACATCAATTAAAAATCAAATTAGTGTAACAAACACCTGTACAAACAAACACACTCCTATGCAATTAACATCAAATCCTATTTAGTACAAAATTGCAGTGAATTATGCATTTATTGAATTTTCAATGAGGTTTGTATTGCATGGTGCGCTCATTATAACTGGAGGGTTTGTGTTACATAATATATCATGGAATTGCATCACAGTGTTGGTATGCAGGAACGTATGTATAGGTACAGACAACGGCAGGTCAACGTATACCAATCTGTCGAATTACCAATCGAACATCTACCTTCCACTATTATAATAAGGTTGAAAATCTATCGCAGAAATTTTACAGATTGTGGTAACTTGATGTGCTGTCGTCTGTACCTAATTTATAAACCCCTAGACTAGTTTTAAAAATAAATTAAGCAATGGGTTAGTTTAAGGCGCTCCCTAGATGGTCAATTAAATTGCGCAATATTACGATTAATATTGAATATTGCGCAATTGTTTTTAGAGAATAAAATTTTAATGGCACAATATTTTTCTTGTAATATTGCACAATATTGTTGTAGATTTAGGGACCGCCTAAGTTGAAGGCAGAGTACTTATTTATGATACTAGTATGATAAGATACACAAAGCGATTTCAGCCTGAACCAGAAATCAAACCCGGGTCTCTGTGTACGGCAGTTGTGCTTGCAACCACTGCGACCAACGTGAAAGTTAAAAGTACCCTAGGGATGTGGGTCAAACTATAGGAAAGGCATAGACTAAATTACAACGCAATCTATCTAACGAATAAACAGATCAACCTAATTCCACCAATCTATACCCACAATCTTTGCCTAGTTAAAGTTGGCAGTCGTAAATCATTCAAAGTTTTGCCTGAGAAAGTGACGAAACAAAACTTCATATCCATATCGCGAAGATATCGGTTTAACTGAGATTAGGTAAATGTAGACGGTGCGATTGTTTGAGAGTCAGAAGGTATGATTAAGTTTTTTTTTTTCAGAGTAGTAAGAAGAAATCAAGCATTTGTTTTTTTATTTGAACGTGCTCAGGAATATTTCAGAGTTAGATAGCCCATTTATCGAGAAAGGCTATTATAGGCTATCTGGGTGCCCGTAGTAGTTCTCATGTGATGCGGATGAAACTGCTGGCGGAAGCTGGTATTAAAATAAAAATACTTACTATTCCTTTTACCTTCCTAAAAAGACTAAGTAAGTATAGATAGGTCACTCGGGTTTTAAGGGAAAATACATATATACGTCGCGAGTATTCTGCCTAACGCCGCGCCTACTTCGAACGTTACGGACAGCGCCATTAGTTAGTGTCGACCTCGTCCGCGAAGTTATTGATATTTGTGTGATGATAAATGATCACAAACACGTGTTTGTGCGGACATTGGTGAAATATCGACGATCTCGTAAACGGCTTTGACGTTGCGAAACTTCCTTGATATTTTATTTATTTGACATGTGTGTGACCTATTTTTTTTGTATAAGAGGAAGAAGTACCTATGGATGTTCTTAGCTAATTAATTACAGCACAGGTCAAATGATCAAAGGGTGTGGACTTCCGGAGGTCTGGCGTAGTCGAATCATGAAAGGCCATCATCTATGATTTTAGGACATTTGAAAATAAGATAAAATCCGATGGCCCTGTTAAGTAGATAAGATACATTATAATATTAATGTTGTAATTTACCAGTTTTTCGATTTACCTATTAACTCATTTCAGTTTCAGGAAAACTTGAACCTATAAACAGAAATATACTAAACTAAACAACACCAACTACAATAGTGCTTTATGTAACGTTAATATTTCCAAAAAAATCTTAATTAAAATACTTACTTACATATTTAACTAATTAACTTATGTTGGTACGCAAATAATGAGTAACATTTTACTCGTGTTTGTTAGTAAATACTTCAGGCTATAATGAAATAAATGCTACCTTCAGCGGAATAACCACTCTGAAACAACTCCACTAAACGAGCATTTTAATGCAATGTGAAAACTTTTGTATGTAACATGAAGTATAGTGAAAAAACGCTGTTTATTAAGATTACTGTAAAAGTGACTTTTATCTATTGTTGATTATTATTTAGTTTACCAACTAGATTTTATAAATTGACTGTCTGTTTTCCCGCGGTTTCACCCACGTCCCATGGAAAGTACTGCCAGTAACCGGACAAAATATAGCTTATGTTACTCGACGATAGTCTAGCTTCTCAACAGGGAAAGAATTTTTTAAATCGGTTGAGTAGTTTCCAGAGGCTTTAGGGTGCAAACCAAAAAAAGCTTTCCTCTTTATTACAGAAGTATAGATTGCTATTTATACTTCTGAATAACTATCATACTTCTATACTAACAAAGAAGGAGAATAATACCAACCTTTTTAAGATCCTTCTTAACCTTTTAACCTGTCATAAGCGACACATACAGACACACACATAATATAATAATTCCCTCTCACATATTCCCCAACTATTCATATGAAATAATCTGTAGACTCGACACCTTAGAAGCACTTTACATTTGCCACTTTGTAATTGGATATCCTCTTTACCCTTTGACAGGTTAAGATGTTCATTATGCGCCATTTTGTGTAATGGCTGCAGTCTGCCTCTCAGAGGCTGGCGTAACAGAGGCATTAAATGGTATTTATACTTGGCTTTATTTTGTTATTATATTCTATGGTGGTGAGTTTATTTTAGCTGCGTTTTCACCGGTATAAATTCAAAGATATAAAATATTGTTTGTGTGTTATCGCCTTGATTTTTTCTCTTATTGGTACGTATAGTCGGTCAGCCATTTTTTGGAAAGTCTAGCTGGAAAAATATTCAGTGGCTCACCAATTTCAACTTGGAAGGCCAGTTATTTATTTAAAGCCACGAAAAAACAGTCTCGAAATTACTTTAATCAACACACCATGCACTTTTGCTCCGAAAATCCAATCCTTTTCTCCCAATCCTTCTTTAATTCCCAATTGGCAAAACAAATGAAATTATTCCATCAAAATTGCATTGCGTTGGGCCAATCGTGATGAACTTGGGTTCAGTACATCGGCTGGTCATAACATGTTTACGCACTTGCATTAAAGTTGGTCTTGCATTGGGAATGGTTATTCGCTGGACAGTTCTCTGTACTTGTGTGTTATTGAGTTTCAGATTGTCTTTTGTTTTTATGGGTTTTAATGTTGTGAAAAAATGTGTGTTTATTTCGCACAGATGTCATAATCTTTCTAGATTTTTCCCAACAATGTCGGAGTCGCCTTTCAGCCTTTAGTAAGACTGGTTGTAAGACTGTCTGGCTTCTGACCCATTATGACTGTCAAAGATGTTCAAACAACAGCTGGAAACCACCAATTTATCGTGCCATGACAAGATCACTCATCTACGGACCGATCGCGCCAAATATCTAAATATAGAAAACTCAAAGGTGACTGACTGACATGGTGATCTATCAACGCACAGCCCAAACCACTAGAGGAATCGGTCTGAAATTTAGCACGCAGGTAGATGTTATAATGTAGGAAAAGATTCCTCGAAATTCCCACGGAAACGAGAAATAACGGAATTTAAAATTTTGCGCGGGCGAAGCCGCTGGCAGAAGCTAGTGGTATGCATAAAATTATTACCTACTTACAAACTATTTTTATTGAAACACCAATGCATGCAAATACTAGAAACGACAATATTCCTCTTATAGCCAACACAGTCTTCAACGACTTGCAAACTACCCACGGCACATTCTATCTAATGTTATATTGTAGACGTGTTTGTGGGTCTTGAATGTTCTTACAGCTTTTTAATAAAGTGTTTTACAGTTTTTACGAGGTATTGAACTGATAATGGACTGAATGGGATTTTTTTGAAGTTATAGTTGCGTGAGTTTCTTTCTAAACGAAACTTTGGTCGAGGGATGCTCTCGCAATTGTAACGGCCAGTTTCACAGGTTCCAGATAAAGTACTAGATATCTATCTGTAGGTAAAGCACCAACCTCTCAAGTATGAGTGTGTGGGTTCGATTCCAGGTCTGGCAAGTACCAATGCATCTTTTCTAAGTTTGTAATGTAACTTTTCTAAGTGTATCTTAGATACCAATGGCTGATAAAAGGTGAATGAAAACATGTTGAGGAAACCTGGACTATAAAGTCTGAAATCCTCAACCCACAATAGGATTTAAATTGCATGGATTTTAAAGATAGTTTATTCAGTATTCAACTGATACTAATGCACTACGTCTGCATGTAAAACACAAACTGCAAAACTACCTTACATTGCAAACTTTAACATAAAATGGTACCATCAAAAATAATACTGTCATAACCACGAATAATAAATAAAAACAAAAACTAAACGTTCCATTTTGTATTACTTTGAAAACGACATTTTGCACGACGTCTAAATAAATCGTCTGTTGTTTTGTTTCAGACATTTCCCAACATTCCCTAGTTTGAAGTTTGCATGCAACACGCTATATCTACCGGCTAATTTAATGGTCAACGCTGTTTACATAATTATTTGTAATTTCTTAATTTTATGGGACAGCGTGTAAAGTTGGACGTTTTTAACTAGGGTAACAGTTTTTTTTAAGTAAACTGGCCAGTGATAGATGACCTGAAAATTACAATTTAAATAGAGCACTTTGAATTAAAAATTGCAAGAAATTGAAGTAGCGGTTTATTTTCATGAAAATCTTTTTAAAAAAAACCTGAGTTGCTTTGGAGGCACATATTACACTTGTATTGTTACTATGGTCATGTGTTTTAAGTTAGCTCAGGCATAAATACTTTTAATAGTTATATGTCTACTGCCTGGCCTAGTAGTTGCATAGCCCACTGCTATGCACGAAGACTCAGGTTCGATTCCCGGGTTTTAGAAACTATCACAAAGCAGCTCGGAGTTGGAAGTTGGTGATTGATACACCCGTGCATCGGAGAACACGTTAATGTCGGTCCTGCGCATGATCTCTCTCCGGTCGTGTCGGATTTTCCGTCCCATCGCACTATAAAAGTGAGGGACCAGTGCACCTGTATCTGAGCAAATGCTTGTGCACTATAATATGTCCTGCGCAGCTGGCTGATCTCCTTATATGAAGAGAACAGCCGCCGTGGCCGACAATCGGCCTTAGACTCCGTTATATGTCTACTGATAGCTCATCTAAGTCCTAAATCGTGTGTAGCTAGTAACTTATAGAGACAGAGGCACCAATAAAATAATAAGTATTTCTGAGAACAACATTTTTATTTCCATGCTTGTGTCTTATGCTTGTATTTTTCTGATGTTCTTAGTTATGAAGCATAATAAATTACTTCTGAGAGCTGCCAAATCGTTGTCCATAGAATATATACAGCTCATAAACAAGTTTATCTTGACAATTATCAGATACTTTATGGACATCACAAAGTAGAATAAAATACGATTGACACTTAGAGTAAAATATTGATGTTTCTATGATTTTTTCTGACATAATCAGATTTTATATGTATAATAATATCTAATCATGAATAAACTTGTCCGTCCCCCAAAGCAACGTATTTTTTTTTAACTATTAATACATTCTTGGGTACTTTGACATTAAGTTTCTTTTAATATTTTTTACTTCTTAAAGAGAAATTCAGTTCTTATGTCGAGAATTTTTCAATTTAGTTTTTGTAGACTACAAGTTTATAGGTTTATTTAAACTGAAAAATCTACCTAAATACAATGAAAACGAAATTTTCTTAACTCCATTCGCTTACTGGGGAAAAATAGACAAAAATCACAGAAAACCGAACCAGACAGTACGTTACAGGCTGCTCTATTCTTGCGAGACGACAATAATTGGAGCATGATGTATAATAACAGGCACAGCGAGCCTTTGTTGAACAGAATTAAAGGCAAGACTGCGTTGCCATGGTGACGGCTGAGGGGGGAGTCCCTTCAAACGGAGACGTTTTTGAATAATCTGAATATGGTGAAGAAATGCCGCCTTTTTATGGGAATGTGTGTAATGTTATGTACACATACATGTAACGATAACATATTCATATTAATGTTGATTATCAGTCGATCCCAATGTTCTATCTATCTGTTGATTTGCTTACCTACTGAAGATAGAATTTTGACATTAGCCCCATACTAGTAATGTCAAATTCCTATCTCTAGTAATAACAGATTGATATAATATTGGGAACCGTCGTAAGATGTATGGTTGTCTCAGTTAATTGGCTACCTATTTGAGTGTTATAAAAAATCTTTGATAGACCATATTAAAAATAATGCAAAAAGTACGTTTTGTTAATGTTACTCTTAGTAAGAATACACCTAGTTTGTTTTATGAAACTTAACAAATAAAAGAACACTTCAGTAGGTGTTAAAGCTTCATTATCAATATAAGTTGTAGTACATTTAATATAATTTTTTACATAAATGAATATTGTGAAAGGTCTTTTCGTTTGTTAAAATATTGAAGTAAAAAGAGCTTTGTCTTACAGCACAATTTGAAAAGAAGTGCCTTTCTTAATAAAAGAAAACTGAAAACCGTACTTACTTACTATTTATATTATTTCGTAGAAAAGAGTTTTACCTGAAACAAATAAATTTTATTGTAAAATAAATACAGTTGTTGTCAAGAGTAAAGATAAAGAATACAATTGAAAAACAGTTTTTGTAGGTAGAATTATTATTCTGTAGTAGTTTGCTACAGAATAAGGTTTATTTATATTTATTGTTTCATAGTGTCACTTTAGTATTTTGGTATGTACTGAGACTGACGACATCAGTGTATACAAAAACTAGGTATAGGTAGGTGCCTGTCCTTATATGAGTTATTTTTTTTTTAATCCTACCTGAAAATCCATGTGTATTTGTTGACGCGAGACAACTTACGATCATATAAAACCATTTACAAAATAAACCAAAAATAAACATCCCACAACCACAAAAATTAACCTCCCTAAATAATTTTCCTGCACACAAAAATTATGGTAAGAAAACACGAACATTCTGGAACATTCGATAGGAAAGAACATTCGTTCCCCCAATGATTCTTAATTAAACGTACTATTGTTGCACCTTGCAGGCAATTCATAACAAATGTCAAGCATTAATAGCACAACTTGTGAAAGAACTGTGGTCCAACTGAGCTCCCCAGATAATTGGTTTTCTCTTAGAATATAACATCACTGGAAAGGCGAGAGCTTATAATTGCCATATAATTTTTAAAAAGGGGACATAAGTTTGACGTCGGTATTTTTTTGTATGTAATATAAAATTGTATGACTGTAAAACAACACTTAATATTTATCATTGTCACATAGTGTTAGCTGAAAATTGCCATTATATTTTTTTACGAACAATTACAAAGCTGGAAAGTTCCACTGGTGAAAACTCAAGCTTTTATGCAGATATATAAAAAAAAGTTATAGTGACTAATCAAATATAACTAAGATACTCACCTAATGCATAAAATTAACTTAACCACTAGCAAATTAACCCAGCAAATTTTTAACTGCAGAATTAACTTGCATCTCACTTTAGTCAGCATTCATCCCGTAAACTCAGTTTAATAAACTGCCGCAGGGTTCAAACAAAATATATGGTTAAACATAATTAAATATAATCAAACAGTTTAATGAAAAGCTAGTTAAAGCGGGACTTTATTAAATTATTCGCTGCATGCGGTACGTTGTAACGTACTTGTTAATATGAAAATAAGTATGCTTACAATATTTATTATTTGCTGGAGCACTTGTAATTATGGTTGTAAATAATATACGAAGGTAATAATTAACTCAGTTTATTTCGGTATGAATAATTTTAGTAACATACAAATATATTACGTACATGCCTCTATTTATGTTCTCTGTAATATAAACTTTTACCTTTGACCAATATTATCTATCAAAATCAGTTTTACCGCGCAAAACAACCAAAATGACTGTTCAACTAACATTTACTGTACAGACAACAGCAGGTCAACGTATACGAATCTGTCAAATTTTACCAATCAAATATTAACCTACCTCCATTGTGATAAGGTTGAAAATCGAGTGCAGAAATTTGACAGATTGTGGTAACTTGATGTGTTGTCGTCTGTACCTATTTCATTCAATTCAATTGTTGTAAGGGAGCCTCCTAAAATATACATTTCAATCTAGTTTTCAATGTTTATTGTCATGGCGGCAATAATAATACATCATCTGAAATATCAACTCTCTAGCTATCACGGTTTTTGACATACAGACGGACGGACAGACGGACAGCGTAGTCCTAGGTTATGGTCCCATTTTACCCCTGGGATACGGAATCCTAAAAACTATTCATTTGGGAAAATATTTTCACCTACAGATGTATCCAATAAATATATTTCGTATCCACCGTTGTATAATCCACGTCATATCCAGTCTTTGAGGTACAGACGCTGTCGTTAATTGAATGCATCGATGATGTTCTTCTATTTGAGTTCGCGGTTGTTATTACATGGTGCTCATGAAAGGAAATTAATTAATTTCGTATTAATTGCGAAATAATTATCTCAGAACTAATGGGATTTCAATTGGAGTTCTAATCTGGCAGGCTAATTTGTGGATTTTAGAGATGAATTGAAGCTATACTGCTTGCTGAAGCCTTCATTTAGCAATAAGCACAGTGGAGACTAGAGATACTATAATTAGAGTCCCCGCATATTTCAAACTTTGGGTCGGCTGACGTTTTAAAACGTCTTGATCGGACTCACCACTAGGGGGCGAAGTTTTATTGGTAAGGTAAAGAAAACACCACCTAACTTTGGATTTTCTTCCCATATAACATTTTTTTTCGAAGAATTACATAATAGGCAGGTAACAAGTTTTTTATAGGTCTTGAATAAGAATCCTACATCTAAAATCTACGTGTAGATTTGATATCTTCCAGTGAAACCTACGAGTATTTATCGAAGCATATCACACTGATATTAGAAGAAATATGAACTGTCGAAGTTCAAGTAAGTTGGCTCGTTAAATAACGTTCGCGTGTTCAACATATCGCGCGCTGTTAACGTGTCGACTGGGTGTCTGTAGATACAGAAAATATTTATTCACCAAACAAAAAAGTTCAAGTATTTCTGATACATGAATCACTGAATTTTGGAAGTTGGTACTTGATTCTTAGGTGTTTATTGTTTTCTGTTAGTCGCAGATGTGTGCACGGTTCGCCAAGCACAAGGTTTGATTTTTGGGTCAATCTAAATTGTCTTTGTGGGTTTTAGAAACATTAACAAGCAGTCCGGAGTCTGGTAGATGGTGGTTTTATACCCCCCGTGACAGCGAGGGCACGTAAAGCCGGGGCGTCCCCAAATGCCACTCAGGAGCAGTCATTACAATTTAACGTCAGAGGCCGTCGGGTGGATTTGAGAAAACTCTGACACTAGGACTTGTTAGTTTGTTAAACCTGCAGTTTATTTGAAAAGAATAGGATTTTTTAGTTGATTTATTCTATTGAAAATCGTATGGATCGTCGCCTTGTTGCATTATTTATCTTACATTATAAACTACTAAACGACTTAAGTTATAGTTGGTACTTTAAAATCACTTGAAGACTGATTAAAGTTGCCTACAAACTTGCACTTTAAACCTCTTCAAATTACCAAAATATTAATTACCAAGTTTCAATTTCCGTTATATCATATAAACTTTAATCCTCATTTAACTAGTGGAGCTATCTACAAACAAACAGCGCAACTGTCTCATATAATATAATTAAAACATTAACATCAAGTTTTGAGGAAATTGATGCAGAGAAAATTCAAAGGCAACGGCGGCCATATTGTGCATGTAGGTACCATCTAGTAATAGATAGGTTTAGAATAACTTAATGTATACCAATAAGCGCCACATAACTGTAAGGTTTATTTGTAGTGATGAACTGTAGTGATGATAATGATCATCATCATGATGGCGTCCTAGCCGATTATCGGCCACGGCGGCTGTTCTCATATAAGGAGACCAGCCAGCTGCGCAGGACATATTATAGTGCACAAGCATTCGTAATACAGTTGTGTGCGCATCCCATGTTAAAAACTACTTTCCAGGTGCCGATTGGTGCAATAGTCGTTCCTTGTGCAAAGTGTCCTAATAACATAGGAGTGGTTATTAATTTATTTTAAAATCCCTTCCTAAAAAAAGAATACAATCCTTATGTTTCGCCATTTGTACCAACCTTCCCAGAATTAGAATTGCCATCAGAATTTTCATTACTCTGTTATGCGGGTCTTGTGAATATGCATAGGTGTTTGTGTACCAAGGAAAAGTAAAAGAGATGAGGTTTCCTTATGAAATTAATGAATATGTATGGCTGTCTTTGACTGGGATACAGATTTTATTATTCACTGACTTGCTAAACAATCTAAGGGTCAAAGTATTTTAGAAGATACGTCAAATAACAATGCGATAACTGGTTGCATCATTTTATTACACAATCACCGAAACTAATTATGTAAAACTTAAGCTTGTTTGTTTGCTTGAAGGCACCAATCTCAGGAATCACTGGGCCGATTTGTAAAATTATTTCAATGTTAGACAGTTAGTTCTCACGTGGCTGAAACCGCTGACGGAAACTAGATTGTACCTATTCACAGCTTATCATTTACCGTATTTTTTTGTCCCTACCTGCAAACATGAAAGTTGAATCACACGCCTGCTCTAAGATTAAGCTCAAGGCGTCATTATCTTAAAACCTCGGCAAAAAGCCTGACCCAGATGCAAGAAAAGGCAGAAACAATCATCTGAAGTAGCATTCAGCCAGGCTGGCCCACTTCGAACGTTCTCAATATCGCGTATTCCAGTTTCGAGAAAAGTCTAGAACATCGTGTATGCCAAAGTAAGGAGTGATACGACCGAAATGACGAGTTTTAAGAACCCTTACTATGCTATTTTAGAGACATATTTCTTATAAAACACTGCAGTTTTTAGATCTAGTGAAACAATATTACTTTATGTAAAATAGAATGAAAATTAATGCTAGAAAAATGCAATGAAAAGAAAATACCGCAACCCGTGTCCAGGGCAAACTTTTTCCAGTATCCGTATAAAATAAATGTTCATGAGAAGGTAGGAATTTATGAAATCGGATTAGTAGTTTCGGAGCCTTTAGGGTACGAACAAACAAACCAAATTTTGACGTCAATTTAATTAATAAACATATTCAAGTAATAGGTATTTTATTACGCTCATAAATATCTAGCACGTTCACAATCTGAATCAATGAAACAAACAACCTAGAATTACTCTAAAATTAAATAGGTATACAGAACACCATACAAAAATCCAACTCCCTAAGTATACTTACAGCACATAAACTTTGCGACTTGTTAAAGGACTGTGAAGGAAAAGTATAAGACTTTTCAACAAAGAAGTCTCGAAATCTGGACACAGGATTCTTGCCGGCTACGTTCCTTTTTACGCAGACATTGTCATGCCTGAAACTGGACAAAGAGATGCCGTAGTAACGAAATGTAACTGAATAGCTTGAAGTATAGATATTTTAGAGATTGTTTTGTTTACCAATGACTGAGCGTAAGATGGTGTAATTTTTGTTGGTATAAATGAGTGTGATGCAATTTTTTTTATTACGATCAGCTTTAAACTAATTGTGTTTGTAAACGTTACTTGAAAGTGACAGTGATCCTTAAAAGGATTTATAAAATTTGTAATAATGTTATAAAAATTGAGTATATGGCTCTACCTTAAGTACAGACGACAGCACATCAAGTTACCACAGTCTGTCAAATTTCTGCAATAGATTTTCGACACAATGGCGGTAGGTTAATATTTGATTGGTAACATTTGACAGATTTGTATACGTTGACCTGCTGTTGTACAAAGGACATCAATACTTATCAGCGAAAAAAATATAATTTTCTTGTTCGTATAAACTTGTTATTCTTAATGTTATTTACAAGAAACAAAGGTACGCATCCAAATCTATACACGCTTGTCACGATTCATGCATAAATAATTATTAACACGTGAAATTATATAATTATCTTCTTTTAAATCGAGTGAATATTTTATGAGAACATACAGTAGAACCTGGCTTAGTCTCAGAAGTAGCTGAGAATTTTATCTAGGTTACGTTCGCGTACTTTAAGTAATATGAGAAGTTTGAAAGAAACTAATACCGCGTCGGATCTGTGTGTTATATCTTAGATTTGTATTCATTTCGAATATTCACATATATGGATGTATTTTGATAGGAATATTCGGTCTTATGTAATACTAGCTTCCGCCAGCGGTTTCACCTGCTTCTCGAGGGAACTATTTCCCGTACCCGGACACAGTAATAGAGCCTATATTAGTTGGAGTAATGTAGCTACCCAATAATTAATTTTTCAGATCGAATCTGGTAGTTTTGGAGCCTTTAAGGTATAACAAACAAGCAAAAAAAAATTGTTTTAGCATAGGTTTGTAAATAAAAAATCCAAAATCCTTTCCTCATTCAGTCGTCACTGCCGAAAAATGTCCACTGTTGGACAAACGCCATCCCTATGCTGAAACAATATGCCCATATTCACCGCTGGGCATGCGTGTAGAAGAGCAGTTAACATTAGGCACATCTTCAAATCACAAAGCACGACGATCTCCATTTACGCTTTCAACGTCAAAGTCAGACAATAATAAAATGTGAAGATAAAGGTCACAATTCATTTAAGGACTATCTAGACAAATGTCACATAAAAGAAAGCTTTAAGCAATTCGCTATTTTTGTTCAGAAAGTGTGTAAAATGCGTCTCACAAGTTGTTATTGTGAAACTTTTGAGCCACAAACGTGAATATTAATGGTCCTTTCAGCTGAGACTTCGTCCTTTGTACGTCCTGTAGAGATTACGTATCTAGCCTAGGCTACTTATTTCAATATTTACCTCATTTTTCTATATAAGCGCCACCATTTATTCTTACTTTTGAAGTAGTTTAGAAATCTCTCGCTAAGCTTTAGCTTTTTGTTAGTTTGAAAGACGAATTTTAGGTTATATTTATTATTTGAACTTATGTAAGGCTTCAATTTTTTACACTAATACTGAACTTATTTGTGTTTGTAGCCAGGAATGATTAAATGTTACATGATTTTAGGAACGAAATCATATAAACTATACGATCCCATTTTTAATTTCCCTTTAGTCAGAAGAGACAAAATTGTTTTTGTTTTATTTATGCACAGGCAACGTTTTCAAACGAGATCTTTCTACCAAACCTGAAAATTCAATAATATGATCAGCAACTGCAGCATCCATCGGGAACAACTAATTGTGTTACCAGATCGAATATTCCAACTATTTGCTAACTGTGTTGCCAGTGTTAACTCGGTTAATTCTTCACTGTATTTTCGATATCAAATTGATTGCATCTGGACTGGTTTTACTCGTTTTTCGTAGGTCGATATAAAATAATAGACGTAATCGCGTTAAGTGATCTGGTTATATTGGATGTCAGCCCCAACTAAGTTGGGAAAAGGCTAGGCAGATAACATGTAGACTATATGAAAGTTTCCGAAGTAGGTAATAACTAGAAATTTATTTGTATCAAATTATCAAAACTGCTAAAAATCTAGACGACTTCTTAGAAACAAACGTAACGTACTTAAGTACAGTCGTACACAAAAGTATACAGAAACCTAAAATGTGGAATGTGACGTTGACATACCATTCAGAGGATTTTCCCACAAAAAAAGACCTATGTACTTACTTCAGGGAGCCCTCTCAACAACTCGGCAGCGGACGTTTTTCGTCTAGACGAGACAAAAAGAAATACCTAGTTGTCTGCCAAAATTGTACGACTCTTAGCTTTAATTGGACTATAATGCTAGCAATTTGAACAAGACTGCCTAAGACTTTTGTTATTACTGTTCGTTGTTAGAGTATAAATTAGACGAGCTATGTAAGTGGTTCAATGGTGATCTAATGTTTACTGTTTATGACTGTGAGAATAAAAGAGTAGTAAGTTAAAATAATTACTTATCTGCGTCTCTTATTCACGAATAACGAGTGTAATTTATACGACTGTTGTATGCCAAATATATATCGGTATATTACCATATCAGCTGTTGAACACTACTGAACGATAGCCAGCTACATTTAATTTATGCTAGCCTTAAAAAAAATGGTATTTTGTGTGGAAGTAACGGATACTGCAGTTTTTTATTCTCGGTAGTTTCGCTGATATTATACGTAGTTGTCCTCACAATCACCCATTTCATAATGTGATTACACTCTATACGTTATTTAATTCATACTCAGAAGCCATCCAAATAACTGGCATTGTTAGAAAGGTAAACATCTTATATCGTGGGTATAACTATGTAAGAAAAATATGTTGTTAGTATATGTATTTATAGGACAGGCCTGTAAGAGCTCGCACTTAAGCCGTACAATTATTTTGGGTATAACATACTTAGGTTAACTTTTTCAGTTATTTTTTTTTGCTGAGTATGTTATACATGTAACAGATTTCTTGAAAATAATAATGGTATATATAATAATATAAATATCGGGACACCTTTTCACACACGGTCGGTTAGCCCCATGGTAGGTAAGCTATTAATCAGCTTGTGTTATGGGTGCTAACACAACTGATAAACTACATATAGTTACGTATATATTTTTATAAATAGATACATATTATAACACCCAGACCACAGCCAACAAACATGCTCATCACACAAATGTTGACCGTTCCGGGAATCAAACCCGGAACCATCAGTTCGGCAGTACGGCATGGTAACCATTGCGCCAACGAAGTCGTCATGGTCAGTAGTACTTACAATTTTTGTACTAAGAATGAATTTATTAAGATGATTATTTGTGAGGATCTATTGTGACAAATGCTCGTGTGGTATTTTTATAATCAAACCAATAGAAACCATTTCTGTACAAGAAATCCCTTTTTCACTATTGAGACTATAAATCCAATAACTATAACGAGTCAATCAGCCAATAACATACTAAAGAAGGATTACATCGCTAAGCCAAGTATAACGAACTACACAAACAAAGAAGTAACAAAAACTTCACACACACACGCACACATACATTTCAGTAACATATCAACAAGTAGGTAACATTTTGACAGATTTTCCTCAGAGACAGACTAAAGAGCGGACAATATTGACACTACGGCTAAGATAGACTTAATCCGTTTAGGGGACCAATCACGAGTAGCGATGGCCCAACCTAACCCTACAATGTTACCTCATGAAAATGTATCACAAAAATCAAGTAACCGACTTCCAAGACTCTTGTAGTAATGTGTGGTGTAAAGTAGGAGAGACTGGCTTGCTTTTGTCCAAATTTCGGTCGACTGTGTAGTAGGTTTTTGATTGGTAGTTGCAAGTTTACTTTCAAGATAATCATGAATCTTATCAAGCTTTTTAGTCGGTGTGATACCGGCCGGATATCTGATAGTTGTAATGTGCACTCTGTCATTAATCTTCTGTTGATTTACGAGCCTGAGCAAACTATCGGCCGGCTAAAAGTTTGCAATGTGCGAGGTATGATATACAAGTATGGCATTTTTTTATATATGTAAAAAAACATACTTGTACAGACGACAGCAGGTCAACGTTTACGAATTTGTCAAATGTTACCAGTCAAACATTAACCTACCTCCATTGTGATAAGGTTGAAAATCTATTGCCGAAATTTGACAGATTGTGGTAACTTGATATGCTGTCGTCTGTACAACCATCTACTTTCAAAACTGGTCAAATAACAAAAACAATAATCAATCAATATTTATATCACTTTAACCTAAAACTAGGTTAAATCTTCCCAATCACTAGATTACACATATCTACATATTTCTCTCAATATAACACACAAGAACAGCCAAATAACTTTCCCCAAAAAGCCTAAACAAAACCTCCTTCAATATTCAGCCACACATGCTTGCACCATACACATACAACATAAATATTCAGTGTGGTCCCGAAGATTTCTTATTAATGAGAAGGGTCGCGAGGTATTTTAATTTAACTACGTGCTAAGGATTTCGGAGGGGCACTTACGATAGGGGTAGTATTGGGGATGTGCACTAAGATTCTAGAAGATTTTCAGACTGTATTTTGTAAGTAAGTTTTAGGCTGGCAGACTAGTTGATGGGGTGGTTAATTTTTTGAAGGGTGGTAGATTTAATAGGGTACGGTTAAGTAAGTATTAAGATAAATATCTTAGTGTCATAATATTATCTTCTTATTATTTTACTATTCGATTTAAGAACTAACATCATCTGCCCAGCCTTTTCCCAACTATATTGGGGTCGGCTTCCAGTCTAATCGGATGTAGCTGAGAACCAGTGTTTTACATGGAGCGACTGACTGTCTAAGCTCCACAACCCAGTTATCAGGGTTACCCGATAGCTATTGGTAAGACTGGTTATCAGACTTTCTGGCTTCTGACTACCCGTAACGAGTGCCAAAGATGGTCAAATGACAGCCGGGATCCACCAGTTGTCGTGCCTTCTAAAACACGGAAGAACTCGTTATGACAAAATGGTTACCCATCCACGGACCGACCGCGCCAAGCGTTGCTTAACTTTATGATCGATCGATTCGAGCGGCTTTGACTTAGCCACGAGCTCTTCCTATAATCACGTAAACCTTACAAATAACATAAAAATCATGATCCAAATAAAATTCAAATCAATAAAGCAGGTGACACACTCCATGCATTTAACAACACATTTTCACCTGACAAAAAAATGGAACACCATAAAAACAAAACACTGTCATCCAAAACATTTTACAAACTGTTATTATCAAGCAACACCATTGAAAAAACAACTTACACGCCATATAAAAAAAAAATACGCCTTAAAACAAAAAAAGGTAAAAAAAACTTTTTAAGTTAAACGGTTTTATGGTAAGCAGATAAATGTACTAAAAGCTAAAAAATAAACAAAATAAAACAAATTTTAAACATATGCATTGATTACACTAAAATAAAATCGTGGGGCACGTGCAATATTTTATAATCGTCAGTTAAAATCTGCCCCACGATTTTATTTTAGTGTAATCAATGCATATGTTTAAAATTTGTTTTATTTTGTTTATTTTTTAGCTTTTAGTACATTTATCTGCTTACCATAAAACCGTTTAACTTAAAAAGTTTTTTTTACCTTTTTTATTTTTAAGTTTTTAGTTTTTATTTCTCATTCTATTTAAGCGGCGGCCATCTTGGATTTTGATTTTGTATACTGCACTGTATTCTACTTAAAAAGCCCTTTCATTTGATATCCATAATCCATATTGATGGGATTAAAAAAGTAAGTTGTCCGCCATACTGTAGCGGCGGCCATCTTGGATTTTGATTTTGTGTACTGCACTGTATTATACTTATCAAGCCCTTTCATTTGATA
>NWSH02000535.1:4414064-4433832 GCA_002382865.2 Heliothis virescens
TTTATTTTTTAGCTTTTAGTACATTTATCTGCTTACCATAAAACCGTTTAACTTAAAAAGTTTTTTTTACCTTTTTTATTTTTAAGTTTTTAGTTTTTATTTCTCATTCTATTTAAGCGGCGGCCATCTTGGATTTTGATTTTGTATACTGCACTGTATTCTACTTAAAAAGCCCTTTCATTTGATATCCATAATCCATATTGATGGGATTAAAAAAGTAAGTTGTCCGCCATACTGTAGCGGCGGCCATCTTGGATTTTGATTTTGTGTACGGCACTGTATTATACTTATCAAGCCCTTTCATTTGATATCCATATTGATGGGATTAAAAAAAAACTAAGTTGTCCGCCATCTTGTAGCGGCGGCCATCTTGGATTCACAATAATATTGAATATGGATTATTGTATTGTCACCGGAATCAAAGGCGTATACCAAATTTCAGATCAATCGGTTAACGGGAAGAGGGTTAAATTTCAATTACAAGATTTGACCCAAACAAACAAACACCCTGACCTAAATAAAACCGTTTAAAAAGAGGCTGTATTTCGTATAAAATTCGAATAACTTTTGTGGTAGAACCATCGCCTGCAAATTTATTAACTAAGCGTTCCCGCACACTACAAACAGTCGGCCGACAATCAGTCCTTTGGTAGACAAATTTTTTTTTAAAGAAAAGTCGCCACTCCATTCGAAGATTCCTCATCATTTTAATGTGTGTGTAGGTACTACCATTCATCTTTACACTGATTTATGAACCCGAACAAACCATCGGTCCACAAAAAGTCTGCAATGTGCAGGAGCTCTTAGAGGGTAGATATAATGTACTTTTGGCAGACATTCCCTTTATCTTAAACATTATAATATTTGCATAGAACAATACTTAACGGTTTGATGATGATAATCAGATGGGCTGGACCGAGATAGATGTTTCGCTTTTGTTTATAGCTTGCTGCTTTCTGTGTGTGTTAAGTGCCCCATAAATGACTTACTTTACGAAGTGCCTTCTTAATTTTAAAGTCGGTTACGTATCTTAGTTAAAGATTATTTTAAAGGATATTAATTGAAATATTTTTTGAGGTCTCATAAAGCCTTTAAGTAAAAAAAAAAAATATTACGATTATTTTATTCTTACATATATCTTATACTAGCTTCCGTCAGCAGTCTCACTCGCGTTTCGTGGGAACTACTCCGCGCACCTGGATAAGTCTAGTCTAAAGTAGCCTATAACCTTTCTCGATAAATGGGCTATCCAACACTGAAAGAAATCTCAAATCTGACTAGTAGTTCCTGAGATTCAAACAAACAAACTCTTCATAAAATACTATATTTTTTTTTACATTTATTTGTTTTTATAATCTACATCCCATATTAATTTATTTGCAAATATAAAAAAACGAACCAAAATCAAAAACAAAATTAACAATTTCTTCACTTGAATTCGTCCGCAAAAGACAGTGAAAGCCGGGTATTAAGTAAAATAGGATCGCTCAGTAATCTGTCGGCGATTGTTGAGAAAACAATAAACATGCCTAAGCTTGCAATCCGCTTAGTGCAGTATCGGGCACATTGAGCATTAGACGGTAGAATTAAAACGAAAAACACAAGTAGAATTTAATTTCGTTAGAATACATTTTAAGAAGAGATGGAATTTCTGCTGAAATGAAAATGAAATTATGAATGAAATGTAAATTCGGTAAAAATGTTAAGGATTTTAACCGACTTCCCAAAAACAGGTTCTCGATTCGTCAGAATATTTTATTTTTAATCACGATTTCAAAATAGAGGTAGGTAATATTCGGAGTTAAAATGAGAGTGTAGAAAATTTTCATGACCGAGGAAATGCAAAACATATATGATAGTTATATTTTGATCTATTCCAAGTTTCTACATAACTATCTCATTCCTCAGTGTAACACGATCCTTTAGCATAACTTCTAAAGAAACAAGAGAAAAAGGTTTACAATTAAAAACTTAAGTATTTACGCAATTGTTTTCAGGCAATGAAAAGCTTGATCGCTTGAATGAACTAATATTCACAAAGGGTTGTCTAAAATAGCTATTTCGATAGAATATGATGATATTTCAATTTCGTTATTCAAACCAACAATTTAGATGCCATACTTTGGGTTTGTTTGTTTTCTATACTTAATATTATAAAGAGGAAAACTTTGTTTGTTTGTTTGTTTGTTTGGTTGTAATGAATAGGCTCAAAAACTACTGGACCGATTTTAAAAATTCTTTCACCATTCGAAAGCTACATTATCCACGAGTGACATAGGCTATATTTTATCCGGGTACGGGCAGTTATTCCCACGGGATGCGAGTGAAACCGCGGGAAAACGGCTAGTTATATATATACAAATAGTTTGTAGTCTATTTCTTTTTATTTCTAGTGCCTTCACTGGTCCTGTCTGGATTTTTTTAATGCATGTAGGTACAGACGACAGCAGGTCAACGTATACGAATCTCTCAAATTTAACCAGTCAAACATTAACCGACCTCCATTGTGATAAGGTTGAAAATCGATTGCAGAAAGTTGACAGATTGTGGTAACTCCATGTGCTGTGGTCTGTAAAATTGTACAGTCGAGGACATTAATGCAGTAGCAACTTTTAAACCTTCGCAATTTTGTAGTGTAATACATTGTCTGAACGCAACGGATCCATCGGTTACACTAACAGCTATTACACGGCAAAATTAGGAACGATGGCAAGTTGCTACTGCACTAATGTCCTGTACCTTACATTCCCCTAGCAAACGTGAGTAAAATTAATATCTAAAGAAGTAGGTTCCTTAATATTTTTTGTTGTTTGTTTATCTAGCCGAAACTCTCACTTTATTTCCAGGATAAAAGCTTGTAGTAACATTTGACGATCACCATCTAAATAATTCAACCCGTCCTAAGCCAACCTATTCCTGTACATCAAAGAGCGCATCAACACGCTGCCCCGACAATTACTAGGGTTAAGTGTTAAGGCTCAAATACCTTGTTAAATGTCCTATAGGGATTCAGTACCGATGTACTTTATCACCCACTATAATTGACCCCTCATTCAGTATCCCACCTTAACGTTCAGAGGTCAACTTAAAATGGCCAGTTTGAATGTCTTAGAAAATCTTAGTGAGCTTACTATCATGGAGTACTTAGTTTGAATGTTTGTTATACATTGTCATTATGTGTTTTATTGCGATAGAAATAAGATTGCTTTTTGATTGAAGGCTATTTTCGTAGGTGAGTAAGTAACGGACCAAAGCTAAATAAGGGCTTATAAGCAGTATTAAGGTAAGCTACTTATTTATTGCTGGGATTAGGTAATAGAAATTTATTGCTTGTAGCAGCAATTCGTCTGAGATTTCATAATTGTTTCTGACTTCGTTGGTAAATTGAAACTAACTAGATAAGAGGCCTTTTTAAAAATAAATACATGAATTAGTGATTTTATTTAAATGATAGTATGAATCTTAGGAATGTGGATTTTATTGAAAGAAATATAAACTCAGAGATGTATCAAAGTGATGTTATTAGATAAGAAAAATTAATTCATTGGCATTTGATAAATAAACGTATCATAAATCTAAATCAAAACTTTTCAAGTTGACAAATGTCATCATCATCAGCTAACACCACCTTCAAAGACAATGTCATACAAAATTAGCCTGCAAGTCCTTTATAACCCAGTAACTCACACACAAAAATCCTATGACAAAAAAACCCACACCACTACAAAGCAAATATAATAAATAGCCCCCCAATCAGATGCGTACGTAGATGAAACGCCAATTATTCCGTATCATTACCGAGATACCGCTTATACCTAAATTAACCTTCTCAGCTAACCATCTTCCGATTTCCCCCCGGTAAATTTCGTCCAGGACAATAATCTACAGAATGCATCGTCAGCTGTATGAACGATGTCCAACATCCAGTCTATCTGACCCCCAGAACACTACAAAATTCAACGACACATAGATCAAGTTATATTGGACGTTTTGGATTCGGAATCCGCTATTAATATAGATTTTCGATTGGTCTGTCAATATGTAACGGCGTTTTGAGAATATTTGCCTCATGGTACAGTGATTTCTTGGGAGTTTATGGTATTGGGGATGATTGAAGTAAATAGCTTTGTAATGAAAAGGTAGGCAATCCGATTGGGCCCTAATAAGAAACAGAAGAGTATTGAAGAGCCTTTTTGCCACCAAAATTGTATAAATGAATTCCGTAATGGAACTATAAATGAAATTATCTGTCTTTGAGTAATTTTAACGAGACATAAAAAGATCTAAATCTATTTTGTAGCATTATGTAAAAACAATTTTCATAGATTTAAAATATTTTGTCTAAAGGAAAAATTAAACAGAATCTTCCCTCTGTAATCTGTAAGAATACAACAAAATAAAATTAACTACATTTTTACGAGAAATTAATACAAATAAAATGTGCAAATGATCAAATATTCCCTAAGTTACAAGATCATTGAACAAGACAATTTAATTAAAGTAAATATCTTTGAGAGAGATTCGCCGGCATCACGTGAGCAGAAGAAATCTACCTCTGACCATATATTTAAGCTTTCACTGAGCGGCAATAACAGTAAAGCGTCTTGAGGGAACTGGAGACAGGGACGGACTTCAATGGAAAGGAACTTGGGGAAAATCGTTCATTTCAATAGGTCTAAATGATGCTGGAATACTTGTTTATTTCGGAAATATGTTGCAAAATTAGAATTGTAGATCGACGTGTAAAAATATGTACCTATGAAAAACAGTTTGAAATAATATCTACAAGCGAAACTTGTAGCAAAATGGTATTTTTATGTAGACAACTTATCGGAGCAAGATGCTTCTGGTACATCCCTTTCTGAGACCTATCAAATAATTCCAGCACTCTTCTCGGACAGACGTCAAATTCTCTTTTCATATAGAAAAAAAAGACACTAATTTTGGTGAAGTTTTTCAAGACTTTAGAAAACTGCAAGGCCAGAAATACTTTAGAATAACTTGAAATATTTAGGCCATTCAAAAAATCCTCCCCAACTCCGTCCCTGCCCTCACTTCGGTCGAGATTTAAGAAGATAGGTATTACCTTCTCCAGTACTCACAGTAGAGTGTCTCTCTTTATGGACACCTTAATGGTGTGATGGGTAGATGCGAAATGTTAATGAAAAGTTCTAGCGAGTGGCGAGCGATGAGATGGAAAATTGGGAGCGACTCACGACATGTGGGAATGTATCTAGGTCGGGTGATTGGTGTGAGGTGGTAAAGATGGAGTTTGGATGTGTCTTGGATATTGGTAAGGTTCAGTGTCTTTTCATAGTGGACGGATGAGTGCATGACAGTCATGTTTGCAGTTTTGGATTCAGTTTTGGAAAGTAAGTGATTCATAGAAAGGCAAATAATTACAGCTAAAACTTTTCGTAAGTACCTGGTACTGGTTATAGCTGTCACCTTCAGATTTCTGAAAGGTTAGTCATTGCTGTTCCAATTTGATGTTTATTCTTGCATGAAAGAAAAAAAAACGAGGAAGAGTTTAATCTATAGTAATAGGTTAAGCCATAAGGTAATATACACACTGTTTCAAGTAAACTCATGATAAACTAGATCACAAATGCTACCGTCCTAACATCACAACACAAAATCTACAAGCATTTATCTGCGTCTACATAACCTTCCTCTCACCCACACATACATAGCACGGCGGCCATGTCTGTCCTTTCCCTCATACCATAAAGTAAATAACATAACACTGTCACAATCAGATAAGTGGGCCCGGCTTACGGCTCGGACACACGGATGTCCGTATCGGCATTTTGTAACGGCAATTGTATCGCCAATGATGTGCAACATGCTTTATGTGCCGACGAATTGGAACTGAGTCGTAATTGACATCGGGATAAAGTGACGGTCGGAAATTGTTTTGTTTACGGTAAATTTCAAGTTGTTTTATATACGTTTGTCAATTGTCATGAAGATGTAGAAGATGAACAAGATTTATTGTTTGTTATAAAAGATGGAAAGCAGTCGTCACTGATTGCTTTTCAGCTAAGGATATGATATGGGCATTAGAACTGCAGCGTATTTGAAATCCTTGCACGAGTAGGTACTCTGTACATAATATTAGTAACCAACAACCACATAATTAGTACTATATAAGACACAAAATATTACTCCATACAAACATTCCTATCAAAAAACCCAAATGAACTTACCAAGTATCCGACCTAAGCAAACAGATCAAGCATCTTAAAGCTAGCTTCACACAATCCAACCAATATTTATGCCACGCCGAAAGCAGACGCAAGCTCAAGGCATTACAGGGGGCTAGCTAAGAAAATCTTTATTAATAGAGCATGACACGACCACACCAAGTGGAAGGATTTCTGACTGGATTGACTGACAGAGATAAAGGATATTTTAATCCTCTTTGATGGAAAAAGCTGTGGTGAGATGTTCTGGGGGAAGATGTAATGTTTTTGTGGAAGCATGGTCAGGTTTACGTGATGTGTGTTTGTAAAGGATTTTATAGCTATCATCAATTACAGATGAAGTTAAGTAAATAGATAATTAAACAGAAGAATAAAAAAATTACATAATAAAGCAGTCCTGCAAAAATACTGCAGTCCAAATTATAATTTACAGTTTTTCAGTTAAACTTTTTCAAGTAAAACAAGCCATGATACAGACGACAGCACATCAGTCTATTACAATCTGTAGACCAATCAACATTGCACTACTATAGAGATAAACTTGAAAATCCATTTAAGAAAGACAGATTGTAGCTTGAAGTGTAGGCAGGTAATACTTAATGCACAAAAAGAGTGTCAGTTTCTTTCAAAATCCTCCATTTCTGCTTAATCCTCCATGGTTAGCAAGCGAGATGTACAGAGAGCACACATAACATCATTATAATGTACCAGCTGTACCGACATGTATGAAAACTCGCCTTTTAATGTAACATTCCAGTGTTTTTAGAACAACACCACCAGCGAGTAAATTAACCGATGTCGACAAAGAGCTATGTCGTGTATTTTATTTAGGCTCTTTTGGTACAACGTTATACATACATGTCACTTGCTAAACTTGCTAATGGAATCTCGAATCAAAAATTAATAAAAGCTAAGCAATATAGACGACCTCGTTGGCGCAATGGTTACCATGCCGGACTGCCAAACTGATCGTCTCGTGTTCGATTCCCGGTACGGTCAACATTTGTGTGATGAGCATGTTTGTGGGCTGTGGTATGGGTATTATATGTATCTATTTATAAAAATATATACCTATGTAGTTTATCAGTTGGGTTGGCACCCAACACAAGCTTATTAATAGCTTACCATGAGACTCAAGGTATGGAAAGGTGTCCTGATATTATAATATAATAAAAAAATGTATTTTGGGAATTGGTAAATATTCCAAGAATCAAAATAAGCTGTATCTGCGCACTGGAGCTAAGAATCCAGCCGAACTGGGACAAAATTCTTGGTAGCCACTAAGAGGCTTAAAGGATCGTTGGAATCACGCGAAACCATCAGCCCGTAGCATAACCGTCCCTTCACAAATTCCAGTAATTTTCTATGAAGGAATCTCTAGAAATATTATTTCAATTAGTACAATTTATAAGTGAAATTTGATTTAGAATTTTATATAATAATTAATTTATTTTTGAAAAATCAAGACGAAATCTTTCAAGATCATGATCTCATTGTTTTATATCAAAATACTGAAAATATAATACATTTATTATGTAGCTGTTTGTTTAAATCGAAGTCGCATAATTACTGTTCTGATGATAATAAATAATGAAATGTTTCAATGCGGAATAGGAAAAAATAAGGTCTTTCAAAATATTATACGCGGCGTGCCCCCAAAAATAAATAAGAAAACCATGTAAGTTACAATCGTACTAAATTCAACACCCAAATTAGACATTATTGAACAACTTGTAAGCGCCGCGGTTCAACCCAAAAATGACAAACTCACGGAAAACACACCAGTGCGTGTGAAAACACTATAAATTCTACCAAAAAAAATCGGAGGGTAGTTGATATAATAACCGAAAAAACTAGGCTTGAAAAACTTTTTCTCATTACCAACTTCTATACTTACGAAGAAAAAAATAATTGTGTCAAAAAATGTCGCAGTCAAACATAAAATATTGGCCAATTATTTATTTGACAACAAAGCTATAGAAATAGTTTATGTGTCTGGATATTTGGAAAATGTTTGAAGTTTTGTTTGTGACAGTTCGTTATTTAGCTGATATCGTTTCCATTGTTGCTGTTTAATTTATTGGAGAACACAAATATATTTTGTGGAGTGGTTATGACAATTGGTCGTTTATAAAAACAGTATCTGTTATACGTATATATTTTTACCAAAAAACAACAGCGGAATGAAGGACCATTACTGCAAAAGGACAAAATCGAGAGCTATATACATTTTAAATATGTAGCCATCAAAAATATTTGTGGCTATAATATCTACAGATAAATATTTTTACTTATAAGTCAACAACCATACGCTGAACTTGAGTGCCATGTCGTCTAGACACCATGCAATCAAGTCGTATTTGTTCAGAATAACTTTGAGAAACCATAATCCAAACCATTAGAATGCATACTTAAATCGAAATATTCTTTAAAGAACATTTTCCGAAAATATTTTTCTATTCCATTGAAGATTTAATTTGAAATAATAAGACTGTCTACTAGATAAGTCAACGTTTGCGTTTAAAACAAAGAGAAGACATACAAGAAAACTGTATTAACCGAAATTTACTCACTTCTGGTTAATGGTCCTTTTACTTTTTACATACGCCAGGAGATGAACCTACCCGAATCTGTAAAATTTCACCAATCGAACATTAACTTTCCACTGTTGTGATATGATTGAAAATCTATTGCAAAAATTTCACAGTCTGAGGTAGGTTGACTAGGGCCAGAGCCTGTTGGGGCTGCGGGTTGTTCGAAAGAGCTACCGCGGCCCTGACGCAGAAAGGGCTCCCAGAGAAACCCGGTGAGTTTTAGTCAGTAAAAGTCTGACACTCCCTTTCGATGTCACGGGAGGGGTCATACTGATGATTTCCCATCGTTAAAAAAAAGTATTTTTATATTCATCTATTAAAGACCACAATAAAAAAACTGTCAAACCAACGACCACAATTATTCCTAAGAATAACCAGTGCACCCTATAAGTCACCCACATTTCTGGGTTGACTCAAAAATCTGTAGTGATCAGTAGCAGGCGAGGGGAGGGTGAAATCGAACCCCCTATTAGCATAATGAAGTCCGATGCTATAAAACAGGATCGCGCTACAAGGAATTAAAATACCGGAATAACTTAGGAGATAGCCTTGAAAAATACAGGCTATTTTGTGAAATTCGTTGAAAAATAATATTTAATGTAACCAAAGAAGGGTCGTCACCTGTCACTTGTCAATATATTGCAATATTCTGAAATAACATTTAGAAACGACAGTTCGAGGCAGCATCTTTACTGTCATTTTAATCACAGATATTCAATAAGAATATATTCTACGAATAAAAAAAACACCTGGTTGCTCTCCGGGAGTGCTGGCAGAAGTGAAAACATGAATATTAACTTTATGCGTTTTTAATATTTTTTTGAGATTATGGAATGAAGAAAGAGCACAACTACTTTTTACTGTCATCACTTGCTCTCGATATTGAGAGTTTCTCAAAAAAAACTTTTGTCCCTATGACTGTACTGGAAAGTATACCGCAACACGATTAAATATAATCAAAATTTAAGCACGACTCCATCTATGATTTTGAAGAATAAAAACTATACTCGTACTTTCATAATTGACTAACTACTTGACTTTGAAAAATTATAGATGGCGCAACACATTTTTTCTCACATGTCTTTCCTCGATTTTGAGAGTTCTGGTTGAGCTAAAATTATTCAAATATATATTTTGAGTTTATTGCTGTGGCCTGGATGCTAACCTAAAGATACTCCGGCACCATTTCATTTTATAAAAATAAAAACCCAAACTCCATCTATGATTTTAAATGATAATTACTAAGCCTGACACTATTGTCAAATTTCACATGTTTGAAACGTCATAAAATATCTTACCGACCTGTACTTACGGAATTTCTATAGAATTTCGGGTTTCACGATTTCGGGTTTCACGATTTTGGGTTTCACGATTTCGGGTTTCACATTTCGGTCACGTGATACCTGTCGCGAGTTTATATATTTTTCCCCATACAAAAAGTGCTCAACGCCGCTAAAGAAGTTTTCACTTCAAAAATATTGACAAAAATATACTGGGTGGACTTACGCTCGAACGTCACAGTCACTTCTAGCACGAATCGCATAATTCCATGTAAAAGTACAGCATTTTGATTGCTAGTGATGTACACAGCCCACTTCGATGCCAACCTAATGGGATATTTTAATGGCATCCCTACGTAAGTAGGCCGGGATTGTTTGCAAATATCTTAGAATAAAGAAGAGAAAAAAGGGAGGGTTTTTTTTCCGAGAGAGGTCAAGAGTTATATGGCAAGTTTACACTGACGGGCGGTTTTTTTTTATAGTAGCTTAAATATGAAAGAGGTAAAAATTTGACGTCGTTTAATATATTTGTATAACAAATATTGCACATACCTCTACATATGTATATTCCGCAATATATCAATGATTTCAGATACATAAGAATGCGGGAGTTAATATCAGCTATATTCTTAATAGGTTCTTGACCGAAAAGATTCAATAAATATCCTTGATTGAACTCCCGGGCACACACTTAAGAATACCATAGTAACCCTCGAAAAATAGGTCAAAATCGTTGAGATATCTTAGGGAAAAATGTAGCAATATATTTGATCAATAGTTGAAGGTTGTGACTTGTGACATTTGGACAGATTCCTTTGACGTCATGGCATTAAAAAGATAAATTCCTTTTGTTGTCGGTCTGTGTAGGCTTGTCAATGTGACTTGTTATAACGGGGCCGGCGATGTTTTTCGCAAAAAAGTTGGTCCTTTTATTCGAGCAAATGGCAGTCGCTTTTTCTGATATTAAATCAATTTCTTGTTATATTTAACATGCGGAAGGAAAATTGTTATAGGTTTTTTGCTATTCTCTAGCTACAACAATCCCATACATAATTCCTACCATATGTAACACCCATAATGCGAGATTATATTTCAGGTATCCGAAGAACCTACCAGGGCTGCAAGATATGAACACGAAGGGCTCCAGAAGGAACATGGTGCGGTTTAGTCAGTAAAAGTCTGATACTCCCTTACGCTGCACCCACAGTGAGAGGAGTCATTTGATGATTTCCCACCCCAAAAAAAGGTACCCGAAGAAAATTTTAAGGACTTGCAATCTAAATAGGAGAAGGCAGCCCTGCCACGTTAGAATATATCCTTCAAGGACAAAAATAAACAAACATTTTCACACACTAGGTAATCAAGCTAAGATAACGTTTAAGTTCACGCAAGCATCGCACAGTAAAATATAGGCCATAAAACCCAGTGCAGAGCTCGTAACTTGCAGATAACCTATTCACTGGTCCTTAAGTGCTGAAATGTTTTGTGAGCTGTCGCCTTAATGCTAGTTCTGGCTATTGGACTGGAATTCATTTTTGTCAGATATTTTTTAAGTTTTTTACAGATTTTTTGTGAATTTGTTGGTAATGTACCATTAGTTGTAAGGTCTTCGGCAAATTTTATAAGTTCCAGATAAAGTTCTAGATAGCTATATAATAGATCATGCCATAGAAAAGTAGTCAAAATTAAAAACATTTTTATGGCACTATCTGTCAGAAAATTATCTAGAATATTATCTGAAACCTGCCAACAATGGTAGACTCACAATGATGAGTAATTGCGAGGAAAACTTTTTAATAAGTTATTTAGTATTGTAGTACGCATTTGTACTGAAAAATATCCTTCACTTAATACTTAAAGTGGCAAAACTTTTGCCGCAGACTAGACACAAAGTACACAAAGGCCAGACTATCAAACTCATTCCGACTACTACAGTTTCCCAAAAACCAGTAATAAACAAGACCATCAAACAAACTATAAACGTACCAAATATTCTTATTACCAAAGAAATAAATAACAAGAATTTGTTATTACAATATCTCTTTCTTGATTTAGTAGTTACGTCAACAAACTGACTATGTGGTGAGCCAAGCGAACGGTGGCGCCATATTTATCAAAGACAGACTTAGACCAAAAGCTAGACATAGTCTAGAACGAGAAACAAACAGACAGAGTAGACGTGATCTAAGGCCGGGTTGTTCGATTTAACTTTAACTATAACCTTACCTTAACCGGCCGTCAAATGGCCTCCCATTGGTTACACAGCTGTCACGTCAAAAAATGGACTAATGGGCGGCCATTTGACGGCCGGTTAAGGTTAGGTTATAGTTAAAGTTAAATCGAGCAACCCGGCCTAAGTGGGCAAGTTACAAAAATGTAGGGCATAATATATCCCCCATATATCAATAGGAGTGTTATTAATAGGATGTTTTTGTATAGAGCCTGTATGCTATTAATTTAGTTATGAAAGTGTGTTCTTGGTCATACTATACCAATTTTTGGGACGATTTTTTCAGTAGCTAATCAAAAAGGACCTTATACTTTCAGATCAGTGTGTTAAAGAGAAACATATTCCCTTTCACTCCAAAATCTATATCACCACCTTTGATGTCGTAACTTCTCAAAATGAACTGAAGTGAACTGTCGGCTTTTCAGTCATTTAAATACTTACATCAACGTGAGAAGCTCGTGAAATTGAATTAAATTTTACCTGAAACAAACAATTACTTCCCGTTATTAAATTCAAACACAATATAAGAAACAATCTTGATAATTTCATCTCTAAGAATTGAACTCTCAATCTATATTGTTAAGTCTTATAGAATCATCTACTTGAAACTTCTTAACGAGTTAACAAGTAATTAACAAATAAACAAATAAACAAAACAAATAATTAGTAAGTTATTATTTGTTTCAAGTTTTGTGAGAGAATAATGATTTCATTTATAACGAATGCTACTTATTCAAATTCAAATTATGACATGGTGACTACATTTTAAATGGAAATCTTAGAAAACTGTTATCTTATCTTTAATAGCTTCGGCTAGCCGTTTCGACCGCGACCCATGAAAACTACTACAAACACCCGGATATCAAGTAGCCTTCCTCGATAAGTGGGCTATTTTTTAAACCAAAATTTCTCAACTCGCCTATCTTCCACCTAATATCAATATTAAGGCTAAGCACACACCAACGAAAACTCCACTTTCATACCTCTCACATAATCAAAATAAAAGTACATATAATATAATGATATAACTTTGTAATAGTGCATGTAAGGCGTAACTCCACCGGCTCCATAAAGTAGATTAAATTTAAATTGTCAATTCGGTTTTACGAGCAACACCGGGCGAGTGGTTCGATGTTGGGACGTTATTCCGCACTACGTGGTGTGAGGAATTCTGGGCATTTGTCAGGCGTGTGTACCTGCCTTTATGAAATTAGTGGCGACTATGGCATTTTGGTGGAGGTGCCGAATTAATTGACTGGTCACGCTCTGGTTTATGACATTTTTATGAACAGTTAGCCTCTGTCAGCGGTTTCACCCGTTTCCCCATTGAACTACTTCCCACCAATTTTATCACAATCCGTTCAGCAGTTTTTGCGTGAAGGAGTAACAAACAAACTTACAAACTTTCGCATTTATAAAATTATTACGACTTCTAGAGTTGCATGTTTATTGGATGAGCTGTTTGTAGAATATTTACCCTCAACGTATATTTTCACGAAAATGAATTTTAAAAATCTTTTTTTTAGGACTTATTAAACGTAATTGTCATAAGTGAAGTGTCTTTATAATATAATTTAACAGAAAATATCAATCTACGCAGTTCCAAGCACATATTTTGGCAATTGCATAAGTTAACTACCAACGTGTTAAAACGGAAATAGAATCCCCGTCCCTGGAGTTACGTAATATTATCAACGAGACACAGCTCGCATTATCTAGAATTGTGCAGCAATGTATAATTTTGTCCGAATAGGTTCATATGAAAATAGTGCCTAAATCAAAAAAGTTTTTAGTCATATTATTAGAAAACTCGAGAATTCATGTATCCTGTAAACTATTTTGATCACGGGATAAAAAAAATAATGCAGCTAATTATGAAAGTTTCCTTTTCAGTTAGATAATATTATGTAGTTCTAAAATATTTTTCAAAATTAATAGGACGTCGTATTCGTTTTTATTTCCTATAATGTGATATTAGTTTTTTTGATACACAAATATATTTTTGATTTTGCGCAATCAAATTATCAAATTACCATTTCGTCCTAGTCGACGAAAATCACTCCACCATTTAGCCACAATGCTCCTAAAATTTAATTCGCAGCAATTATACAAATTCGCCGGCGAAAACGGCGGAATGGCCGTCGCGTGGTGACGTATGTTGAACGCGACAGACCTCATTATTCACAATTGTGGAGCGTTGCATAACACCGTCCGCACGACGTAGGGGCGAAAATTGTAGATTTCCACCCCCGTTTATGTTCGAATTATTAAGGGCTATAACTCTGAGGTGCTAAGTGAAATAAAGTGGGTTTAAATATTCGGCTGTGCGACATTTTAAGAAAATATTGGCGGTTCCTCACAATAACTGGATAGTGCTGTAATTCAATTTTTATTTTGTTACTTTATTCATATATTGTAAATGGAATAAAGCTCTCAAATCATCTCGGCTCTGGATTATTTTTTGTAGTAAAAAATTATATTTTACATAATTTTATTTAAACAGCATCATAAAATTTCTTTGAAAACTATATTTAAATCCTAACGCCCTATCATTTCAATGTCAAAATTATAACATTCCGTAGAATAACCGTGTCATGTCAGAATGTAGAACTATAATATTAATGTAAAACAAACCTGGTGACGTATGGGCCCCATGGGTCATGTTAGTGGACGTAGACTTGTTGATGGCGACCATGCAATTCAGTATTACTAATTTTTACCAACCTGCAAACATTTGTTTTGTTATTTTTAAACTTTCGTTCACGTTTCGCCTCGAAGGGCCACTTTACTGGAATTGCAATAAACTGTCTTGAATTTCCGAAATAGAAATAACAAAAAAGATATAAAATATGTAGTCAAATAAAGCATTTTTTTGGCTCCATTCAATTTAATTTCTAAGAAAAATTATTTGATGGTTGAGAAATACAATAGATTAAACTACCACAATCTGTCTTTGTTCAATAGATTTTCGACCTTACCACAAAAGTGGAGGGTCATTGTTAAATTTGACAGATTCGGATATGTTGACCTACTGGCGTCCTTCCTTCGTACCTTCGATAACAAGACACACATGGCCACATGTTGACTACTTTTACGATAATGCATACTAAATTAATCCATCTCCCTCTTAACGTAGTCATAAAACCGGTAAACTACTACGTGACGTCATAATCCATGATATTAATAAGGACATAACGGAGTGTGATAGTAGCTGGAAACGTCAGTGACATCATGAATTTTCATCATATATTTACACGTCAGTTTATAAATTCATTTTTGTGATTTATTTTTTGAAATATTTTAACATTACAAAACAATCGTGTATTATTACTTATTCATAATATGTTTAAAAGCCTACGGTATACTGCTTTTTGTTTAAGTGGTTCCAAGAATTATAATTCAGAATAAGGAAATGTATTGAGTTTCTAAATTGATTAAAATATAATTGGCAAAAATATGTTTATCGCCGGCTAGCCAAGAATATCAGTGTTTTGTTTAGATTCTCGTAGGAGCGCACACCCAGAAAATGTAGCGCATTTAAAACCAAAAATCCATAGTGTGAAAGCACTCTCATAACGTTGGCGATACCATTAATATTTCCTGAAAGTTAGTGCTTGACACACCTCTGACGATGTTAACTTCTGCTGACCCTCAAACCGACCCAAGCTTAAAGTTATAAATAAAAGAAACGTGAGTGACATCACTACAGGACAATTAATGTCGCCCCCGACGCTCATTAGTAGGGCCGCTACATATTTGATAATGTGCGCGTTTTTTCTACGGCCCTTCTGGGACGCGCATAATGGGCGGCGCCTGCGCTTTGAATGACGTGATTCTGGCATTGCGTACTAAGGAATTGGTGGTTTCTGGGGTGGTTTGGTGGTAGGGCCAAGGAATCGATGGATGGATGGTGCGAAAAGCGAGATGGCTGGAAATGATGCTACTCGTGAGATGACGACATATATGGGACTGGAAGAATATATGCTGCAAGATGATGTTCCTTGGGTGTTTAAGAAGTCGATGTAGTATTATAGTTCGAACACTTGTGAATTACTAATAACCTGAACACAGGTTTTATCATAAGAATTGAGACTTGTCAACAAGCTTAGTCTGACAAAAAATACCACGTTTTTTTTATGTAACAACTTGTGTCTCATTGTTTAAAGTTAGGTGAATAGTCCATCTTTATAAATCAGATAATTATACTCCAACAATTGATGTCTTGAAAACAAACAAACTTATTCATATTCATCATAATAATTTCTCAAGGGATTGTTCTTTTCCATTTCAATGTAACGCCAAAAATAATTACAATAGTATTCATCAAAATTGAGAACAGAAATAGTTCATTAGAAGACATCGTACTATTTCTTCTTCTATATTAAATTGTTTTAATCAAGATGATGGACCCAAACGATAGAAGTTTAATTTGCATTCAAACATTTATTCAGCGAAATTCTCTAATGTTTGGACCTAAATTTCTTGTCCTTTTAGGACAAAGATGAACACGAGAGATAGTGAAATTATAAAAAGGCACGTTCATTATTTAATGATAGCTATCTCTTTAATATAAGGTCGACGAAGTTACATTTCAGGCCGAAAATGTAAAATTATTTTGTGTCAAATGTTAAAGATCATTAGTGGCCAGTTTCTGAGCACCTTTATCGGTGGTTTATCTATTCATTTTCCCTTAAAAATTAATAGATAAACTTTACTCAGAAACCGGCCATCAGTCACTGTATTTCGAAATTGAAGGCAACATTTTTGGGACTGACAATTAAGAGCGCGCGCTCACTGCATACTTTTAGTCGGCCGAAAGTAAAGGGGGGTAAGGGGGAGAACGGACCTAACATCTTTCCGGCCCCAATTGTCAACCTCACCTGCTCGCACTGGTGGTTCGTACGAATAACTAGTGGTGGCAGCCTCTGGGCTGCCGCGGTGCCCCCTGCTAGATAACGAACGAGGCTCTGGCGACCGAGCAATGGCGGTATAACCACACTCCCGGCCGGGCAACCGGTCGGAGGAGGCTACAGCGAGCCTTGGGGCCTAAATAACTCCAAAAATGTCTGGTGTGGAAGGCAACGGGAAACCACCACACTATTTTCCCAAGAAAGCCATTATGGAAGTTTTGAAAAGATCACGATCGCCATGCGAGCCGCTTAGCAACCGGCGCCGCGCTGCGTCCGGGGCGCGCGGTGGGAAATGGACTACCGGCCATGAGGCAGTGGGAAACCAGGCCCCCCATGGAAACTCTGTTACTGGAATCGCTATAAAACTACGGACAACCCAGAAGATAGGAACATGGAATGTCCGGGGACTTCTGGATCCTGGGAAACTGACAATCTTGGAACGTGAGATTACTAGATGTGGTATGTACATCTGTGGATTAAGCGAGACCCATTGGAGAAATAGCGGTCATTTATCTACTGACAGTCATGTAATGTATTTCTCCGGGAACGAGAGCAGCAGCCGTAATGGAGTAGCGTTCCTCATTCCCAAGCACCAAAACAACTGTGTAATGGGTTACGAACCTGTAAGTGACCGCATAATCTGTATAAAACTGAGAGCAGCTCCAGTCAACCTGAACCTTATCCAAGTCTACGCACCTACCAGCACATGTAGTGACGAAACTATAGAGAACTTTTACACTGAGCTTGAGGCCACCATCGCCAAAATCCCCAATAGAGAACTATTACTAATCTTGGGCGATTTCAACGCTAAAATTGGAGCGAACTCTGGTCACCTTAGTGATTGTGTGGGTAATTTTGGTTTGGGAAAGCGCAATGAAAGAGGTGAACGTTTAATTCAATTTGCGTCGGAAAACAATTTCGTGATTGCGAATAGTTTGTTCCAACACCATCCCCGAAGATTATACACCTGGACTTCGCCAGATGGAAAGCACCGCAATCAGATTGATTACATTCTAATACGGACGCGGTGGAGAACATTCATTCAAAATACCCACACCCTACCAGGAGCCGACTGTGGGTCAGATCACCAACTGTTGATGTCTAAGTTGCGGATGAAACTAAGAGCCGTTAGGAAACAAAAACCACAGAAGCGGCTAGATGTTCGAAACAAGTCGAAGTTTTTGGAATCCATACAACGCAACTGGGAGAAATGGACTACCGCAGAAAATAGCGAGGAAACCACTGACAAGCTGTGGGGTCGAGCCAAACATCTTATCTCGAATGCTGTTATGGATTCAAATCCACCCGTGACTAGACACAAAAGGCAACATTGGATGACAGATGATACTCTATCTCTAATAGATGAGAGGCGTGAGATGAAAGCTACAGGTTCCAACGTAAAAAACTTGAATCGAATATCCGCCCAAATTCAAGCACACTGCAGACGGGACCATAATGCCTATCTAAATAACATCTGTATGGAAATCGAAACTCACGCTGGAAGATATGAGTCCAAAGATTTATACCATAAGATTCGTTTCATCACCAAATCTTTGTCTTCAAAATCATGGGCCATTGAAGACAGTGATGGCGAAATAGTTACTGAACTCGATAAGATCTCGGAGACATGGAAGAGTTACTGTCAGTCCCTCTTTCAAGATCAACACTCGCGCAATTTTCCACTAACAGCACCCGATGAAGGAGAACTAGAGCCGGATATAATCCTGTCTGAAGTTCAGGCTGCCATCGAACACCTCAAAGATAAAAAGGCTACAGGAAGAGATGGAATACCTATTGAAACTATAAAAGCCTTAGGTGAATATGGTACCCGTATATTTCATACTATCTGTAACAAAATATGGCAGACAGGAGTATGGCCGACAGAATGGACGCATACAGTCTTTACACCTCTGCATAAAAAGGGCTCTACGAAAAAATGTGGAAATTACCGTCTTATTGCACTCATAGCCCATGCAAGCAAAATCCTACTTCATATCCTGAATGAGCGATTGAAGTCCTTCTTGTCAAAGGAGATTGCGCCAGAACAAGCTGGATTTGTGAAGGGCAAAGGAACTAGGGAGCAAATTTTGATCGTACGCCAAGTTATAGAGAAGGCACGGGAGTTTAACAAACCCGTTTATATCTGCTTTGTAGATTTTTCCAAGGCCTTCGATTCTGTTAAATGGCCAGTCTTATGGAAAACCTTACTAGAAATGGGCACACCAAAGCACCTAGTACACCTTTTGAGGCAATTATATGAAGAAGGAACTGCCTCAGTGCGAACAGACGACATCCTATCGAGCAACTTCCATCCTAGCGCAGGTGTCCGTCAAGGGTGCATAATATCACCACTTCTCTTTAACGCTTACACAGAACTTATAATGCGTATCACCCTTGAGGATTGGACAGATGGTATTGCGGTTGGCGGCTACAAGATTGCAAACTTGCGTTACGCCGATGACACAACCCTATTCGCCTCTAGTGCTCAACGCATGGAAGAACTGCTCCAGAAGATGGAATATGTTAGCCTAGAGTTCGGATTAAAGAT
>NWSH02000535.1:4435867-4458924 GCA_002382865.2 Heliothis virescens
AAGGCACGGGAGTTTAACAAACCCGTTTATATCTGCTTTGTAGATTTTTCCAAGGCCTTCGATTCTGTTAAATGGCCAGTCTTATGGAAAACCTTACTAGAAATGGGCACACCAAAGCACCTAGTACACCTTTTGAGGCAATTATATGAAGAAGGAACTGCCTCAGTGCGAACAGACGACATCCTATCGAGCAACTTCCATCCTAGCGCAGGTGTCCGTCAAGGGTGCATAATATCACCACTTCTCTTTAACGCTTACACAGAACTTATAATGCGTATCACCCTTGAGGATTGGACAGATGGTATTGCGGTTGGCGGCTACAAGATTGCAAACTTGCGTTACGCCGATGACACAACCCTATTCGCCTCTAGTGCTCAACGCATGGAAGAACTGCTCCAGAAGATGGAATATGTTAGCCTAGAGTTCGGATTAAAGATCAATCGCAGCAAGACAAAAGTGATGATTGTGGACCGCGTCAACAATAACTCGCCAGAAGTCACTAATATTGCGAACTGTGAAGTGGTCCAGTCATATGTATACCTTGGCACTTTAATCACGAACAATGGCGGATGCATCGAAGAAATCAAACGACGCATGGCTGTCACTAGGAGTGCCATGGATAGGCTTAAGAAGATATGGAAAAACAGAAATATCACCAAGGCCACCAAAACCCGTTTGGTTCGAACTCTTGTTTTCCCTATTTTCCTGTATGCTGCCGAGACATGGACTCTGCGGGAGATAGAAAAGAAAAAGATCGACGCCCTGGAGATGTGGTGCTGGAGAAAGATGCTCGGAGTATCGTGGACTGAGTTCCGTACGAACGTTTCTATACTCGAGGAACTTGGCATCAAAGAGCGACTATCAGCTATCGTTCAGACCCGCATTTTGAAGTTTTTTGGCCACATCTCCAGGAAAGAAAGTGATTCTATTGAACGTCTCGTGGTACAGGGCAGAGTGGAGGGTACCAGACCCCGTGGTAGATCTCCCATGCGATGGACCGACCAAATTAAAGCAGCTGTGGGTGGCCAACTACATGAGTGCACCAAAATGACGACCAATAGAACGAAATGGCGAGAGATAGTGCACAAAATAACAAAGACTCAGAACGTGACAACATGATGGCCACGACCGCTCTGTCAAGAGCGTAACGAAAGAGAAGAAGAGTAAATCAGCATAAAAATGAATGGAAGTGCACATTATAATGATGACGATATCAAACCTACTAAAAAGTTTAATTGGGTTCGCGATTACTTTCATCAAAATAAACTGTTAATCAACCACTGGGCTGACTCTGGACTCTGTACTGGCTGATCAGCCGGCGGTCGAGCCTACATTATGCAGGGGTCTTAGAGATATGTTGCATATTTCTTTGGATTAACCTGTTTTTTTTTGCTTTTTTCAGTCCGTTCGGACCACCGATCTTTAAACAGTTTTAACGTCACTATAGGGCAGACTGCAAACAGATTCTGGGATACATTCAAGGATAAAAAGAGGTTTCCTTAAACATCACGTACACACATCTCGCAAAATCAACACACCTTTTTCTTGTTGGGGCCATGAAAGACGTGTACGAGCGTTTACAAAGCATTTCTTTGTTTCTTTAAAATAAGCCTATGTTTTTATGAGCTAACTTTTTGTTGTTTCAAGGCAATTTGTAAATCCTGTTGGAAAATGCTGACTTGTCTTCAGCAGTTTTATTTTTTCTTTTCGTTACCGCCTTGAAATATTTTTTGTAAGTAGGTAAATCTAAATTTTAACTAGGCACGTTTTATTTCAAAATCAATTGTAGGACATGTTAATAGTCTGAAAAAACTGCGAAGAAATTACAGACTAAGATTGGTTCTTTAGTTTATAAATTCATCTACCGTCCCAACCTATTATTTATTATTAACCATTTGTAAAAAAAATACGATTAAGTAGATACATTCACCAAGTACATTTTCATCTAAAAATATGCTCAGACGTAATCAGCAGCCGGCTTTCCAAGATTCTCCAAGCCCGCGTACTGCGTCTACAAAAAGGCGCCAAAAGAATAACGCCCGAAGCTCCTGTTTAATGGTGTTTGCTTTCAATAAGGGCGGCCATGTTTGCGACCCGTGGGAAACTGCAGCGGTGAAAATAGTGATGTTTCTTTGTCATAAGTTGGGGGGGTGTCTTAAAATATCGATGAGTAAGCATAATGATGTAAATATGAAATAACTAACATTCCTCCTTTAGATACTTATTTTTTTAATGTGTCAAAAACGGCGTTTTTTAACAATAACTTGCTTTTTATTGTCAATTTTTTTGTGATATTAAAAGTTAATCAATAAATGCAATATGCTTATCTATTAACTAACCACTAATTGCCACAATATCCATTACTAAGGATATTCAAGTTTCTCGCTAGAACAATAGGTCTGGATTCAAACTCAATGCAATATCAATTTCAGTCTACTCGAATATTGTGAATACAATTCACAACACTAGTCTTGTTATTTCATATCTTCCTTTGTTTTGAGAGCGCATATGCTGCGTATCGAATTATTACAAATGGCGAACGAAAATAGAAAAGTAAACTGTGTAGTATTTATCATCAATTTTGACTTAATAACCAAGCCTTTTGATGGAGTCATTGAGTCTAAAATCGACAGTTTTATTATACCTACGTCAATATAATTTCGAAGTCAATGAATGATTTCCAACGAATTTAGCCAAATTAATTAAACACCAATAAGAGTTACTGCACAAACAAAAAAATTCGACGATCAAAAACGGCGTCAAATACACAATTTAATATACCTAATTGAACCTTAACGAAAGTCCAATATCAACAACTTTACTAATATAAGAAAGCCAATTAATCAAGTTTGAAATCACGTCGAAACGTCAGACGAAACAAACATATTCCAAACTTCAGGAATTATTAGCCTTTGCCGAGTTTAAATCGAAATTGCCGAAGGGCAGAGTTATAGGGCCCGAAGGATTTGGAAATTTGCAGCCCTCGCCCTTTGTGGAGCATTTAACTCCCCACCTGATTTAGTTTTCAGTTTAATTGTGACTAATGTTTGTTTGATCGCTTAATTTCAGTACGATCGTGTGTTTGTTCAATATGTTGATAACGGAAAACTGGAACGTATGTGTACGGCAAACATCAAGTTGTTTCTATCTGGATGAGCTATAAAATTTTTTGAACCTTTTGTGCCGTAAAACATTCGGCAACAAACTTTAACACTGAAGAAAGTTAGGACTGTAACAAAACTGTTCCAAATTAGTTTTTATGTAATTCTCTTTAAGACCTTCTTCGCAAACAACACGAAAACTTCTAATTCCATACGTCAAATGAACACGTGACGTGCCACAAACCTAAACCAGCAAGAGAAAAAGCAAATGCTTAAAATTCAATTAGACCCCATATAACGTGAGACAGTAATAAATCTACAAAGTCTGTCACCACTCTCAGGCACAAAGGATGTGCTGAATCAAAATTTTACATCCAATCTACTATGCACCGTTGCAGCATGCATCTTCGCGGAATTTCCATAGCAAAAGGCTCAGCTCGCTTTTAAAATCTAGAAGGAACTTTGGATGCGGCAAACTGAGTTAGGTGACCTACTTCTTCATAATTTGTGGTATTATGAAGTTCGCAGTTTGTTTGTTCAGAAAAGTTATTGATAATGTTCTTGAAATCTCTTTAGTTTTACGGGAAAGTTTTGTAGGTGTAGCCGTAGCTGGACGAAAAATGGTTTGCGTTTTCGGAATCGTGAGTTTGAAATAAGACTTTTGGCATGATTTAATAAGGTGAGTTAGGTTGACTATCTTGAAATTAAAATTAAACTTGGCTTGGACTACGTGAGAGCAAGATTTTTGGCAATTTATAAATTCAGTTTTCCTTTCCCCTAGTCGGACTAGTCTACAATTCTCTCTTACATCTATTCGGGTTGCAAAAATATCCATTTTTTTAATTAAAAACTGTTGCCGCAATAAGTAGGTAGACATCGTTCACCAACAAATGAATACCAACTCCCTTTTTCTTCAGGTTTGCATGTCGTCTGATATAAAAACACACTTTGGCTGCTTTGAAGCACATGTGATTGCAGCTTTATTGCAATTTCAAAGCATGCTTGTGACGCCCGCACGCCTTCCGGAAGATAAACCCCCTTTGAACCGGGTTTGAATTCAATCCGGTGGCTTTTGGTCTTTTTCTTCAGTTATTGGTTTTGAAAGCAACTTGATAGAACAAAGTGGGGTTATGTGCAGAAACATAAAATATTTTTCAGTTTTGAGCTTTCTTTGTTGGCAGTCTGCTTCAGTCATGTTGCAGGTTTAGATTTGACGTATTGAACGACCAAAAATATTGTTTCACAGAGCAATAGCGCACTAGCGGCTTGGCCGCAGCGGCCAGGTCGCGGCGGCCATCGAGATAGATACCTCAGTATGAAATCGCCACAGAGCCCGCGCACCTGGTCGCACGCGACCAGCGGCCACACTCAGCCGCAGCGGCCAGCGAGATCGGAGCGGCGCGTTTGCGGCCAGTGTTCAGCCGCTGGTCGCTGCGGCCACTGAGATCTATAGTATTGTAGTAAAATCACCAGTGTGCGCGCACTAGCCGTGGCGGCCGCACGTGTTTTAGAGCTACAGCGTGATTTGTAATTATCGCGATGTCTTTCATGTACGTGCAACTGACGATCGTAGCCGTGGTTTTGGCCGCGTTGTAAATGGATCCCTGCGGCCTGGCCGCGCGACCTGGCCGCTGCGTCCAAGCCGCTAGTGCGCTATTGCTCTTATTAAGAGAGACCTAGGTTCAGTAAGGTGACTAGGTTCAGTGAGCTTGATTGATCAAACAATCAGTCCACAGATAATGCTAGATTACTGATGATGTACTGGATAATTATTTGCGCTGACAGTGTGTCTACTGTAGGTAGTTATATCTGTCTGAGTACTATAGACCAAAGATACCACGCTTTAGAGACTGGATATGACTGCAAACGGTGACATACTGTGGAATGACTGGACAATTCATGTACAGACTTGATGTTTGTTTTAAAATCACTGTATGAATGAAAAGTTTTTGTTTGCGAATGTAATAATATATGCTCACCAACACGCATATACGAGTAAGTATGGGCAAATCCCCCAGCTTGGGCGAGACCTTTGTCGACGAAGACGACGATGAATTTCAGTGTGTTTTCTTTTTTGGAAGATCTTATTTTTTTAAACTGAAATGAACCATACCTGTCTTTCTACCTAACTCCCACAACACAAAATTGCAATACAAAGCGAATCCTAAGATAATGTTCACGGAGCCAGCAAATCAGTGTTTTCCATTGTAACACAATTCTCGTCCCATCCTAATGTTGCAGGCATCGCCTTGATAGGGAGTGACGTAAATGCGATTTGTCGAGACAACACGTGGCGGAGCTGACTAGCACAATCTGTGACTTTTGATATTATTCTACTGGGAAACAGGTTTTATGTATTTTGATTTTTGTTGCTGTTTTATTTGGGATTAGTGGGTTAGGAGTTTGATGAAATTTTTATTAGGATTAAATAATTAAGTAGCACATTTTTTTAATAAAAATAATTGGCATATCAAAGTGCAAAGAGCAAATCTTTTGACATTATATGTATGTAATAGTGTACCATCCTAAGAATTATCCAAATGGGTTCAGTAACATTAGAACCTTTAGAAAATCCTCTATATAACATTTGTTTAAAAGATGTTGTAACCACAATTCCAACCATTAAAAATTAAAACCAAGTATGATCTAAACTTCTAAACATACATATATCAATCCTGAAAGCCTACACCCCCCTTCCTAGTCCTCCAGCACTATATCATCAAGTGGAATGACGCTATCATCGCCAGGACACCTGCATCCACTTCATCGCGTCGTTTTTCTCGACAACGCACATCGTCACGGTAATCGTTATGACGCGGCTCACCTGCTACTTGTAAGGCCTTGTTTTCTTGAAATATTGTGGATTTTCTGACACTTTTCTTGAAGGAAATAAGTTTCAAGTTTGTGTGTCGTGGCATAACTTGTTGGTTGGGTTAACAGTTTATAAATGAATTGTACAACACTGAAATTAGTAAGTTCAGAATTTGACGGACGTCGTAATTTTTTTTGCATAATTTGCCTATTCTTTTTTGATTGTCTTAGGTTTTCCCAAAAAGAAAGGATCTCAATTCAGATGTATTTTTAAATTTATAAAGGCTAAGAAAAATGTAGGTTGTCCTACTATAATTACAGCAAAAATCTATCGCATTTAAACACCTTTTCAAAGCAAAACTTCTTCCACTAACAAGGAAGATTTCCTTAGCCATTCTTCTTCTCATATAAAACACTTCTTATTATAAGAAACATAAGAAACTTGCATCCTTCTTCCACCTTTGTTTTCCAGGTAAATTACTTCCATCTATCTAAACCCCGCTGGTACAGTACCAACATAGCATTTTTCCAACATCACCCGTCATATATCAAGTTGAACGATTTCAACCATCAAGCGATTTAAAAAGGTACCTGCAGCCCCTATATTGGGCTATATTTCATGGTACAAGATGCATAGTTTTTCATGCAGGGGTTGGGATTTCTTGCGGATTTTTGTGAGCTGTTTTTAAATGTTTTGATTCAGTTTGAAATTGCCGTGGGAAATGTGTAGTGCATATCTACGCCTTTTATATATACTAACTTTGTATGTCTAGAATAAGTGATCTAGGGTGGGAATGAATAATTTTCATAGAAAAAAACTGCTACATAACTTGTTTACACAGTTTTTATTTTATGATCAATATTTTTGTTCTATACTTTTATTTTTACTTAAGCTGTGTTTGTTTTCTAAGTAAAGCCAGAAAACCGCAAAAAAATCTTGACATCAATTTCAATAAATCTCCATTTGAGGAACTACTTGTACGATTAGCCATCTGAGTGATTAAAAATTCATTTTTATGACTTACCACAATCAATCCTCATAGCTTATACACTCATCCATCACTACAACCCTAGTATACACGTAGGTACATTGCTCTACGCACGATACATCAACGTTCTTTGCAATTACACCGTCGATACGTTTGTAAATGCACCTGATTCATAGTGTTGCCAACTGCTTCAAAATTCCCCCAAACGAAGTAAATGACAAAGGAAGTTTTTTAAAAGGACTAGGTATTGAAATATTACCAATGTACAGACGACAATAGGTCAATCTACAAATTGAACATTAACCTTCATCTATTGTGATAAGGTTGAACCTAATTTCAAGTTTGTCAGATTGAGGTGGGTTGATTGGTTGATGTAGAAATACTAAATCTATACTAATATTATAAAGCTGAAGAGTTTGTTTGTTTGAGCGCGCTAATCTCAGGAACTACTGGTCCGATTTGAAAAATTATTTCAGTGTTAGATAGCCTATTTATCGAGGAAGGCTATAGGCTATTTATTTGTTTATTATCCGGGTGCGCCGAGTAGCTCCCACGGGACGCGGGTGAAACCGCTGGCAGAAGCTAGTGTTATAATACAGTTTCAATTTTAACGCCTTAAAAAAATTTTCATATCTTTTTTTCCCTGAATTTAGGGAGAAAACCCGTAGTTGGCAGCACTGCTGATTCGCACCCCATATTGAGTTGTCTCACGTACGCAGCAGAAATGAGGAAGAGATAAGTGAGTGTCGTTTGTCACTTGTTTTTAACAGTTGGCCCTCTTTTTAGGATGTCGGTGTATGAGTATTTTCATGGTATTTTAATCGTAATGGAAATCATCTACTTTTATTATTATAGACATTACTTTGGACTTATATTGGGAAAATAATAAGCTGATTATGTTTCACGTCCGATATTTTCTGGCTAGTAAACATATGTCTTTTGTTGGCAACAAAATCATAAGACGACATATATAATTACAGAATTATAAAAACGTCTCCATGAAAATTAAGCATACTCACTTAGTATAAAACGGTGTTTTCAAGCACAAATTAACAATATGCATTTCGCAGTCAAAAAATCCCAGCGTACTCGCTACCACATCGCAGCTGACATCATACGTCCCCGGTAAATAAACAGTCGTATTACATTAGTTTATTAGGTGCGCAAGCGTCCGTACATCCGTCAAAGTCGCTGCAGTGGGAGGGTTACAACCCATTTTACCGCAATTTGCAGTTGTCCCCTAATAGGGTCGGTGCGAGTCATGAGAGGTAGCGTTTTTGATGAAACGGGCCTTGTTATTAATAACGAACTCAAATATTAATTTGAGTAAAAAGATGTTCGAAACGGTAAAAAAGAAATATTTTGTTTGCCGCAAGTGGGCTATAATTTAAGTGCACTACTACTAAATAGAAAGGTCAAATATCCATACTAAGAAAGCAGTGTTTGGAAGATCCTAATTTTCTGTCAAATCATTACAAGCACCAAATTTTGAGTAATCTACGTACTCAAAATTATAATATACGCATTACAAATTTAATTTTACATTTTCTTTTCTCGTTTTTTTAAAGGCCTTTAAAATCACTAGGCTCTAAACGGTTCAGGTGCACCCATTTCTGCCTATTCACACTTTTGCTTCACTCAAAATGAAACCCGCTTTCTCCTACACTTTACGCCGCTACAATTGCAGTGTAGGGCCGCATCTCCCCCGGGATTGGAACCGCAACTCCGTGCAGTGTTCCCGGTGATTTGTCTCTACCCTCCCGACGATTAAGAAATTGTCCTGCAGTCTTAAGGTAACGGCAACGGACGTACAGACGTACATTAGGATATTAGATTGATCGACGTTGAATGATGTGCTACCTACGTGTGGTTAGAGGGCTTGAGTAAGAGAGTTTTGGTTGAAGAATGACGTGGTAATTTGTGTATGTAGTTTTAATTCATATTTCGAATGTAAATGGTAGATTAAACTGTTTTTTTTTTTCTCAATTAGCTTCGAAAGAATAAAGAGAAAATTGCATATACAGAGCCGGAGATAGGTTAAGTGCAGAAGTGGGACATTTAAAAAGACAAGAATGAAAATGACTATGATATTTTTAAAAAGATTCTGTCATATAAGAATATTTACATCTTCGCTGTACATTTGAATCAGTCTACTGAAGAAAATGAAGCACGTTGTACAGTAGTTTTAGAATCAGTTCTAATCTGTTGTAAAGTGATAGTCCCAGACACATTTCTACAAGTACTCAACACTAAACACTGTGTCCCGTAAGAGTACCTTCAGACTGCAGACTTTAAGTCGGCCGATAGTTTCTTCGGGCTCAAAAATCAGCATGAAGATGAATGATCAACAAAAAATTTTGTAGGGATTCACATTCAAAAAAAATTTTTACCTGCCATCGAACCAATTGTAACCGACTGTTTAGTCTGTAGTGTGCGAGAACGTTTACACATACCTCCACAAAATATCTTCACTACTTCCTAGCAACTGTACAGTCGACAGCAAGTCAGTCTACCCAAATCTGTCAAATTTTACCAATCGAACATTAACCTTTCACTATTGTGATAAGGTTGAAACTGTGATAACTTGATGTGCTGTCGAGTGTACCAGATTCGGCACAATGAGTCGGAATCACGGCGGCATTATCAGCACAGAACGCCATGTACTTTTATCAGTATCAATAAATCCAAGTCGGTCGCAAATTGCATCAGCTATCAATCTAAACGGTGTTATGTAGTTACGAACCCCACTGAATGCGGTGTGGGCCAACTGTAAGCGGGTTATTTTAACAAAGGTAGATATTGTTTTTATTATTTTCTCGGCTGCGGTTTCACACTTTCACATCTATCTAGTGGGAATTATTTCGCGCACCCGGATAAAATATAACTTATTACATTTCACAATAAATAGGCTATCCAACACTGAAATAAATTTTAAATCGGTTCAGTCCTTTTAGTACCTTTAGATTCCTGATTATTTAAAACTCATACATTAATTTAATTGGAACCTGCTTTGATTAATTTTGACTTTTCAAAAGCGACTACAAAAAAAGAACTATAACTAATGAAACTCAAACCACAAAGTATCATTTTCATCTATGAATTTCAAATGAAAATATATAGTCCCCGCTTACACTGACACCCCACTCCAAACTCCCCCATAGTAAAGACACGTAGTATTTACATAGTTATTTCTCTTCGTTAGACAGCGATTTGTCATGAATACTTTAGAGATATTGTTTTTAGATTGAGTGCTATCAGGAAGGGAGGGCCAGAGGGGAGGAACGCAGTATTTTAAGGGTAGATTGATTCCCACAATTAATATTGTAGACATTAAAAATGTATTATGAAAAAGTACAAATTGTTTTCGTGGAAGGTGGTATTAAGTAATTATGTTTGGTTGATTTTATCGGTAATTGTTACGTCTTTATTATTTGTTTTTGTTTTTGGGCGTGTGTCAATACGAATGAATAGATTCAGGGCTAGTTTCAGAGGTTGCATATAAAGTTCTAGATAATGCCATAGAACTGTTTTTAATTTTGACTGTTTTTGTGAGGCATTATTTGTCAAAAAACTATTTACAACTTTATCTGGAACATCTGAAACTAGCCCATACTATTGTAATATTTATTTTATTTGATATGGATGCAACATCGGTTGTGGTTGTAGTGTATTGTTTTTGGCAAGAATATTGCAATGTAACCACGCTCAGAAGTTTCTAAGGCAATTACTTCATATTTTTGACCTTATAACAAGCCAAAAGTTAACCGTTTAAGTTAACTCCTAAAAGGGATTTTTTGGAAGCAAACTTCCATGGAATTTTCTATAAACCACCAGTCAGTAGGCATAACCACAACCAAATGCTTTATTTATTCAATTAAGGAACCTCCTTATTTGAAGTGCTTAGGGTCCTAGCAATAGGGTGCTAACTAGGGTGCTTATTTCAGCTCCATTTAGAAATCAATTCGTGGTTAGTAAGAGGCTCAATGTGAAAAAACATTCCGATTTAATGAAGGACGAAGTTTATTTGCGATATTATCGGCTAGTTTCACAGGTTCTAGACAGAGGTTTAGATAGCTGAGAGATAGTGCCATAGAAGTGTTTTTCATTTTATCAACATTTTTATGGCATGGTCTATCATGTATATTGTTATCTACAACTTTATCTGGAACCCGTGAAACTGGCCGTAAGTACACAGTACCTATTGTTCGTTTATTTATGTACTTTATTTTGTGCCAGCTAAAGTTTATTTTTGTGAACATAAAAGCTTTTTTGTTGTATATTTGTGTAAACAAACAAAACAAATAAAATTCATATTTCGAACACAAAACAAAAGCCAACATTCCTAATTCAAACTTCACCATACCACACAAAAAAAACGTCCCTATTCTGTATCAAAGTTCAGATATCGAACGCTGCACTTAGATGCATGTTTGTCGATAAATAATTCAAGCTCGAGATGGATGCTGTTAATAGGGGCCATCGCTCACTGTGTACCGCGTAAATCGTCTGGGACTTTCGATTGCAGCCCCGGAATACGGATGCAGCGTTTTATAAAGTGTTACAGGTAAAATGAGTAGGGAATCATTGAGATATATTGTTGGGGTGTGGCGCGAGACTTTTAGTACATGTTTGGGAGTTGTCGCTGGGATTGTGTTTTGTTTTATTTATATTTCTATATTCTGTCTGAGCATTCGTCTTTGTATAGTTTAGCAGGTATCAATCCAATGTAAATATAATATACCTACCTAGGTACATACCTTGTTTGTGTTTTTATATTTGTATGTTTAAATGTTTGTCTGTTTGCACACGCTAATCTCAGGATCCACTGGACGGATTTTGATGAAACTTGGCAGATATATAGCTTACATAGCAGAATAACATATAGGCTAGTTTTTATCCGGGTACGGTAAATAGTTCCCTTGGGAAGCGGGCGAAGCCGATGGCAGAAGCTAGTATACATATAAAGCTGAAGAGTTTGTTTGTTTTTTGTCTGAACGCGCTAATCACAAGAACAACTGGTCCGATTTGAAAAATTATTTCAGTGTTAGATAGCCCATTTATCGACCCATATATAGTCTACTTTTCATTAAAGAAAAAAAAAATACGTAATTTAAGGTCATACGGGTGCGCGGAGTAGTAATTTATATGTATCTACAGTTATAAAAGGTAAAGTACATAAATCTAACTAAACTATAAGTACCTCTTATTTCAACCCTTTTTCAGTTTTTCACAAGAAAAAAGAAAACAGCATCGAGTTTATCCATGTGTGCGTCCCATAATCCTTTCTTTATTGAATTCCCGTCGTCTGGCCGCGGTATGCGCTGCATTCGAACCGGACCTTAGTGCGGAGTTCCTATTGGACTATTGCACGCTAATATCACCGTTATATTGGTTAGACTGGATATTGAATAAAAAAGAAATAAATGAAGTCATTGGTTTTCTTCATTCAAGCTTTGAGAGCCGACTTAGGCTCATGTTCACCCACGAAATAAGGGTCAGTTTTCTTAACACATTTTTTTACTATGAATATTTATGTACCTACAATTTTCAGAGGAAACAGTTGTTTTAAAAAAAAACTGTGTTGCCAGCTACATCTAACAGCTTCATAATTTTGAAAATAGAAGGCAAATCTTTTATTTTTATTTACGACTAGCTGACCAGAAAAACTTCGTATCACTTACCTTTATTTTTTTTTACAATCATAATTTCTCATCGTTTAAACCTTCCCTCGATCTGTACAAACATTTTAAAACCAAAATAAGCCCGATCGGTTCAGCCATTCTCGAGTTTTAGTGAGACTAACGAACAGCAATTGATTTGTATATATAGATATAGACTATCATCATCAGCTTTTTCCTTGTCCCCCTGCTGGGTACAGGCTTCCTCGTTCAGGTTGTAGTATAAGATATTTACCGCGCACATAAGTTAAACATTTTTAACTATTCGAGTCATCATCCAATGAGTCACATCATCGCATAGCTGTACCTTCCTAGATAAAAACGACACCTCCCAGTCATAGCTCTACAATTCAAATAATACTTCATAATCCGCCATAAGGGCGCTGCCACACGTGCCGCCTCATTATGCGCGGTCACACACAGACGATTAAACACCGCGCGGCAATACGCGTGACGGTATGCGCAATTGTGTATCGGTAATGACATTTGAATTTGGCTGTAGTATTTAATAGAGTTTAAACAGTGGTCCGTTTGGACTGATGGTGAATTTTAATGTTATGGTAATGGCCAATTGTGGGTTTATACTAAACTTTCAACAAATGCTTACCGCTAACTAACTAAATAATGCCATAAAAAAGTAATTCAAATTAAAAATATCTCTATGGAATTATCTGTCAGATAGTTATCTGGAAGAACCTGTGAAACACGGTATCGGTAAGACTCAGAGATTTTTGATAGAGTTTATTGAATGAATACCTAACGTAAACATCTGAAAACATTTACGAAAGATCTGAAAACAGTACAACAGGTTTATTGGTTGGTCTGAATATGAAAACCAACTTTCTATATCAAAAGTTTGAAATCACAACGAATAATATCTCCTACTTTCCATTATCGATTGGATCGTTCAAAAATACACAACAATTTTCAAACTTCATAACTTTTAACAGATTTCGGATAGCGAGTTAAAATGTGAGGCAAAGCCGAAGCTCTCAAACGAGTTTGAATAACATTTACGAAGGAGTTTCCTTGTGCAGCGTATACGCAAATTTTATCGAATAATAAGCACCATCGTTTCTACCCTACACGTGGATTCGAATTTAGAAAAAATATTTTTACCTATATTTTTCTTGGCACTTTGAAAATCGTACATTAACATATAAACCTACGTATATTTTATTTTTCGTTCGGAAATCAGTAGATGACTTCTCCCGTTGTGGGTAACAGCGTGGGGGAGTGTCAGACTTTTACTGACTAAAACTCATGGTGTTCCTTCTTGAGCCCTTTGTGTACCAGGGCCGCGGATACTCTTTCGAACAATCGCACAGCATATACCTACGACCTACATCTTCCCAATGGTGTACGTATTTCAAAGTTCATTTTTAACAGCTGCTTCATCGATCAACAAATCGTTACTTTTCTTGAAAACTTATCCCTAGAAAACAAAAGAAAACTTTCACAAAACGTCCAGCCCTCACCTTAAGCCGAGTTCACACCCTTCACCCTCGAGCGTTTAGCTTACAAAATTGAATTCCCCACAACGTTCAAGGCGTAAACTATCCCACAAGACGAGATGGTTATGCAAAGATCGCGTACGGCCGGCCTGTAATGACGCGCGGTTTGAAATGGTAATGAGCGACGCCGCGCCGTCTGTGTGTTACAGCCTTTATGTCATTGTAATTGCATTGATTAAGTTTGAGAGCGTTGAGGTGATAATTTTATTCAATGAGCGTTATTTGTGAAAGCTGTAGTAATATTATGTGCATATTATTGACCTTGGGACTGGTTAGGTACAGTTAGATTAGCGGTGACATTTGATTTTTGATCTAGAGTCGACAGTTATTATGTGTCTACTTGTAATAATAATGTATGCTCTTCCTGCTTCGCTTATAACAGTCATATAAACGAGTTACTATTTAGAATGCCACCGATTTTTAATGCAGTTGAAAATTGACATTTTTCAAGAGACAACTGACTTATTAGTACTGACTGACATCATCTGTCAACTACACGTTTGTTTGTCTTAGGTTCTACATATACATAAAACAAGTTATCATACAGATTACAAGTAGATAATGAATTCTTAAAGGCACAAAAACAGAAGCACCCTTAACATACTCCAAACAAAATACTTATACCACCAAAACTGAAACAGTACCAACCAATAGTCGTATTGCAAACTTAACTACGTTTAAGGCTTTAACCAGGTACGGGATATGACGTCAAACTGTTATTACTGAGCGGAAAGCGGTAATGTGTGGAATTAGCTCTAGTTCTACGTAATTGGCACAAAGGATGGTTGCGTTTTCATGAGATTTTGTTATGGAAATAGAATGCTCAATTTTTAGGTTTAGACTTTTAACCAAATGTGCAAAGTAGTAGAAGAACGCGGGTGAAACTAGTTCATTTATATCTCCATATTATATCTACAACTAGCTTCTGCCAGCGGTTTCACCCGCGTCCCGTGGGAACTACTCGGCGCACCCATATTAAAAGTAGCCTATAGCCTTCCTCGATAAATGGACTATGTAACACCGAAAGGTTTTTCTCGAATCGGACCAGTAGTTCCTGAGATTAGCGCGTTCAAACAAACAAACTCTTCAGCTTCATAATATTATAGCCTATAACCTTCCTCGATAAATGGGCTATCTAACACTGAAAGAATTTTCCTAATCGGACCAGTAGTTCCTGAGATTAGTGCGTTCAAACAAACAAACAAACTCTTCAGCTATATAATATTAGTATAGATTAAAATGGTTCTAATATGACAAAACACGCAGTAAGGAAGGTTTACAATGTTTCTGATTAATACACGGTTTTGAGAAAAATGCACTCGTATTTCATTTACTTACACAATAATAAATAAATTCAGTAATCAGCATTAGATTGTGATAGTACACAAAAAGTTTGTTTTTTGTATTTATTACTGCGATTAAGCAGAAATTAATTATTTTTCTTTATTTTCTTCTATCTTTCTAGTTGAAAAGATCAAAGAAAACCAATGCAAAATTCTGTAATATGCAATGTCTTCGAAAACCGAACCTTTCCAACTAAGTACATACCTATTTGAAAGCCTTAGATTCCTATATCGCTATACCGTGAAACCTGAATATTTTCACATTCCCACTGGCAGAAGATTTTGTGAACTCGTAAGCTTTCAGTAATTTGAAACGTAAAGATTTTGTATCAGGCAGCTTCCACTAATAAAGTCCAAACAGGTGAGAAGGAAAAATAAACCTTCGGGAAAGTTAATAGAGTAGATTTTTGATCGGTATTTATATATTTTGAGTTCATTAAACTGATAAGGAATGATATGGTCAACACGATAACTATTCGGTGCAAAGGTTCCCTTAATAATCCAAATTAATATAAATAAAAACCTTTAAAACAAAATTTACAGAACATGCAAAATATCGCAATCACTTTAGCAAGACAACTTTAAAGAAACTATCTATTAATTCAAGTGTCACATCCCCAGCGTGAAGCTTATACCATATTCCTGAACATAAGTGCAATACCAATAAAATAAAGCTTAACAATATTCAAATCTTGATAAAATTTTAATAAAACAGCGGCATGCCTGCGGCTAAACACATTGAATTCTATCGAACAATGCAATACCGATTTGTATTCCACTGGGTAGAATGAAAATTCAACTGCATCTAGTCCATAAAAAATATATAGTTTTTTGATATTCGTACGTATTGTACGCATGTGACGATTTGAAAATCGTCTACATCTGTGATTTTTAAATCAGGCAGTCTTTAAAAAAATATTGTTCTAAGCTGCGAAAAATCCGAGTGTCAAGTGTGTTAGCAAGTTCTTTCTGCTTAATTTAAATATTGCCGATGAGTTATATTCACAAAGTTACACGATCTTTTGCAGTACATTACTGTAATTGCTATAATTCTAAAACCTCAGAGAATCCATTTTCCTAAATAACGAAAAATATCTTGGAGAAGTCGTCGCATAGGCAAACAAAATCACTAGACTAGACAGACTTTGTTTTTGATCCAGATGCGCCAATACTCATCTACTGACGACACATCGAATTACCACAATCTGTCAAATTTCTGCAATAGATTTTCAACCTTATCACGATAGTGGTAGGTTAATGTTTGATTGGTAAAATTTAACAGCGTTTGAATCTGTTGTTGTCTGTACTAGTGCCTAATATCTAACGATGTCATAGTAGCAAGGTAGCTAACCCCTTTAGACGCGACACTTTCTCAACGACAATGCAATCTAAGCAGACGTCTGTCAAGTTGTCAAACCTTACAGGCAAGCCTCAAGGCGATGAGATTACCGAGAACTTTACCTTCTAGCTTCACACTAGCTGATATTATGTAGAATTTAATAAAGTGATGCATTAAATACAGCGTTTAGATAATTTTGACGTAAACATGTTTCCAAGTCAGGAAAATAATTAAGACATTGATGATTTAATTAATCAGTTTTTTTTTCATGAAAGTCGAGTATAGATGTTTTATATCAGGACAGCGGGTAAGCCATAGGTACTTGGTATGACTCGGCAATCAGGCCGCTGCTGAGTGCTCCTGAATTAACACATACAAAAACAATATACATTTGCGTTTATACATTGAAGTACTCTATACGTGTATTCGTTAGGACAATGACTACTCCACTTTCTCAAGATTCACGTTCAGAAAATTTTAAAGGAGACAAACATCGTAAAATGTAGGCACTTTCCAGGTAAAAAGCAGCCAAGCAACTAATGTTCATCTTATAGCCAAACAAAGAGAAACTCCCATCCAACCGCACCGTATCTCAACTAAAAACATGCAATAATTACACAAATACAAAGTTCAAAGGTGAGAAATGTTCAAAGTGCTTGAGAGCTTGTCAAGTTGTCACAGCACAGACGTAGCTTGAGGCACTTACGTACTAACGACTGCAACGACATTGTATGTAGTGACTGGCAAAATGAGGATAGCATTTATGAAGGAACGCGTGTTATAAATCCTTCTACAGGTGGGTGAAAGATTTGGATGAATTATTGTAAGATTAAGTAGATTTTTTTGACATTGATGACCTAGAACGCATTTATTATGTAGCCGTGATAATATACCGAATGCAAATCAAGCGGACACTTTGAAGATTCGATAGATTGCAAATCAAATCTTCATTCGTTAAAAAATATGAATATTAATATTATAAATTTCCAAAAAATCGAGGAACAAAGATAAACATGATATCGAGAGAACCTCATTCTTTTTGGAAGTCGATTGAAAAATACCACCCTTTCGACGATATCCATAATCCATCTTCAAGTGAGACTTCTGTACCTACTAGTACTTGCTTTAATATTAAACAATATCTAACTCAAAGTTTATTGCCCTTTCTATTAGTGACATTAAGTTTGGAGCCAACCCAAAACTAGAAGACTATTCTTAGAACAAACAATGATGACTATACGCCGTTCAAGTTTACTGAATGGGACTAATCTTGAGCATTCAAAGTCTGTCTGTCAAGTTGACAGACTTACCCGGAGGCTACCAGATAACAGAAACTACCAAATTGTAGTTCAAACTATAACGTGGGGGAGACTTATCAAGATGCGTTTTGAGGTACGCATGAATTTAGTACAAGTTTACGACAGGTTAAAGGGCGGTATATAGGTATGAAATAGTGTCTTATGTACCCCAGAATACAAGATTTGAGTAAGCATTAATCAAGTATAAAAGCTGTTTCATATTCAGCATTGAAAGATCATTAGACCTTCTATAGTCTATCTATACTGATATTATAAAAGTTTGTTTGTTTAAACGCGCTAATGTCAAGAACTAAGTAGTCCGGTATCGATGAAGGCTATAGAATGTAGGCTCGAAACGCGAATGAAACCGCCAGTTGGATTATACAGGTAGGTAAAAACATGCCACAATCTAAACTAAAATGACACAAACACAATTTTCTTATCGAAGATTCCAGAAAAAAGCCCCTCAATACCAAAAATGATATCTTGTCAAGTTGGGAGCGAACTGGCAACTGCAATAGCATTAAGTACCACTCCCCTAACNTAGCCTATAACCTTCCTCGATAAATGGGCTATCTAACACTGAAAGAATTTTCCTAATCGGACCAGTAGTTCCTGAGATTAGTGCGTTCAAACAAACAAACAAACTCTTCAGCTATATAATATTAGTATAGATTAAAATGGTTCTAATATGACAAAACACGCAGTAAGGAAGGTTTACAATGTTTCTGATTAATACACGGTTTTGAGAAAAATGCACTCGTATTTCATTTACTTACACAATAATAAATAAATTCAGTAATCAGCATTAGATTGTGATAGTACACAAAAAGTTTGTTTTTTGTATTTATTACTGCGATTAAGCAGAAATTAATTATTTTTCTTTATTTTCTTCTATCTTTCTAGTTGAAAAGATCAAAGAAAACCAATGCAAAATTCTGTAATATGCAATGTCTTCGAAAACCGAACCTTTCCAACTAAGTACATACCTATTTGAAAGCCTTAGATTCCTATATCGCTATACCGTGAAACCTGAATATTTTCACATTCCCACTGGCAGAAGATTTTGTGAACTCGTAAGCTTTCAGTAATTTGAAACGTAAAGATTTTGTATCAGGCAGCTTCCACTAATAAAGTCCAAACAGGTGAGAAGGAAAAATAAACCTTCGGGAAAGTTAATAGAGTAGATTTTTGATCGGTATTTATATATTTTGAGTTCATTAAACTGATAAGGAATGATATGGTCAACACGATAACTATTCGGTGCAAAGGTTCCCTTAATAATCCAAATTAATATAAATAAAAACCTTTAAAACAAAATTTACAGAACATGCAAAATATCGCAATCACTTTAGCAAGACAACTTTAAAGAAACTATCTATTAATTCAAGTGTCACATCCCCAGCGTGAAGCTTATACCATATTCCTGAACATAAGTGCAATACCAATAAAATAAAGCTTAACAATATTCAAATCTTGATAAAATTTTAATAAAACAGCGGCATGCCTGCGGCTAAACACATTGAATTCTATCGAACAATGCAATACCGATTTGTATTCCACTGGGTAGAATGAAAATTCAACTGCATCTAGTCCATAAAAAATATATAGTTTTTTGATATTCGTACGTATTGTACGCATGTGACGATTTGAAAATCGTCTACATCTGTGATTTTTAAATCAGGCAGTCTTTAAAAAAATATTGTTCTAAGCTGCGAAAAATCCGAGTGTCAAGTGTGTTAGCAAGTTCTTTCTGCTTAATTTAAATATTGCCGATGAGTTATATTCACAAAGTTACACGATCTTTTGCAGTACATTACTGTAATTGCTATAATTCTAAAACCTCAGAGAATCCATTTTCCTAAATAACGAAAAATATCTTGGAGAAGTCGTCGCATAGGCAAACAAAATCACTAGACTAGACAGACTTTGTTTTTGATCCAGATGCGCCAATACTCATCTACTGACGACACATCGAATTACCACAATCTGTCAAATTTCTGCAATAGATTTTCAACCTTATCACGATAGTGGTAGGTTAATGTTTGATTGGTAAAATTTAACAGCGTTTGAATCTGTTGTTGTCTGTACTAGTGCCTAATATCTAACGATGTCATAGTAGCAAGGTAGCTAACCCCTTTAGACGCGACACTTTCTCAACGACAATGCAATCTAAGCAGACGTCTGTCAAGTTGTCAAACCTTACAGGCAAGCCTCAAGGCGATGAGATTACCGAGAACTTTACCTTCTAGCTTCACACTAGCTGATATTATGTAGAATTTAATAAAGTGATGCATTAAATACAGCGTTTAGATAATTTTGACGTAAACATGTTTCCAAGTCAGGAAAATAATTAAGACATTGATGATTTAATTAATCAGTTTTTTTTTCATGAAAGTCGAGTATAGATGTTTTATATCAGGACAGCGGGTAAGCCATAGGTACTTGGTATGACTCGGCAATCAGGCCGCTGCTGAGTGCTCCTGAATTAACACATACAAAAACAATATACATTTGCGTTTATACATTGAAGTACTCTATACGTGTATTCGTTAGGACAATGACTACTCCACTTTCTCAAGATTCACGTTCAGAAAATTTTAAAGGAGACAAACATCGTAAAATGTAGGCACTTTCCAGGTAAAAAGCAGCCAAGCAACTAATGTTCATCTTATAGCCAAACAAAGAGAAACTCCCATCCAACCGCACCGTATCTCAACTAAAAACATGCAATAATTACACAAATACAAAGTTCAAAGGTGAGAAATGTTCAAAGTGCTTGAGAGCTTGTCAAGTTGTCACAGCACAGACGTAGCTTGAGGCACTTACGTACTAACGACTGCAACGACATTGTATGTAGTGACTGGCAAAATGAGGATAGCATTTATGAAGGAACGCGTGTTATAAATCCTTCTACAGGTGGGTGAAAGATTTGGATGAATTATTGTAAGATTAAGTAGATTTTTTTGACATTGATGACCTAGAACGCATTTATTATGTAGCCGTGATAATATACCGAATGCAAATCAAGCGGACACTTTGAAGATTCGATAGATTGCAAATCAAATCTTCATTCGTTAAAAAATATGAATATTAATATTATAAATTTCCAAAAAATCGAGGAACAAAGATAAACATGATATCGAGAGAACCTCATTCTTTTTGGAAGTCGATTGAAAAATACCACCCTTTCGACGATATCCATAATCCATCTTCAAGTGAGACTTCTGTACCTACTAGTACTTGCTTTAATATTAAACAATATCTAACTCAAAGTTTATTGCCCTTTCTATTAGTGACATTAAGTTTGGAGCCAACCCAAAACTAGAAGACTATTCTTAGAACAAACAATGATGACTATACGCCGTTCAAGTTTACTGAATGGGACTAATCTTGAGCATTCAAAGTCTGTCTGTCAAGTTGACAGACTTACCCGGAGGCTACCAGATAACAGAAACTACCAAATTGTAGTTCAAACTATAACGTGGGGGAGACTTATCAAGATGCGTTTTGAGGTACGCATGAATTTAGTACAAGTTTACGACAGGTTAAAGGGCGGTATATAGGTATGAAATAGTGTCTTATGTACCCCAGAATACAAGATTTGAGTAAGCATTAATCAAGTATAAAAGCTGTTTCATATTCAGCATTGAAAGATCATTAGACCTTCTATAGTCTATCTATACTGATATTATAAAAGTTTGTTTGTTTAAACGCGCTAATGTCAAGAACTAAGTAGTCCGGTATCGATGAAGGCTATAGAATGTAGGCTCGAAACGCGAATGAAACCGCCAGTTGGATTATACAGGTAGGTAAAAACATGCCACAATCTAAACTAAAATGACACAAACACAATTTTCTTATCGAAGATTCCAGAAAAAAGCCCCTCAATACCAAAAATGATATCTTGTCAAGTTGGGAGCGAACTGGCAACTGCAATAGCATTAAGTACCACTCCCCTAACACTTAGGCCAACTCGTGTCGGAATTTTTAATTCAATTATGATAGCGATCATGTTTAATGACCGTCCTCTTATAGGCAAGAACGTTTTCGCCCGGCCATTGGACCGTACATCTCGTTTTTTTTCTCTCCTTTTCTAAATGAAAAAAAATGTGATTCCACGTTTGAATGTCTTGGAAAGATTGATAAATTTTCATAATTGTTTACGTGGAGATATCTGGTGAATTTCGGCGTATTTTGTTTAAGGGGTTTTTGGGTGGCGCATAGCATGCCTTTTTAAAAGGTTAGGTCTATTAGGTCAGATAATTTTAGTAGCACACAGACCATATAACTATAAAACAAAACCATAACATTTTTGATTCCTTAAATTACCAACTGCTCCTATATAAAAAGCTTGATATATTTCAAAAACTCCCTTCACATTTACTACAACAGTTAAGGGTAGACTCTCCGAGCATGCGCCGCGAAATTTGGGTTTTTTGACGTTACCCTAACAACGTTGTGTGCGTGTGCAAACATGTCCGCATGCACAGTGGGTCGTTGGACTTCGACACGCTTACATAATTATAACTTTGTTTAGTGTTACTAAATATAAAAATTGTAATATTAAATGTATGTTATACAATACTTACTAAATATACTGCGAGAACATTGTTTGCGTGGACACATTTTTTGGTAAAATTCAGGTGGGATTATTTTACCGCGTTTAAATGTTGTTATGTTTTTTGCACATTTGATAAAGTCAAAGGTAAACTTTACCGGAATTGTATCACTTAAAATGAGACAATTTAAATTTCAGATTTAACAATACTAATATCTAATCTAAAAGATTGAATTGAAAATAAGCTCGTAAACATGACTGACATTTTTATCTACCAAACACAATAATAACGTATTTACATGACAAGAATTTCGTTATGAAGATATGTATACAAATATTTTAATTTTCTCTAGCGAAGTTACATACTTGCAAATGCAAGTATGCTTGCGTTTGCAAATATGTTACAAATTAAAACAAAAAAAA
>NWSH02000535.1:4462435-4477952 GCA_002382865.2 Heliothis virescens
CCAATAGTTTGAGTTTTCAAACTACATTTTTCCATTATTTCATTTCAAATAGGCCTACAAGAGAGCGTCTCTTTTGAATTCAAGCTTAGTTTACTGCGAGTATCCTAAAGTAAGTGGTGCTTCATGAGGATAAAAACCAGCAAAGGAAACACTCTATGGTCAAAGTAGACTTTAGTTTTACCATCCTAAAATTAGTTCATTTCCCCTTATCCAAATATAAATTTTTCATTATTTTTTCTTTTTCTTTAATAATTAGCCATGACTAATAAGGCAGGAAATAATTATTATTGTAATTTCTATCCTATTTTACACACCATCTTCTTAAAGCAAAATTAAGACACACTTACCTATTCTATTCCCAGAATAGAGCTTTTACTATATTTCACAGATTAGTTTTATGAAACAGTGAAAGCACCTGAATATCAAGATTGTTGTAGTCCGCGAACGCTATTTACCCTTTAATTTCTTCCTCGAGAGGGGTTTCATCGATGATCGATCCATGGTTATCGATCCTGGGCACTCGGCCGGCCGGAAAAGATTAATATACTTATGGGAGGCCAGTTTGGGAAGGTAAGTGAAGGACTAAACTATATAGATATTTTTTTTACACCAGATCTGGTAAACTTGCTGGTGAACTAAAGAGGAATTAATGCTAAAAGAGGACAAAAACATCCGAAAATATTATATTAAACACAGTCTAAATTTGAGAACGCGCCCTCCTCGTTATAAAGTTGCCCAGTTTAAAAAACTAACTTCACGAATATATAAGTAGTATTGTATATTAATAATTTATTTCAAAGAATACGGCTAAACTCGCATACTTCAGGGACTCTTACTCAGTAAAAAAAAATATACCTATTCGAGTCGACAACATTGTATTGGGAAATTCGAGAATTGACCCGATGGATGCATGAACAGCATGTACTTATTGTGAAATTATTTTGGTGGGACTCGTACGGAACCCGCTTAAAAAAAATGCTAAACATTTACGTATAGCCAAATATTTTAAGTCAATAAAGCAAAACACGCTACATTTGAAATTCAATGACATCGTCGTAACAAAGCACATAATACTTTAAAAAACGGTGCCTATAAAATGGAATATAAAAACTCTGTGTTACAATAAAACGCTTTTTGGGTTGTCCACCTCCTCTAAAATAAAATGAAAACCATGAAAAAAACAAGTTACTGACTGTTCCTTCAATTCAAATTATAATATAACAAAATTCTCCTTGGGAGCTAGACTATTCCCAACTGACATTTTTAATATATATGCTGTTTGTTTCCACAAGTTGTTCCAGAAGAGCTCGTGGCTAAGTCAAAGCCGCGCGGATCGATCGATCAAAAGGTTAAGCAACGCTTGGCGCGGTCGGTCCGTGGATGGGTGACCATCTTTTCATAACGAGTTCTTCCGTGTTTCGGAAGGCACGATAAACAGTGTGATCCGGCTGTCATTTGAACATCTTTGGCAGTCGTTACGCGTAGTCAGAAGCCAGAAAGTCTGACAACCAGTCTTACCAAGGGGTGCCAGAATTGCCCAGGTACTGGGTTTGGAGAGGTCAGATAGGCAGTCGCTCCATGTAAACACTGGTTCTCCAGTCTGCATTCCGGTTAGACTGGAAGCCGACCCCAAAATTAGTTGGGAAAAGGCAGGCAGATGATGATGTTTGTTCCACAAGGTTTGACCCGCGTCCATAGGGATTTACTTCATGTACATGGTGAGCAGTTGCATGGACATCCCACTGCTTGCCCGCATTCTGTAGATGGTTTTTACTTAAGGTTATCACCCACTTGTTTTTTTTTTTTTGTTGTAATTTTTTTTTGTGCCTGTAGTTGTTTGTACTGAATAAATCTTTTTATCATATCTATCTACCCGCTGATACTTCTCCCGTACCACTATGAAACATAGCCCTTATTTCAGAGCAGATAGTATAGCTTCCTTAACGAGTTAAAAAAAGGCGCGCGGCCGACTGAACTGACAGAATGCGATCCGCACGCCCTCGCGGATCCATTTTGTTCCATAGAAATTTGTATGGAGATTTTGAGAGAAAAAATTGGTCAACTTTGTGATCGTTTTACTAGAAAATCAAAATGTATTTTAAAAAAATAAAGGTTTCATGGACTGGTCTATACTTTTAACTTTATTATTTGATAACTTTCATATAATAATTCGTGATACTTACGGCACACTTATGACAAAGCGGGAGTGCGATTTACGCGTTTTTAGTCATTTTTGGAAATTTTTTTAGACTTATTCTTAAGCATGACCAAAAATTCGAAAGTTTCATGGACTAGCAGCATTCTTTGGCTAGCAGTGTGTTTTTTTTCAAGGTTGTGGAGCATCGTTTACTATATAAACTTATGACAAAGCCGAACCTCGTTTGGGTATATAATTCCCTTAAAGGAAACACATCTATCCTGGATTTGTGTTACAATTTATACTGAACTAGCTTCCGCCAGCGGTTTCACCCGCTTCCCGAGGGAACTACTTCCTGTACCCGCATAACAAGCCTATATGTTATTCTGGTGTATTGCTAAGTTTCATCAAAATCCGTCCAGTAGTTTTTGCGTNCAAATATGGCACCCTATGCCTTCGTTTTGTAAGGACATCACGTTTGGGGTGTGAACTACGAATTTAGATTACAATTAATTACATATTAACATAGCCTTCTGTTATATGAAGAATGTGAATATTTTCAACATATATAGGTACTATCTCGAAGAATATAAATATTTCACTTTTCTGCCTCAATCTGCCAAATTGTTTCAATAGATTTTCAACCTTATCACAAAATGGAAGGTTTACGATCGATTGGCAAAATTTTACAGATTCATCTAGACTGACCTGCGGCGTCTGTAATAAAATATATTCAAGAGTCCAATTTTGAGTTGTAAAGTATAGCAAGAATCATTATTTCAGCAATCTAAATAAAAGGCAAACAACCAAATCGAAGAACATAAAACCGACCAGTATCGCTATAAAATGAAAACGTAATTTCGAAGTTGAACTTGGCTTTTTATGGTTCCGTATTAAAATTATAAACTAGTGAATTTATACTTATTAATTCAACTTGACTTATTATCAAATTACTTTATGCTGTGAACTAAATAAACAATAACTATACCTTCTTAAAACTCATTTTGATATAAACAACGAAAAGTATTAGGTGCCTCCATCATTATCTAATTATATCCAAAACGATAATACATGAACCACAAAAATATAACAAGTAAGTACCTACGGAACTCAAAGCGCGCGAATCAGACACGCACATGGCCTTTTTTTACAAGTTTCATGGCCGTAAAAATCCCATAGCGATAAATTTGTCAGAAGGAGACCAAAACTTTCATGATAATTCAATCAAACGCTCCGGCTGGCTCAAATTTGATGAAGGGAAACCTTTTTACAGTGGTGTTTTTTTTTAATTTTTCCCCGAAACGAAAGGTTTTGCTGTCAATTGATTTTAGGGGGACTTTTTTGGATACCGGTCGGTTCGTAATTACATGAATGCTTATGATATCAATGTTTAATTAAAATGACTTTTTATATTTGTTTTTTTGTGCTTTTTCCGTTTTTAAATTGAAAAAAAAAAATCTCGAAGGCTTCCCGATGGAATTAATTTCAAATTAACATATACCAAAAGGCAAGGAGACAAAAAATTATACAAAAAAAACAAAACCTACGTGACTTTTGCAGCTAAAATCTAATTAAACTTTTAATGATTTCGGGACACCATCGCCGAAGCTTTAGCCGACATAATAAAGAGAAATGCTGATTAGCCCCCATTGTGTCTCCGCCCCCTCAAAGTAAACACTAAAGAGATATACATTAAAAAACTCCCATAGAAATTCAATGGTTAATTTGCACATGAAAAGTCAACAGACCTTTTTTCTGAAAAATAAATGTTTTTGTCCAAGGTCCTTGTAAGGGAGAGGTCAATGACCTATGTAAACAACACATTTATTTTCTTGCAATTTTGTGGGAAAGAAACCAATTTGGTAAATATTTAGATTTACTACTCATTGTAGAAAAGTCTGAGTTTTATTTCCATATAGGGCAAAGATTTTTGAAAAATTACGGTAACTCTTCGTGTCAACAAGCGTGATGCGTTATCATGACTTAATTTGCAACAGACGTAAATAAAACCAAATTCAAACTTCTTCCCCAAAAAGTCGGCAATAAATAAAAGCCCAAACAACTTCCTATAAATTCCTTTGCAATAAAAATAGTTGAAACAACATAATTCAGTCAGTCCAATAAATTATAAGTTGGACCTAACTATAAAGTTCCACGCAACGTATTACTTTAATGATTTACCGACGTAGGCAGAATATAAGTTAAATAATAATTAGTATTCAAGAGCCAACGATGGAATATTTAAGGGACGTCATGTTTGAAATTCGTGCAACCCCGTACTTGTGACATACGGACTCGAAGTACACACAACTAATTTCATACCAACTTGATAAATTGGTTGAAATTATTCTATATTTACTAATATTAAAAATTACAAAAGTAACTGTCTTCACTTAAAAAAAAATACGTATAAAACTGTTCATTTCAACCTACTTGCAAAATAAATATCATTTATCCGTCGGTCTATCCTTCCAGCTTTTACACCAAAACAACACAGTCAGATAGTCTAGAACCTGTGGAAGTAGATATGCTTCATTTTATCCGATACGGGCAGTAGTTCCCTCGGTGCACTGCTAGATCAGCTAGTATTAACATGGATTTGAATGAAAAAAAGTTAGACAAAAACTTATTAATTGCTCTAAAAATGCAAGACGCACAAAACAGCTTAAATCAAGGAACATAAAAGAACCATATTTTTTTCATATTTATTTCTTCAAACGTTGACTAGGTGAACATCACGTAGCTATTCCGTATTATTTAGGCAGCAATTACTCACTGTGACGTGAACATGACATAGCGACGTGTATTACATCCAACGTTTGTATTAATTTATGATAATTTCATATTTGCTAAACGTAGTGTGGGGTTACTAGAACTAGATAGGTACTTAGAAATATATTTATACAGGTATTTCAGAAACGATAGTGGGGTTTATGTTTGTGAAGGGGGAAATCTACATTGTCTTGCACCGTGCTGAAATAGCTCTGGCGACCGACTGGTGGTATAACCACCACACAGCAACAAATATTAAATGCCTTGCTCGGAAATGCGCAGCAGCATCTTAGAGGAGGCTTTTGTCCCCCACGACTAGTACCTATAGATTAACATTATTTAAACTTCCAGATTATTACATTACTAGTTAATACTCAGTAAAATACCATATATTATAACTCCCTATGTAAATCCCCTGTCAAAGTCATCTCCTCTACCATACGATTTAAAACTTCTAAATTAAAAAAAGAAGCACTTAATTTATTTAACAAACAACACGGACATTTCCGCATGTAAAACACGATAGCCGTGTGTTCGAGTCATGATCACTTTCCGATTACATAACACGACGACACGACAACACGACACGACTGCCACACGACAACATCACGACAATTACATTTAAAACACTTGTTATTTTATAATTTTACTAGCAACATTTCTTTCGACAGATGTTCAAGTGAATTTCTAACCGACTTTCAAGAAGGGTTATGTTTTTAATAAAGTTTTTATATGTTCAGTTTAACGAAGTACTGGACGCCATTTTGGTAATAACAAGATGTAGTAAGTACTGTGTTGGCTGTGTAAACGATTCGTTAAACCTTTCAAGTTCTCGTAGGGTCATTGTAAGTATAAGAACTTAAACTAGATATATCGGATAAAGTTCTAGAATATCTGCTGAGAATGACTTTAACTACTTAGGTATCTACTTCTCGCACCCGGATAAAAATTAGCCTGTAGTTAAGTAATAAAAAGTAGAATAAGTGATTTATATGAAGTTCATTTGTAAACGAACTACCTAACCCTGAAATTATTTGTCAAATTGGATCAGACTGGCTCCTGAGTTTACAGCGTACAGACAAACAAAAAAGCTTTTCAGCGTAATAATATTAGTGTAGATTCACCAACAAACTACACACAAACACACGACTAACATTTCACACATCGATCAACTAAAACTAAGCTGCAATCGCTCCATAATCCGGCTACCCGTAATTGCTCCCGATTGAACGAGTGAATGACTGAATGAGACGCCTCGGTCTGAACCGATGACCTACTAGTTCATTCCTTGTTGGCTTCAATCAGGCTTTGAGCTGTATGAGAGCTGGTTCATTTGTTAGTGGAGTGTGTTTTCTTTGGAGATGTCGTAATGAGGCTTTTGATTGGTCTCAAGGGGTGAAATAGAGATGTGTGAAACTTGAAAAAACCGACTTCACAAAAAACATTGAAAGGGATAAAATAAAACTTTTCACATGGCTCTAGAAGTCGGTGTCTGCAGGTCTGTTGACTGTGTTTATTTTGCCACCGACTTCTAGAGCCATGTGAAAAGTTCACTTGATGACTTATAAGGACAAACATAACTAAAAAAATATACGTGTACTGAAAATTCTAACCTTACAAATGTACACTGAAGGCCAAATAAACAGCTCAAAAAAAATTAACATAATAAAACAATCTAATCGTGGAATGTATAATAACGCGCAGTGTAACGGGCGGATAGTGTAACATTAATTACAAAAATACCACTTACGGGTAAATTAGCTTTATCGGTGACACGTGGCGGTAATTTATTGTGCTCGACAGTGTACAAACGGATACACCGAGAAAACGTGCTTTTGTTTTTTTTTATTAAAAAAATGTGGATTATATTTATTGGTAAGCGGTAAAAGTGAAAATGATTTTCAATGTCACTTGAGCTACAATTTTTTATTTTATTTATCTTGTGCCTGTAAGTTACCAGTTTCTAATTGAATGACACATTCAGTGTGGATATCCACATCAGCATTTGTGCTGATGCAGCATAAAACGTTTTCACAACAATTAAATTTGTAAACATCATCATGTTGTTATTCCAATCCACCTAGAATTGACGCAACTTGACTATTGCTAACTACAAGTAATTTTTGATCTACATTCAACGACTTAAAAAAAAAATCTCCGATTTCGAGTCAGTCTCCGATTTTTATTTTTATTCAACGAATTATAGGTAGAAATACTCAGCCCATTCCATTGCACATCACCTTACATCATAAACATACTACACACTCAAAAATCCACACACTACACCCATAACTCCTCTTGCTCACATTCACAGCATACTGTCCTCGCTCCACCGACCCAAATTCCTTAATCACGTCGCCGACAGCCTCCTAATAGTCCCAAACCCTAAAACACCGCACTATCAATTTGTAGGCCGTAATCGAAAAAGCATTAAGGTGTTAGTAATTAAGAGAGCATGCGCGGTGAGCGTATAAATTTGCATGGCCGTGTGGTCAGAAAGTTTGCACTGTAGTGTAAGGTATGAGCGATAGAGGGTAAGATGGCTGGTATAAGAAATTAATAGGAGATTAAAATTTGGGAATTTAGGTAAATCATCCACAGTTAAGATTGTAAACCTTACCAACAAACTTTTGTAATACAATAGTGATTTAATTTTTCGCAAGTTTTGGAGTATCTCTGAAAGAAAACCAGACGAAGTAATCTATTATAGAATCGCCTGAACGGTCGGACCAATTCCGATTATTCTTTTGTTTTTGTGTTCGTCGTAGGCATGATAAAAAAAACTGCTTCCAAAAAGTTAATAGGTACATCATAATATTATTATGAAGAGGTTTTTATTGTCACTCAAGTCTCGTAAGACCTCCAAAGAAAATTTTCATTAAAACCAATATTTATCTTACGACGCAGTGTAAATGCTTGCAGACATTGTGCACGTAAAGGATTGCGCTTAAATAAAATAATAATCCATTGTAATTACCAGAGCATGTTCAGCGTATAAATTTGCATGGCCTGCGGTCAGCGGAGCAGTCTGCACTCATAATACCCGGTCTAAGGTATAAGAGACAACGTGCAATAAAACTTTCAATTTAAGGATGTTTTCCGTCATTGTTGGTCTGTCTCTGTAAAGTACTACTACTTTAAAATTATTTTTAACTATTGTAACCGCTTGTATATGCTTTAGCTAACCAATACATCATGAATTAATCCCAATTTGATTAAGTAACTGTTACTTGTTATTTAAGGTGTATAAAACTGGAACAGAGTCAATATAAGCTTAACCGAAAGAATATAAACAGCATTGATGATTTTCATCGCCGAAATAATCAAAGACTCGACCTCAAACATGTTAGTTCTTACTACTTGGAATGTTCATATGATTACTTGCCGCTGCAACACATCACTTGGGCCACGTACTTACNAGTTCACTTGATGACTTATAAGGACAAACATAACTAAAAAAATATACGTGTACTGAAAATTCTAACCTTACAAATGTACACTGAAGGCCAAATAAACAGCTCAAAAAAAATTAACATAATAAAACAATCTAATCGTGGAATGTATAATAACGCGCAGTGTAACGGGCGGATAGTGTAACATTAATTACAAAAATACCACTTACGGGTAAATTAGCTTTATCGGTGACACGTGGCGGTAATTTATTGTGCTCGACAGTGTACAAACGGATACACCGAGAAAACGTGCTTTTGTTTTTTTTTATTAAAAAAATGTGGATTATATTTATTGGTAAGCGGTAAAAGTGAAAATGATTTTCAATGTCACTTGAGCTACAATTTTTTATTTTATTTATCTTGTGCCTGTAAGTTACCAGTTTCTAATTGAATGACACATTCAGTGTGGATATCCACATCAGCATTTGTGCTGATGCAGCATAAAACGTTTTCACAACAATTAAATTTGTAAACATCATCATGTTGTTATTCCAATCCACCTAGAATTGACGCAACTTGACTATTGCTAACTACAAGTAATTTTTGATCTACATTCAACGACTTAAAAAAAAAATCTCCGATTTCGAGTCAGTCTCCGATTTTTATTTTTATTCAACGAATTATAGGTAGAAATACTCAGCCCATTCCATTGCACATCACCTTACATCATAAACATACTACACACTCAAAAATCCACACACTACACCCATAACTCCTCTTGCTCACATTCACAGCATACTGTCCTCGCTCCACCGACCCAAATTCCTTAATCACGTCGCCGACAGCCTCCTAATAGTCCCAAACCCTAAAACACCGCACTATCAATTTGTAGGCCGTAATCGAAAAAGCATTAAGGTGTTAGTAATTAAGAGAGCATGCGCGGTGAGCGTATAAATTTGCATGGCCGTGTGGTCAGAAAGTTTGCACTGTAGTGTAAGGTATGAGCGATAGAGGGTAAGATGGCTGGTATAAGAAATTAATAGGAGATTAAAATTTGGGAATTTAGGTAAATCATCCACAGTTAAGATTGTAAACCTTACCAACAAACTTTTGTAATACAATAGTGATTTAATTTTTCGCAAGTTTTGGAGTATCTCTGAAAGAAAACCAGACGAAGTAATCTATTATAGAATCGCCTGAACGGTCGGACCAATTCCGATTATTCTTTTGTTTTTGTGTTCGTCGTAGGCATGATAAAAAAAACTGCTTCCAAAAAGTTAATAGGTACATCATAATATTATTATGAAGAGGTTTTTATTGTCACTCAAGTCTCGTAAGACCTCCAAAGAAAATTTTCATTAAAACCAATATTTATCTTACGACGCAGTGTAAATGCTTGCAGACATTGTGCACGTAAAGGATTGCGCTTAAATAAAATAATAATCCATTGTAATTACCAGAGCATGTTCAGCGTATAAATTTGCATGGCCTGCGGTCAGCGGAGCAGTCTGCACTCATAATACCCGGTCTAAGGTATAAGAGACAACGTGCAATAAAACTTTCAATTTAAGGATGTTTTCCGTCATTGTTGGTCTGTCTCTGTAAAGTACTACTACTTTAAAATTATTTTTAACTATTGTAACCGCTTGTATATGCTTTAGCTAACCAATACATCATGAATTAATCCCAATTTGATTAAGTAACTGTTACTTGTTATTTAAGGTGTATAAAACTGGAACAGAGTCAATATAAGCTTAACCGAAAGAATATAAACAGCATTGATGATTTTCATCGCCGAAATAATCAAAGACTCGACCTCAAACATGTTAGTTCTTACTACTTGGAATGTTCATATGATTACTTGCCGCTGCAACACATCACTTGGGCCACGTACTTACTATTTACTAACTACCATACTTCGAATATTTTATACGTACTAAAAGCACAGGAGAGTGTCAACAGCCGAGCGAGCAAACGACTCGCCGAGTTGGACATACGAAACGATAAAATTAATGTCCTGAAACTATTTTTACTGCATACTAGTTATTGCAAATCAATAGTTTTTACGTAAGACTGCAATGTTTGTATAATAAGCAGGAATATGTAAAGGTTTCTTTTGAAGAACTTCGTTTGGTTAATTTTGATACATGTTATTTCTTATCTAGTGAACATGCAAACCAGTATCTTTTCGAAAACGAACATTATCGAACATTAACCTTCCACTATTGTGATAAGGTTGAAAATCTATTAAAGTTTGACAGCTTGAGGTAGGCTGACGTGCTAGCGTATGTACATATAACGAAAAATCATTGGCGGTAGGCCTAACAACGAAGCATTCTATATTATTTATTGGAAAACATTACGTAATAATTTCCTAAATATAAACAACAATAAGACCACGAAACTCCAACGAACATAAACCAAAACAGTCTTCGATACGTATAATGGATTAAGTCTCCCCACATTTGAAAGGTGCTAAAACTTTCAAGAGACACAAAATTATCTTTGGTACACTGTGTAACAATAATATCGGGTCCAGACGCCGTTCGGGCGACGTGCCGGTTGCAACACTGTGCGACACTATTGATGGGGTGACTATGAATTTGTGTTTTCTGGGTCATTCCTGCGAAGTGCTTATTATTGTAAAAATAGTTTAGGACCTAAGTTGGTGTTGTAGATGTTGTCGAAAACATACAAGTCCTTGTAAACAGTTGAAAAAGGGACTAGTTCTGTAAGAAGACAACTGATGATAAGGCAAGCGTTACATGTGATATTCGAGAATAGTGTAGCTTTCCAGTTTGAGCTTTTAGGGTAAAAACAAATTATTATATTACATATCATATCAGACATCTTGACAAAGAGCAAGTTAACATACCCTTCCAACGAGAATACCCCAATGAAATAACGTCCAGGATTATATGAACAACAAGAGACATGATTATTTTTAGGACCAAACTCTTCACATACCGCTCATTTGGTCACCCTAGCTCCGTGAAATTCTATTGGTACGATATCTGTTCCATTTGCAGTATCTTCAGTATATTGGTAGAGATTTGATAGCTGTGCCGAGGTGGGTTTTGAGTGAACACCGTAGCACCGAGCAGGCCGTGCTATGCATGCCTTTGGCCATTATACTATTGCAAGCTTATGTTCGCCTGGTACCTTGGTCTTGAAGATAGGTAAGGCGTCTTCAAAGTTGTTATTTTATGAAGAAGAAAAATTATGTCGTGTGTGAATTACTTGCAATTTTCCTAATAGTATGCATGAAAATTGTGATCTAAATAAGTGCCTCGCTGGTCTAGTGGTCGTATAGCGCGACTGCCGTGCCACGGGTCTCCGGTTCGATTCTCGGGTCAGGCCGAAATCGCTGTGGGTTTTAGAAACTTTCACAAAGCAGTCTGGAGGTTGGAAGTTGGCGGTGTTACACCCCCGTGCAGGCGTTGTCAAATGCTACTCACTTTCTCAAATCCGGCTTTACACTAGGGCTTGTTAGGTGATTTAAACCTGCAGCACACTCGATAAGAAGAAGAAGTGATCAAAATGAGGAAAGTAGATAAAGATACCTTCAAACAAATGCATACAGTGTATTGTCAAAAAATGTTTATTAATTTCTATCCTGCGTAAAACAGAGACAACACGAAACAATACAAACAATCTCAAAATATTCCCCAAACCTTCCTACCAAAAAAAACCTTATTACACATTCCTCATACATTCTCCTATATATCAAATAAGACAACTAATACATACGGTCATCGTGTTTTACGTAAAATATCTGCTCTAGTCGGCAACAGTTAGTAGATTGATTTATCGGGACCTGAGAGAGCCGTGATGAATTACTCTGTAGAGATTTGCACAGAGCAATTTGGTACAGAGGCTGAAGAAGGTATATCATTACGTTTAGGATTTTTGGTGAATGCGTAATGTGATATTATCTGTTTGATGTTATGGAAGCGTTTAAGTGTTTCTTCTGACTTGATTTTTTCTTTATGGCAAGTGAGATTATTCTTCTTTTGCAATTCTTATTATTCTTGAATTGATTGAGTCTTTGTTTGGATGTTGGCTTTCCTCCTTAAAAGTCTTTAAGTGTTTGAACACATTGACTTTTCAAAAGTAATGTTGAAATGTATTCTTGATCGAATATTATAATTAAAGAGATAAATACATTCATTATCTTTAGCATCACCATCTGATACGTAATTCTATTTAAGTAGCACGGTTTCCATCAAACAACTCTTAAATCGTAATTTGCTTAAATTATCATACTTTTATAAAACGTATTTTATTGATATTCATGCGCTTTCATCTGTTCATTAATTTATGTACATGTGCAATTTGGTCGTGAGACCCGAAACCTTTAATTAATTTAAAACTAATCTGGCATACACGTCTTTGATTATATTGAAACCGATAATCAAAAGTGGCAGCAAAAAGTTCGTGTAATATTACACTCGGTGCTGGCTGGCCAGTTCCTTTGCTTCAATTTTGCTTGACACACTGCTGCTGGCGTAGGCATTTAAAATATTTTTACTACTTAATACAATTATTTTTTAATGAAAACAATGGATTGTCTGTCTCTAAAACTAACCTAACACTATAAATTTCACCACGTGCATAGGCGTGCATGCGATTTGTAAAACATCGATGCTCGTCGCGTATTTCGCACGTGAGATGAAAATTGTTTACATAAGTTCATCTAAACTAACACGTACACTGATACAATGATAACTTTGTGTTTAAATGCAGATAAAGGCAAAACGCAAGTTTACATCATTTTAAAATGAAAACAAGTCAATTCAAACTTTTGTAAGCCCTATCGTCCTAAAGACGTTTTCGTTCTTCTTTTGACAGCTAAGAAACAAAAAATTACTTGATATTTTGCAAAAGCATAGCATGCCAGGATATATCCACCATCCTAAAATCTTCAAAATTGAACCTAAAACAAAACACAACAATGAGGAAACATTGCTTGCACTAAGTGGGCATGCTTCGCGATAAACTATGCGCCGTCGAGATGTATGGCAGTTTCTTGCAGCGAACACCCGGGGGATCTCGCCGACAAGTATGCACCGTGTACCGAGGATACACCGATATCAGATTTAAAGTGAAGGATAGGTTTTACTTGGTGAAAACTTATCTTAGAGTACGCGGTGCAAGTTTCATTCGAAATGCAAAAGTTTTGAAAGGTGTTTTGGGAGACGTTGCTGCACAGGTTTTGCGTTTTAGTTTCGGGTTTAAGGTTTTCGCTATTTGTTTTAAACCGACTTTAGAAAAGAAAGTTGTTGCTTAGATATTACGATAGTAGGTTAATCTAGTCTAGGTACCTCAATATACAAAACACGCAATTTTTCTAATTATTTCGAGGAAGTAGGTAAGTAGTTGATCCAAGACATTTTTTACTGAACAAATTCCAATTTCTTTGGCCCTTCAAAATGAAGCCTTCAATATTTTTAATCGAAAACCATTTCCCATTACGTCACAAGGTCCAGGCGCCATTTTTTCAATGTTGCCACTTCAAAATCGATCACCGTCGACTTGAATCGTTCGCCGTTCAGTGTTGACAGTCGTTAAAACTTTCACAAATTGGCTGAAACGTCGTTTACTGGAATTCCCTTTACTTAATTAAAACTTTCAAGTTGAAGTCCATAAGTTTACAAGTCGCGCAACAAATTTGAATTGTTTTATTGTCATTTCGTTGCAAATAATTGTTTGTTTTGTTCCTAGGAAGTTGATGCAAATTGGTTCTTTGAGACAGCTGTTACGAAAAATCTGGTTGCTCAGTTTGGAATGAGTTTTCGTTATATAAAGAGATTTTACTACCAAGAAACTTTTATATTTCTGTGCCAATGGTAAATAACTGCTAGTTAATTACAATAGTTTGACGGGATTTCTAAGATTTAGGTTGAGTTGCTGGATTTAACTTTAACGTTAACCTAACCTTTACCAGCCGTGAAATGCTCGCTTGGTCAAATTGGCGATTAGATAGCTTTGTGACCAATCGGCGTCCATTTCACGGTATGTTAACCTATGTTATAGTTATAGTCAAATCAAGCAACCCAGCCTTAATATGGAACAGATTTTTTTATCAAATATTAGTACAAAAATGTGAACTAACCAAAAAAACCCACAAAATATTTTTTACACGTATTTACAACCGAGGTGACAAAAATATTACCCGTCACAGGCCATACGTTACTTTCAATAGTACCTATACTGGTAAAAAACTAATTTGCCCGGGAGTTATGACAAAAATCCTGGGTATCCGAGCTTTTTATCCGGGCTTAGTGATTTCATAAATGGCGCAGTGTAGCTACGTAATAAGGGTGTGTTCAGACAGATTTCTAACAGACACTATGTAACAAAAACTCTTGTAGAATATTGCTGTAGAAGAATAGCATTTTCTGTTGACATACCTATTAGCAAATGATTAAGCAATAGAATAAAACTGCTATCACGGTTTATTTAGCTACCAGATTACTGCATATGGCAAGAAAATTATAACCAAGGGATAACTTGTCTGACACATAACTATACTTACTTTTGAATTTAGATGTCCTTTAATTTCTGCATCTTGCCAAGTAAAATAAAATGACGAAACGGTCCAATAGTTGGGACTAATGTCATGACGATGATTCTAAGCACAAGGTGGTCCAGGAATGCATCTTATTCAATAAATTATCAAAATGGAGAACTTGATCAATTGCGCATCCATTACAGAACCACGAGCCCCCGATACAAATACTGGTAGTAAAATGACGTTCATCCGATTTGTGGCTGATTGATATCAACTGCATACAACCGCAGTGGCATCAGCCATCAACAGAGCTTTCACTAGGTTTCTGTTCCGATTTTATTATACAACACTGTCATCGCGAAACCACACGTGGAAACCCGCTTTGAGCAGGGAATTTTGTAATAAATACGAAAGAGATTTTTTTGCAATCTTTTTAATATATTTTTTGTATTTTTTTTCTAATGTTTTAACGGGAACGTCAGTCAGAACAGAATCTATATACTTTCTTTTTATGAAGCAACTGAACACATTTAGATGAAAATAATAATTGATTTGAGCATATTTTTATCCTGGTGCACGTCGAAGTTTCCTAATCTACCTATACTAATATTATAAAGCTGAAGAGTTTGTTTGTTTGTTTGAACGCGCTAATCTCAGGAACTACTGGTCCGATTTGAAAAATTCTTTCAGTGTTAGATAGCC
>NWSH02000535.1:4509455-4521617 GCA_002382865.2 Heliothis virescens
ATTCATAGATGGAGTTATGCATTTTCTGTAATTAACCATGTTGTAACACAAAGTATAATAATATTTCTATAGATATTTTAATATTGTTTATCAGTATGCTGTGCTACATAAAAATCCCGCTATATTATTATCTCGATGCAAGGAAAAATTATAGTGTTGTTTGTGTTTGTGTGTGTGCCAAATTGCAAACGACTCCCTCTAAACAATTTTTCGAATATTAACGTCAAATTTGACAATTAGCTGAGCAATTAATTATCATTTATAATCATAGATGTGCATTTTTTTATAAACAAGTCAGGCTGGGGCTTGGTAGTTTAGCTTATCTTTCAGAAATATGGTGGCATAAAAGCTACTTTGACTGTGAATAAGTACTTTTTTTTGTGCATTTTTATTCTTAAACAAATTTTAGAGGGACGTAAAACATGCAACCCCTAATGATTCTAGAAACAAGCCCAAACTCAAGGTGCAAACTGCAGTATGCTGAGCTGTCGCGATTTAAAACCATGCACACATCCAATGCTCTATCCCAGTCTCTGATAACGCACAAGTTAAGAATTTCATCTATACTTACTTAAAATAAATCTGTAGAGAGGTCAATTCTGTACATGAAATATATTTCTAAAATAATTATCGGGGGGGTGATTAGGAATCGATACTGATGCCAAAAATGCAATCAGTAGAATTTTTGTCTGTCTGTCTGTCTATCTGTATAACCGTTATAGAAACAAAAACTACTCGACGGATTTTAACGAAACTTGGTACAATTATTATTCATACTCCTGAGCAGGTTATAGTATACTTTTCATCACGCTACAATCAATAGGACCAGAGCAGTGAAGGGAAATGTTGGGAAACCGCACTGTCGCTGGCATAAGCGATATGATCCGCGAACGAAGTCGCTGGCAGAAGCTAGTTCAAAAATAATCTCCAAACATCCCATACATTTCAAAGTACTCTATGCTAGTACATCACTACTTCAAAACCCAAAAGGCAGATTTTAATTACGAGAACTGCCTCGGGCCTGACGTTCCATTGTGCCTTTGTCGCGCGACTGTTTGTGACCCCTGCACGTTGTGGGAAAACAAGTGAATTTCGTTTGGGTATACTGAATTTGCACCACTGTGTTTTAGATGCGGTTTATTTGATTACAAACCTGTTACGTCTCTATATGTAGGTAGGTGCCGATTTTCAAGTTTAGGATTAAATGTGAATAAATCTAAGTTCAAAATATTTTGTCATTTCACACATTTTTTTTGTGGCATTTTTGAATCTGTCGGTTGTAAAATATTGCTATATTGGACTGCTTCTAGCAAGAAAACCCCTATTTAAACCACTCAGATTTTCTCTTGGAAATTGAAAGTCATATATTTAAGCACAAGAACTTATACAAATATTTTGGAAAAGCAACCCACCGATTCATTCAGAAACTATGTTAATATAATTTAGTTGTCATCACAATACAGACTCAAATATGAGATTTCCCTGTCAATACAATGCAGACAAAATAGTAAACCTTAGGGCTTAAGAGAGTATAACCAACCGGACACGCCATTGCAGTGCCTTCCTACCTGCATAAGGTACGGGAGTGCCGCTCGTACTAGAATATACTTAAATATATGTGTCGCAGTCGACATGTATAATCCGCCGTATTACATTACGGCCAGCCTTTATCAAAAACTGGGCCGTTATGTATTACGGCGGATGGACACATGGACGACGGCACGGCACGGGCGGCGCAGCTCCAAACCAGCTATTAACTTGAATTTAAATTTGATACTATATATTACTTCTTTGATCTGCAACTAGCTTGACGTTTCATAAGAGCTTTTATAGGCCTATTTGAATATTAAGAGCTTTTATAGGCCTATTGATTGATTTGATTTGATCCCTACTAATATTATACATGCGAAAGTAACTCTGTCTGTCTGTCAGTCTAGCTGTCTGTTACGCTTTCACGCCTAAACCATTGAGCCGATTTTGATGAAATTTGGTACAGAGATAGAATAGACCCTGAGGAACAACATAAGCAATATTTTTTATCCGGGTACGGGAAATAGTTCCCTCGGGAAGCGGGCGGAGCCGCTGGCAGAAGCTAGTTTACCATAAATCATACTTGCATGTTCAACTACGGATGATGACACAACTTTTACGCAATTAATATAATAACTTCCAACCTTTACAAAAACAACAAATCAAAAACATAATTCATCAATTTCACATTAAACCACAAAATAATAAAGGTCCACAAGTGCATTTCAATACTGCATTTCAACAATTACTTCACACAAAGGCTGTCGGTAACGACCACAAACTACTGGTATGGTCAACATAATTTATACTCACGGAAATGTGATGTACAGTGTACAGATGAGAGCAGGTCAACCTACCCGAATCTGTCAAATTTTAACAATCGAACATTAACCTTTTAGCACTGCGATAAGGTTGAAAATCGATTGTAGAAATTTGACAGATTCTCGCAGGTTGATGTGATGGCGTGTGTACAAAAAAGGACGCAAGCCAAAACTGCACATGGAATAATGTTTAATTTGTAAAATAATACGTGTATATTAACAACGTATTTAAATTAAGTGGGGTATAATTAATATTTCACGTAATTGATTTGCAAACCTTACGTGCTCCACAATGCAGTTACGCTAATGAAACTCATCATTATGTATCGAATGGTTTCATTGATACAGTAATTTGTTGTGTATTAATTCAAAAATAATTTACTTAGCGCAGTACGTTGAGTGATGAAAAATAAAGTCTAAGTGTTAAATTTACTGAAGACTAGTTGCCTCTGAATATACGATCTATTTTCTTAGATGTGAAAGTCAAACCACTCAAAGGACTTAGAAGCCAATCAATGCATTTTGTGCTAGAAATTAAAACGTTCACCATCTTAGTATGAGAAGAGGACTTTACATTTATTAGACTACTAGCTTCTGCCCGCGACTTCGTACGCGGAACATGTCGCTTATGCCAGCGATATCGGGTCGTCAAAATGAAAGATCTTAAACGTCTGATGTCGAATTCTAAGAGCCCGGGGAAACGACGGGTTGCGCGAGACGATTCGAGATGTTTCAGACTTATCATACCATACCATTGACTGCCTTTTTAGAATGTATGGACAACGCCATCTATCGGTAAAAGTGAACACTTATCGGAGCTAGTTACGCGCGAGAAAGCTACATAAAGCTGTCCGTGTGAAAAACAGCGACACCGTCACAAAACGAAGGGCAGAAACAGTCGATTTAGCTTAAAAACTGACGGAGTTTCATAGACACTTACCCCCCCTTTTTCACCCCCGTTAAGGCAGAATTTCCAAAAATAATTACTGCGTCATTCTTAATTTCTAACCAAATAGCCAAATATTAATTTTAATCGAATTAGCTTCAAAACTGACGGAGTTTCATACTAACTTACCCCCTCCTTTTTACCCCCTTAAAGAGCGAATTTCCAAAAAAAATATAGCCTATATGTTATTCTGATATATAAGCTATATGTCTGCCAAGTTTCATCTAAATCCGTCCAGTGGATCCTGAGATTAGCGTGTGCAAACAGACAAACAAACAAACAAACATACAAACATTCAAACATACAAACAGACAAAATTTTTTTTTCGAATTCTTACTCTTCTTTCAATTTCTAATAACCCTACATATTTTGTTTTGTAAAAATATGAAATGTACAGACACGATTTTTTTACTGTTTTATTATATGTATAGATATAGATGACTTTAATGATGTAAACTGTTTACTAATGATGATAATTTAGGCCCAGACTGCACAAAAGCAGAGCGAAGCGAAAGTAAGTTTGTAGAAAAACTCCGCTCAGTGGCTACCCCTGAGTGGGCGAAGACAAATAAAAAGAAGAATAAGAATACAAGATATATATGAATAACGAAATTCTACTGATTGTCTAAAAACCGGCCAAGTGCGAGTAGGACTCGCGCACGAAGGGTTCCGTACCATTATCTATGAAAAAAGTACAATAGGAATGGTCATGTGTGAGTTACTTAAGTTGCATATTATTTCTAATAGATGGCGCTACTAGTATACAATTTTGCTATTAATTAATATAAATCAACAGCCTTAATATATATTTTTTTTAATTTTAGTATTTGCTGTTATAGCGGCAACAGATATACATCATTTGTGAAAATTTCAGCATTCTAGCTATCACGGTTAATGAGATACAGCCTGGAGACAGACAGCGAAGTCTTAGTAATAGGGTTCCTTTTTACCCTTTGGGTACGGAACCCTAAAAACTGCACTCCGTTGTGGTGAAGCCTAGTCAGTCCACTACCAACCAAAACAAATGACTACCCATTCTACATAGTTCTGCCACAGTTCTACATAGACTGTCGTCACCGCAGCTCCCCCTGGCGTCAGCACATTTAAATTGCGCGTGTATTTAACTTTCATTTGGCGGGAACAACCGACGTTTCTATTTACGCAGCACCGTGCAAAGCGGTTGTGTTTGATTTGCACTTATTGGTAGGATTGCGCACAAAGGGCACATTTAGTTACATGTAGAGAAGAATAGAGTGGTTTGAGAGATCAGATCGTCATTGTAGAAATGAGCTTAGCTCCAAAAATAATTACATTTGCGTGAGAAAGAAAAAAATCTCTGCTGAAAATTATTTGCAGTTACGCTAACTACAATTTAATATATAATCTTCAATAAGCCTTCGTGTACGTATTTTGTGTCATGTAATACTTTAGTGCTGAAGGTAAAATATTTTGTTAGTTTTCCTTAAGATATCAAATTATTTTCTACATCAAAATAGAGAAGCGACCCAGAATACATACTTTAATATTCATTACATTATCCAAACTAAATATCGAATTTAAACGACATAATTTAATATCAAACAATCAACTTTACCTAATTTATATTCATAACGAAATTATATTTTTATTGAAGGCAATGGAAGCAATAAAGGTGGGTACACACTGGGTTCCACGAAACCGCTGAGTTAAAGTTAATTTGGAGAGGAGAGGAATTAAGCACCGTTTACAATGTCCGTGGCGCCATGATTTATTACGGTGCGTGACAGTGTGGCCATAAAAACAGCGAGAACGAGGAAGAAGCGGGCGCGATTTGTTTTAAACCAAGTTCTTGATATTGGTATAATTTCATAAACAAGTGTTGTGTACTTGTGGATAGGTAGAGAGAGAGTAATCATTTGCATGGGATAGGCTGATCACGACCACCTTTCCCCGGGGGGGGGGGGGGGGTGACTTTAAGAGCAGTTTAACGCACCATAATTTTAGCTACATCACAAAGTTTTTCTCAAGCTTTCAAAAAGTTCATTCACCTTCCCTATCAGCATCAAAGAACGATCCATAAATACCCCACATCGCAGATTTCGTGGCCTCAAGCTAAAACGGGCGATAAACACTCGCGTTAACTTTACGACAGCAGCATTTGACAGGGTGTCTGCCAGACGATACGATGATATAAACAAAATTCGCGACGTCTGATTGAATACGCCTTGCCAGTGTTGCCAGGCTGCCGGCTGGTGTTGCCAGGCCTTAGTTGCGTGATATGTGGGTGATTTTATGGTGGAACGAGTAAAATTGATGGTGATGTTCTTAATTTGGGGTGGTAATGTTTGGTTTGTCTGACTGGAGAATTGTCAAGTTCTAGTCGTTCTATTGTTTGATACGGTTTGCGATGGTTTAACCTATATATAGGAAAGTATAGTACAGACAGCATATCGACTGACCACAATCTGTCAAATTTCTTCAATAGATTTTCAACTTAAGCACAATAGTAGAAGGTTAACGTTTGATTAGTAAAATTTTATGGATTCGGAAATGTTTACGTACTGTCTGTACATGTGTACAAAGAAGTCTCCTTAGTTTAAGAAGGGTGCAAAAGAGACAATTAACTTGACAATGTCAGAAAAATAAAAATATATAATCACTTGAAAGACTCTCCAAAAACAAACAGATCGTAAAATTGGACATAGATAATAATCTACCGAAACTAAAGCTGAAGTCATAACATAAATCTCGGATATGAGCTAATCTGTCTCCCGTCAGACTATCCAGACAATAATAAACACAGATATTAGAAAACAGTCTAAAATTATTTAACGCCGGATACAGATTTGGGTTACTTGCAGGAAGAGATCTTTTATTATGACAGATATTTTGCGGTTCGGGCAAAATATGAGCCACTTACTATTAGTGATGATAATTGGACGTCAAATTGTCGTTTGAAGTTTATGATCCCGGATAGTCAGACGAAACGTCAGTTATATATGGTGCGAGTTTCAAAATATCTCAGAAATTACTGGTCCGATTTGGAAAATTCGGTCAGTATAGCCAATTTCTCGAGGAAGGCTATAGGCTATTTTTTATCAGGGTGCACGGAATAGTTCTCACAGAACGCAGATGAAACCGCTGGCGGACACTAGTTAATGGATAAAATTGGATACGCAAATAAAAGCTTTTAATTAAAACTACGAACAAAAAGTGACGTAAAACAATCGCATCAAATAAAATTCGATTTAATCAACAACGTTAACTCGTTTACTACGCAAACAAACGAAACTGAATAAATAAAAATACAGTGTGAATCTTCACAAAATTAAGTGGTGAAATGAAGCTTCAAAATAATTTAGTATACTTGGAATTTTTAGACAATACTTAAAACTTTGACGGACAGTTTAACAGGTCCCAGATAAAGTTCTTGATAGCTATGTGGTAGAAGATACCATAAAAAGTTGTCAAAATTAAAAACATCTCTATGCCACTTTCTGTCAGTTACCTTTGAAACTAGCCGTGAATATTTCATACATAAATTTTCTAATTTTAACTCGATATTGGCAATAAAGAGACTAACAACAAAAGTCCATAAATAATAACAATAAACTAAGATAGGTGTTGTGAATGCAGACACTTCACAGAATATCTCAGGGGTATAATAAACTTGAAGATGCTATAAAGTATAAAGAAAACCATCTCTGGAGAAATTGCGGGATCTTCTAAACAACGAAATTTATGATTCGGTGAAGACTAATTACAGTGAATTCATGAATTAAATCGTAATCGTATTTTAATGGAGTGGCCAATTTTATGGAGGTACAAAGATTACCTATTCAATTTTGTATCTTCAGGTATTGCAAACCTTTTAATGTGAGTTTTAACTCAGATTGATCACAAAACTAAAAAATAAATAGAATCGATGATATAAAAATCACCCCCTATTTTTCTGGGCATCGAATCACGTGTGAACGGCTAGATCGATAGTGGACATACGTTGTAGTCCGAAGAAAAATCATGACTGTGATAAACAGAAGTTGCCCCGAATGCGGGTGAAACCACGGTGGCTAGTAATCAACCATTTTAAAATACCTCAAGGTATTTAAATCACTCAAAACTCTCACTAACGGATCATTAACAAAATTAGCAAAAATAAACATAAAAATATACTCCACTAAATAACCATGAAAATAAAGAGTAAGTAAAGGTAACAGGCTGTATAAAATGTGACTATCCACACGTTCCGTGGTTGTGCGAAATATTAAACGGTCCTGGAACGGTCCATCGCCCTTCACGATGATACCGTACGCGTTTTAAAATCAATATTTTCATTCGCCCTTAAGCCATATCTGTTTATTTTATTTACGTGTACATTTTCTTTGATACAAAAATTCTTTTGTTTTATGAAATATTTTTTCGTTGATTTTCGAAGCTATTTGGTATATTCGGCCAATTAAAACGCTGGAATATTGCCTGTTATTTTGTGAATGTTGAAAGAAAATGTGGAAGGTTTTTGTTTTGCTTTTTTTGGTATGTAAAAAATGTACCACTTTCATATTGTTTGTTGTGCATATGCCCTTTCTTCCATATTCTTCATTCTTCAATCTTTTGTATTAGATAAATTAATATTAAATAAGTAAGAGAAATTCTGAATATTGCCTTTAAATAATTTAAATTTTAATAATGTTTTGTATAACCCAATGTATCTACAACCTAAATAAAACTTAATTAAATGAAGTGAAAATTACATTGGTAATACAATATTTCGAGTACATATCATGAATAATAAATAAGTAAAGTTTCATCAAAATGCAGATAGGTGTTTACTCCGTAAAAGCACTAAGTGCTCAAGTTATAAATTATGTATGGCCTAAGTAAAGTATCCATTCGATAGATCGCTCCAATATTTTAAGTTAAACACTTGAAATTCTGTCTGAGCTCGACTTAAAACTTGACTAACTTTGACTTGGATTCAATTAGAAACGATTTTTATTAAATGTTCGCTTTTTGCTGGTTTTTGGCTTCACTTTTTTATTAGTCTTTTGCTGGTGTCATTTAAGTAGTCTGGAACTCTCTTTGTAAATCTAATCTATCAGAACCGTAGGTCTCAGTGGGTAAACCACCAACCTCTCAAGTACGAGTGGGTGACTTCAATTCCAAGCCAGGCAAGTACTAATGCAAGTTTTCTAAGTAAGTATGTGCTTCCTAAGTGTATCTCAGACACCAATGGCTAATTAAAGGTGAAGTAAAACATCTCGAGGAAACCTAGACTATAAAGTTGAAGTCACCAACTCGCATTAAGCAAGCGTGGTGATTAAGGCTCAGTCCGTCTCTGTGGGAGAGGAGGCCACAACCCAGCAGTGGTAGGATAAAGGGTTCGTTCAGACACGGCGGGAACCGCGCGATTTCCATGCGATTCCATGCGGTCTTATTTGTATGAGTTATTAAGTAATCGTTCAGACATAACCGCGCGGCTACCGCCAGAAAAACGCACGGTTCCCGCATGTCTAAACACCACACAGAAAACTCTCGACATTTTCAAGTACAACAATAAACTTACTTATTGTTTAACACATTTAATTCGTCTACAGCAACTCCGATCAGGAGTGCACAAATTGCATCGATTCGTCAATAGGCACTGCAGGTACAATCGCGAACAAACACGTCTGCTAAGTAATTACGGAGCTGACAGTTAAGCCCCACTCAGACGGGATTACGCTGCGCCGTTTTAACTGTACACAATGTTTTATTATCACATTTTTATTGCTATCTACTGAGGTGATTAGTTTTCACAGTACTGTAGCTTTTGTTTTTTCTAGAAGTTTAATTTTCAGCTTTTACTTTGAGAATTTTGTTTTCAGCTATCCCAGGCTTATCTTTATACCGAGTTCGTAGAAATGAATCTTTTCATTAGGAGTTACGTGGGGAAGTCTTACAGAGATGACTAAACTTTGGGTTTCCTAAACATGAGCTCGTATCGATGGTTCAGAACAAAAGCCTGTCAACATGTTCTCAAAAGGGATATCACGTAACCCATTGGTTAAACCCATAGGTAGCCTACATCCTACTGCATCTATATCGTAGCTGAGATGCTAAACTAAAGGCTGTTTTAGAAACGCGCGTCAACGGCGGGCTTTCATACTAAAGAGCAGTTTGTACCTTTTCTACCGATAGACTCGACCAGCATCGCGTGTTGACGCGGGTCGACGCGTTTAAAAAAGGTGGTGTAGCAACGGCCCCACCTATGATAGTCAAGAAGAGATAGATGGATGAGGAAGATATTAGCAACTATCCGGTAAAATAATATCAGATTTACACGGTTGATTATCACAACAGAAAGGAGCATTTACTCATAAGCAGAGATACAAGACTACTCCTAAAAACAAAACTATATCTTCAAATCATTCCGCAATGGTTGTGACAAGAGGAAAAAAATGCTATAACAAACAATAGAAATTAGCATGTCTATTTAGGGGTGTTCCCTTTAATTTATTAAGGTAGGGTGGTATAAACGAGCGTCGTAAAACGGCTTTTAGGAGATATTGCTGAACGCAGGATGGGGTAATGCAGGAACGCACAATCGCTGACTGTACTTACGTGATCCTCGAATATTTTTTATTCAAATTTTCTTTGGAAGATTTAAGTGTTTTTCTTAAAACAGAAATGTTGTATCTAGAAACTGATACAAGCAGTTAGGTTTTTGAAACGACAATTCGAAACGTTGGCAGTTCAAGAAGTCATGTAATAGTTTTCTTGGTAGATGGTATGATGGTTGGCATGGTGAGTACTTCCCACTTTCTTTCTCGTTATTAAATTACAGTCTTTCACTTGCGATTGACATAAAAAATAACGAAAAAGTTGAAGTAGTTTGACGCGACAGTGACACAATAATTATGAGCTTAACCTTGCAAATAATATTACTTTTAAAATTAGCTAACAATTTGTGTTCGCAAAATACTATTCTAGTTCAACTTAACCTACATTTCGCAGTCAAATGTTAAACTAATCCATAACAATATAATATAAAGCATTACTTTTACATAAAAAGGTCGCGGCCATTTCATTCATATTCCACAGCCATAATATTAGTCTAGACATACTAAATCTTGCTATATGTGTTAGGCCGATTTAGTTCAAACACGCAAGTTTAATAGAAAGGCTTCGAATATTACGTTTATTGTACCCATAGGTGTTTCAAAATTTGTTAATTACTTTTTGTGTCAACTTTAAAACAAATCATGTGTAAATATTTGTTTTTATTAGTTTTATTCGGTTAATTTCGTCAGTATGGTTTACATACGTATATTATTTTAGTATTTTTTTAAAAACGTGTTATTTTTGTGAACAATAATGCCGTACATGAACATTAGATTTCGCATCACAACAAAGATAGCAATGAAAAACACATTAAATTCAACCAGCAGGCAAAGACACCTGCGAGCGTAGATTAAAAATATTAGTATTTAAATCATTATTTTATGTCGCAATACAGTCACAATTTTAAAACACAATACACTCCATTTTTACGAGTCCAAAAATACCAATTTTCTTTTGGCGCACTCTCACATATTGCCATTCCGTTAATTAGTGTCATCTCCCTTCTAACAAGGTGAAAGCCTCGAAGCTCTTGTTATTGTGACGTTTTTTGACATCCTGACCTATATCGGATGTATTCCGATGTCTTATCTCCGGGGTTCAGGGGGGTGATTCTGTAAGACTTCATTCTTAATTTCGGATCTGAATCCGCTGTGAGTTTCTTGATTGGCATTCTAATACTAGGTTGTTAATTCGAATCTACACTAGCGCTACCTCTTGCGAACGTGTTTGCGAGTTGAACTAAATTGACTTCGAGATTTTGACAGGTAAAGTATGAGATGACGAAAAAAGTGGCATTCTATAGCGTAATTCCACCATCCCTTCGACNGGGGGTGATTCTGTAAGACTTCATTCTTAACTTCGCATCTGAATCCGCTGTGAGTTTCTTGATTGGCATTCTAATACTAGGTTGTTAATTCGAATCTACACTAGCGCTACCTCTTGCGAACGTGTTTGCGAGTTGAACTAAATTGCCTTCGAGATTTTGACAGGTAAAGTATGAGATCACGTAAAAAGTGGCATTCTATAGCGTAATTCCACCATCCCTTCGACGCCCACTTCGCACTCAAACCCGATTTAAAATGTCAAATTAAAAGCATCTATTTTACGAGTGAAAATAGAAGAAATTAGTTAAATAGTGTTTAAATAAAGTTTTAAAGTGAATCCCGCCAAAAACATTCTGTAAAAAACTAGCCAATTCTCGCTGAAGCTGCTTGTTTATCTCCAAAAAGTAATGAAATCTAGACAAAGTCGTGTTGGGTCTAAGGATTCTTACTACGACTTCTTTACTATTATAGTTAATGCTATATGACTGGCCGTTGACTTGGACTCACTAACGTTTAAAGAATTTTCAATGGCCAGGCATATAGCATTAACTATAATAGTAAAGAAATCGCAGTAAGAATCCTTAGATTCAGCACGACTTTGTCTAGATTTCATTACTTTTTAGAGATAAACAAGCAGCTTCAGCGAGAATTGGCTAGTTTTTTACAGAATGTTTTTGGTGGGATTTCACTTCTTTTTGTAGAAACGTGAGCTTATTGATACCTTAACTTATTAACTTTGCTTTCGCTTAACTTCGGAATTAAATAACCTACAGACTTGAAATTCTGATTTTTACGTATGTGATTGTAGCTTTCTGGATGATGAAAATTTCGGCGTTCTGGTATTATCCAGAGGTTCTCAAACAGAGGCCTGAAAATGCGTCGAAATGGTTCCAGTAAAGGATGGTACGGCAGTGTTTGCTTTGCGCTCGACTTGGCGGGGGCACTGCCGTGCCCCCAAATA
>NWSH02000535.1:4523606-4548431 GCA_002382865.2 Heliothis virescens
AAACAGACAAAACGTAAACAAGACAATTCAAACTTCAAACCAAAATATTGTCCACAGATTACTAATGATATTGTAAGGTAAGGATAGATTATATTCACGGCACGAATTTATTCTGTTTTTTTTTTACTTATTAGCTACCTCAAATTACTTAAAATAAAAAATAATTAATTTGAACGTTATATTAGCTAAAATTCTGTGTCAAAAACTGGTAAAAATAAAAAACCGGTAAATCTCGACTGACATTTTGTTGAGGGTGGTAGTCCCTAGTACAGTCTTGTTCGATTCGGAGCTCACTTCACTTCGCAAGTGCCTAGGTGATGCTTACAGAATGCAAAATCAAAGTCATTTTGAATCTTACGCGAAGTGAGAGTGAATAGCGATGTGAAATGCGAGTTGTTGTCTGAATTTTACAGAATCGACGTGCAGGAAGATTGTAGTAACTAACATATTTACATACATTATGACATGCGTTTGTATATGGCAGAGAAACGGATTCCGGATTGGGACTATTAAACATTATGCCTGTTTGTTTGTAGATGTTGATATCTGTAGCTTCTAAATGATATGTCTCTAACTGCGGAAATCAATATTCTGTCTACCTCTAGATTTGCTTACTAGTGATAGAATTTTGACATTAGCCCCATAAGTAATGTCAAATTCCTATCTCTGGTAAGCGAATCCAAAGTTAGACAGGTTATTGGGAACGGCCGTAATACGCCATTTCGTTCAATCAACAACATAAAATATGTTCCCATTGACTTTCAAAATAAGTTCTTATCTCAATCATTAAATAACATGTCTACAACAACGACTATCTGAAAAAAAACTTTCTATTTTCGTACCCAAATAACGGTAAACTGAAGAAACCTACCTACTTACATAACATTTGTTTAGTAAACCATTCAGTTTCCCTTTTAACCGGCAGCAACTATCAGGCGAACAGTTAAGACGTAATAAATAACTGTTTCACAGCCCACTTAACGAATGAACTGAAAAACTTATCTAACTCTTTGGAGCAGTAGGTACTGCCTCGGTCGCAAGTGACTATCGAGGTTGGAACGAACTACGGAAAAAAAAGAAAACTTCAAAATAAAAGAAGTTTGGAAAACAACAGAAATAGATAAATATTTGGCATCTTTGTAGTCTCTTGAAACACGAGTAGTTACTCTTATTTAACCTTGTATTAGTATAATCTAAGGTCATAAAAAAACTTCAATAAACTTTTTAATCTTGAATCCGTTGTCATTTCTAATATAGTGGTTGCCCTTTCTAGAAATCTGTTGTTAAAAATAATTCTTGACTTCACTACCAAGTCTCAAAATCTACAAAACGACCATCACTACCTTATAATTCATAAGAAAACTTCCACAAATAAAATAAAGCACTGCTGCGGTCAACAGTACAGGCACCGCATATAAAGTGGCATATCGATGGGGTTGCCTCCCCTAATGTTCACATAAATAATCATGTCCAGATCTTATCAAGTGAAAATACGACGCCAACCTGGAAAATAGTTTCCTTCTACCAATCCACCCCTTCACCCTTCACTAGTCACCCCCCAAGGGGGGATGGGGAATTTTAATTAGGAAGCCTTTCATACGAGGAGAAAAATGCACTACGGTCTTTTACGGGCAATTAAAAATGGACGAGAAATAGAAATATTCAAAGCAGATTAAAATGAAGGTGGGAATGAGTTTAAAGCAGACTGTTCTTCACGAATTTGCATTTAGAGTGATTGTTAGTTAATATTTCGGGCGTTTTGAACAAGGGTAAATTAATCTATCAGCTGTCTTTTGTTTTGAGAGTCTGAGAGTTTTTGGAGAAGATTGATTATATGATTTAGTGATCGAATTATAACACTTGTTCTGAATTCAACATGGCGGTTAATCATAAAAGGATGGTCTCGCCAGAAAGATAGTGATTTTTTGAAACCAGTACATATTCACTAGTTAATATTTACGTCGCTAAACGTATAAGTCTTATATAGGCTCATCAACCAAACCGAACAAAAACCACAATCACATAAAAACAGTAAAAAACCAACCACATTTATTTTATTTAAAAACTCCGATTAATCTACCGTACAAAATATTATTTCAGCGGCGCATAAAATGGTAATATAACCGAATAAACTTCATTGAAACGATGCATGGAAATCGTAAAAAAGCTAGTTAACCCGTCACTGTGTCGCGGGGTACAGTATGAAAAATAATAACGTTATGAGCGGTCATACATCGTGGACGCTTATTATGATTGTAGTCGTCAGTAATGTACAGAGTAGGGAATGCACAGAGAATACGAGTGAAAAATTGTGTGTGTGTTGATTCATTCAGGTTATTATTTGCGCTTTATTTAAATTATATCGAAATATGAGCTTTTTATAGTGATATGAAGATTTTAACTTTCGAAATACTGAAATGAGATCTATATTAACTCAATCGAACTCCCAATTTAGTTTAGACGACAACATTTGTTGAACTTTAACATTTCCATTTAATTCAATAACAAAATTAGTCCAAAGATTTATCTACCACAAATCTGTTTAACAAACCGTTGTCCATCTAAATCTACAGTCCTTCAAATTTGCATAAGCAAAACAAATAGGTATCCATTCCTAAAGCCTAAGTCTAGGCTGATAGCAAAATTATGCGCAATTCAATCTCTGTGTACAAACTCACCTATATTCTAACACTACATTGCTGACGGGGGCCGACCAGACCCGTGCAAATGAGCGCGCGTCTGACGAATGCACGACATTTGTACGGACCACGTTTGTTAACCCGCCACGCGTGGAATTACCAACATTACGGCTCGCGCGATCAACTCTATTAAATTGGTCATTCCGACCCCCAGTGTGTGGGTATTTTTTGTTCTGATAAGCTGTAGGCTTGTTTATAGTGCCAATAAAATTTAATTGTGTAGCCGTAACGAGGTATTTTAATGTATAAAATATGTATATTTGGTGGACATATTGTTAGAAGGTTAGGTGAATGAGCTTCTTTCGAAAATATTGATGTTTGCTTTGATTTCCTGTGGGAAATAGCTTTCCCAGTATTCTAGAAAGGAAGGGATTGAACGATAAATATTGTTCAAATCTTGCAAGTACCTATAACTAGGTGACTATGATAGTTAATGTAGATTTCAAAACTGAGAATGACTTCAGTTTTCTTCTCATAAAGAAAACCCCACACTGTGAGCCACTCTATCTCCCTCTTTTAGCTTCTTTATATCTTCAATACGGTGTTGTGTAACACACAGCGGTTTTACAAATATATATTTTTTTTAAATATTGTCATTCCATAGCAAAACACTGGCCAGTAATTTCGTCAAACTTTTACAACAACACACATTTTAAAAAGAAAATATTTCTAACACAATTGTTGGTGCGCTATGAGCAATGGTCGGTGGCAGGTGCACCGTGAATTGCGGGCAATTTCCTAAGAGTCTGCACGGGAAATTATTACATATTACCTTAGGGATAAATTTGAAGTACTAAGTACTAAACCAACGAAGCAATTTAAAATGGTTTATTTGAAAAACGCACACGTAGCGGTGTTGCGTTTGTTTTGATGGAATACGAAATTGAGACTGTCTCTGTAGTGAGGAAAACGCCCAATAACGTTTGAAAAGGAAAATTAATAATTTTAGGAGATCACTTGAATCGTGTTATTTATAATGTTCCTTTAGAGTATAACTATTTTAAGTTTAAAGAACTTTTTCAAAAATTATCATTTTCAGTTGGAAGCGTGAATAAAATCCTAAATAATGAATATTGCAGTATTTTATTATCAAAAACAAATCCATAACCTTAGGGCACAAACAAATAATTTTTTGTACATTTATGCATACGAGTATAAAAGAAACAAAAGAGCATTATGTTTAACCATTCAAATAAAGAACATGCGGTGTATTCAATTTAGGGCATTCAAAACAGAATAGGTATAAACATCAGAGATTCATTACTGCGTATCTAATCGCCAGTCACACGCAGCCTGCGCTTCCTAATAGAAAATACATTCAGTTATGAAGATTCTGATGTGGTATGCCAAAATAACACAGGTAATGATAAAGGGGTTGATTGATATGAAAGTTGAAAGCTACTGAAGTTGTCTATTAAGTGAAGCCAGTAACATGAGCAAAATACAATAAATAAATTTAGTGCAAGTGGTCCAATTCTTTATATCGTGCAATTACGAGATCCTTCTTCTGTTGCACGAAGCAACATTTCGAGTTTAGGGTTTGGAAAGAAATACCGATCAACCTACCAAAAGGCTCTGATGCACGTATCTCGGTACCCAAAAAAAACTTGCTTTCATCCCATATTTTACCAAAAGAAAATCATCTCCTCTTCGAACATCCTGGCTCCTTAATTACCCCCACAATATCGCCACATCCATTCTTTACGTTCTCCTTTTAAAAGAAACAAAAGGAGCATTCATCCCCACTCTCGGGACGGAACGAATTGAAATATCAACGCGTACAATGGCATCTGCGATTTTGAGATTTGCGCTTGAAGCCTGGCACTGTTGGAGGGTTAAGAGAATTATTTAAATGTGGTAATGTAAAATGTATTAAGTTGAAATGGCGGTGAATCGACCTGCTTTTGTGTGGGAATTTCACTGGTTGATGTGGTTTGTTTCTTAGCATCGTTGCTCCATTAATGAGAAGTCTGTCTTGATCGGGCACAAACTTTAATGCTGCAAGTAATCTATACTAATATTATAAAGCTGAAGAGNGGATTCCGGATTGGGACTATTAAACATTATGCCTGTTTGTTTGTAGATGTTGATATCTGTAGCTTCTAAATGATATGTCTCTAACTGCGGAAATCAATATTCTGTCTACCTCTAGATTTGCTTACTAGTGATAGAATTTTGACATTAGCCCCATAAGTAATGTCAAATTCCTATCTCTGGTAAGCGAATCCAAAGTTAGACAGGTTATTGGGAACGGCCGTAATACGCCATTTCGTTCAATCAACAACATAAAATATGTTCCCATTGACTTTCAAAATAAGTTCTTATCTCAATCATTAAATAACATGTCTACAACAACGACTATCTGAAAAAAAACTTTCTATTTTCGTACCCAAATAACGGTAAACTGAAGAAACCTACCTACTTACATAACATTTGTTTAGTAAACCATTCAGTTTCCCTTTTAACCGGCAGCAACTATCAGGCGAACAGTTAAGACGTAATAAATAACTGTTTCACAGCCCACTTAACGAATGAACTGAAAAACTTATCTAACTCTTTGGAGCAGTAGGTACTGCCTCGGTCGCAAGTGACTATCGAGGTTGGAACGAACTACGGAAAAAAAAGAAAACTTCAAAATAAAAGAAGTTTGGAAAACAACAGAAATAGATAAATATTTGGCATCTTTGTAGTCTCTTGAAACACGAGTAGTTACTCTTATTTAACCTTGTATTAGTATAATCTAAGGTCATAAAAAAACTTCAATAAACTTTTTAATCTTGAATCCGTTGTCATTTCTAATATAGTGGTTGCCCTTTCTAGAAATCTGTTGTTAAAAATAATTCTTGACTTCACTACCAAGTCTCAAAATCTACAAAACGACCATCACTACCTTATAATTCATAAGAAAACTTCCACAAATAAAATAAAGCACTGCTGCGGTCAACAGTACAGGCACCGCATATAAAGTGGCATATCGATGGGGTTGCCTCCCCTAATGTTCACATAAATAATCATGTCCAGATCTTATCAAGTGAAAATACGACGCCAACCTGGAAAATAGTTTCCTTCTACCAATCCACCCCTTCACCCTTCACTAGTCACCCCCCAAGGGGGGATGGGGAATTTTAATTAGGAAGCCTTTCATACGAGGAGAAAAATGCACTACGGTCTTTTACGGGCAATTAAAAATGGACGAGAAATAGAAATATTCAAAGCAGATTAAAATGAAGGTGGGAATGAGTTTAAAGCAGACTGTTCTTCACGAATTTGCATTTAGAGTGATTGTTAGTTAATATTTCGGGCGTTTTGAACAAGGGTAAATTAATCTATCAGCTGTCTTTTGTTTTGAGAGTCTGAGAGTTTTTGGAGAAGATTGATTATATGATTTAGTGATCGAATTATAACACTTGTTCTGAATTCAACATGGCGGTTAATCATAAAAGGATGGTCTCGCCAGAAAGATAGTGATTTTTTGAAACCAGTACATATTCACTAGTTAATATTTACGTCGCTAAACGTATAAGTCTTATATAGGCTCATCAACCAAACCGAACAAAAACCACAATCACATAAAAACAGTAAAAAACCAACCACATTTATTTTATTTAAAAACTCCGATTAATCTACCGTACAAAATATTATTTCAGCGGCGCATAAAATGGTAATATAACCGAATAAACTTCATTGAAACGATGCATGGAAATCGTAAAAAAGCTAGTTAACCCGTCACTGTGTCGCGGGGTACAGTATGAAAAATAATAACGTTATGAGCGGTCATACATCGTGGACGCTTATTATGATTGTAGTCGTCAGTAATGTACAGAGTAGGGAATGCACAGAGAATACGAGTGAAAAATTGTGTGTGTGTTGATTCATTCAGGTTATTATTTGCGCTTTATTTAAATTATATCGAAATATGAGCTTTTTATAGTGATATGAAGATTTTAACTTTCGAAATACTGAAATGAGATCTATATTAACTCAATCGAACTCCCAATTTAGTTTAGACGACAACATTTGTTGAACTTTAACATTTCCATTTAATTCAATAACAAAATTAGTCCAAAGATTTATCTACCACAAATCTGTTTAACAAACCGTTGTCCATCTAAATCTACAGTCCTTCAAATTTGCATAAGCAAAACAAATAGGTATCCATTCCTAAAGCCTAAGTCTAGGCTGATAGCAAAATTATGCGCAATTCAATCTCTGTGTACAAACTCACCTATATTCTAACACTACATTGCTGACGGGGGCCGACCAGACCCGTGCAAATGAGCGCGCGTCTGACGAATGCACGACATTTGTACGGACCACGTTTGTTAACCCGCCACGCGTGGAATTACCAACATTACGGCTCGCGCGATCAACTCTATTAAATTGGTCATTCCGACCCCCAGTGTGTGGGTATTTTTTGTTCTGATAAGCTGTAGGCTTGTTTATAGTGCCAATAAAATTTAATTGTGTAGCCGTAACGAGGTATTTTAATGTATAAAATATGTATATTTGGTGGACATATTGTTAGAAGGTTAGGTGAATGAGCTTCTTTCGAAAATATTGATGTTTGCTTTGATTTCCTGTGGGAAATAGCTTTCCCAGTATTCTAGAAAGGAAGGGATTGAACGATAAATATTGTTCAAATCTTGCAAGTACCTATAACTAGGTGACTATGATAGTTAATGTAGATTTCAAAACTGAGAATGACTTCAGTTTTCTTCTCATAAAGAAAACCCCACACTGTGAGCCACTCTATCTCCCTCTTTTAGCTTCTTTATATCTTCAATACGGTGTTGTGTAACACACAGCGGTTTTACAAATATATATTTTTTTTAAATATTGTCATTCCATAGCAAAACACTGGCCAGTAATTTCGTCAAACTTTTACAACAACACACATTTTAAAAAGAAAATATTTCTAACACAATTGTTGGTGCGCTATGAGCAATGGTCGGTGGCAGGTGCACCGTGAATTGCGGGCAATTTCCTAAGAGTCTGCACGGGAAATTATTACATATTACCTTAGGGATAAATTTGAAGTACTAAGTACTAAACCAACGAAGCAATTTAAAATGGTTTATTTGAAAAACGCACACGTAGCGGTGTTGCGTTTGTTTTGATGGAATACGAAATTGAGACTGTCTCTGTAGTGAGGAAAACGCCCAATAACGTTTGAAAAGGAAAATTAATAATTTTAGGAGATCACTTGAATCGTGTTATTTATAATGTTCCTTTAGAGTATAACTATTTTAAGTTTAAAGAACTTTTTCAAAAATTATCATTTTCAGTTGGAAGCGTGAATAAAATCCTAAATAATGAATATTGCAGTATTTTATTATCAAAAACAAATCCATAACCTTAGGGCACAAACAAATAATTTTTTGTACATTTATGCATACGAGTATAAAAGAAACAAAAGAGCATTATGTTTAACCATTCAAATAAAGAACATGCGGTGTATTCAATTTAGGGCATTCAAAACAGAATAGGTATAAACATCAGAGATTCATTACTGCGTATCTAATCGCCAGTCACACGCAGCCTGCGCTTCCTAATAGAAAATACATTCAGTTATGAAGATTCTGATGTGGTATGCCAAAATAACACAGGTAATGATAAAGGGGTTGATTGATATGAAAGTTGAAAGCTACTGAAGTTGTCTATTAAGTGAAGCCAGTAACATGAGCAAAATACAATAAATAAATTTAGTGCAAGTGGTCCAATTCTTTATATCGTGCAATTACGAGATCCTTCTTCTGTTGCACGAAGCAACATTTCGAGTTTAGGGTTTGGAAAGAAATACCGATCAACCTACCAAAAGGCTCTGATGCACGTATCTCGGTACCCAAAAAAAACTTGCTTTCATCCCATATTTTACCAAAAGAAAATCATCTCCTCTTCGAACATCCTGGCTCCTTAATTACCCCCACAATATCGCCACATCCATTCTTTACGTTCTCCTTTTAAAAGAAACAAAAGGAGCATTCATCCCCACTCTCGGGACGGAACGAATTGAAATATCAACGCGTACAATGGCATCTGCGATTTTGAGATTTGCGCTTGAAGCCTGGCACTGTTGGAGGGTTAAGAGAATTATTTAAATGTGGTAATGTAAAATGTATTAAGTTGAAATGGCGGTGAATCGACCTGCTTTTGTGTGGGAATTTCACTGGTTGATGTGGTTTGTTTCTTAGCATCGTTGCTCCATTAATGAGAAGTCTGTCTTGATCGGGCACAAACTTTAATGCTGCAAGTAATCTATACTAATATTATAAAGCTGAAGAGTTGTTTGTTTGTTTGAACGCCCTAATCTCAGGAACTACTGGTCCGATTTGAAAAATTCTTTCAGTGTTAGATAGCCCATTTGTCGAGGAAGGTTATAGGCTACTTTTTATTCGGGTGCGCGCAGTAGTTCCCACGGGAAAGCGGGTGAAACCGCTGGCAGAAGCTAGTTTATATATTTTGCCATAAAACACGGACGACGTAAACTATTATCACATCCAAATCGAAAGGAACACTAACCTAAAAGCTTGATTTTTTTAAACGTATCACTCGACACGTTAGGTATAGGAACACATTTTATACCAAACCATGAGCAGTTCCTCATTCCCACCTATTTTCTATCATCTAACAGTTCTTCTAAAATAAAATCCTCATGATATTAGAACAGATGGTCACCATTTAAGTGTATGGCTAAGGAGGAGAGGAGTTCCTCCTCACGTGACGAAATTTTTCAAATGAACTTTTAACTTCATCTTAAGACATTCTCAAGTCTCCTAGTTCTCTAGTATTTGGTCTCATAATAAATCTAAGGAATCTCCCGAGGACTGTTTGAACAAATAACAGAGAAAATAAACTCTTAAGAACTATCTCTATATGTATTATTTACAAGCCGTTTCCCTCGGTTTCACTCGCGTCCTGGAGCAACTCCTTGCCGCATCCGGATAAAATATAGCCTATTTTATATTACTCGGGAATAGTTTAACTTCCAAACAGTGTGAGAATTATTCAAATCAATTCAGTAATTTCGGAGGCTTTAGGCTTTAGTACAAACAAACAAACAAGGAGTCTCCTCTTTAATATATTATAGTTAGTACCTAAGTATATACCTATAGCTTATATTAGTATAGATTTTCCTAAACTAAGTTATTAAACCTATTTTAATTTAAGTGTAGGTCTGTCTGACCGTCACGACTTGTTCCCTGAGGGTTATATAGAAATGTCGTGTGTTCCCGCAGTTCCATTAAAGGGGAGCCTATAGCCATAAATAGTGTAGGCTAGGCAGGTACTTTATAATAACTTAATGACAGAAAACCTACTCATCATGATAATGTAAAGTGACAATTAAATGGTACTTCTGGCTTATTAACTGCGACGCTGATTGATTTTTGCAGTGCGGTTTCACAGGTACCAGATAAAGTTCTAGACAACTATCGGATATACAGGGTGGCCAAGTTATACCAGTCCTGGGAAAAATAAAAATTTTCCCAGGGCTGGTACAACTTGGCCTTTCATCCAGTCTAAGATTATCGTTGAGTTTTGGGACACCCTGTATACTGCCGTAGAAAAGTAGGCAGAATTAAAAATATTTATATGGCAGTATCTGTCAGATAGCTATCTAACACTCTATCTGGAACATATGAAACGTTAAGTAGTGGTTTTTATTTACATATATTTACAGGTATTCTAATAAAATAAAAAAACTAAAACATATGAAACTGGTCATAATAAAATGAACACATAGAGGTACGTGTGTTACGAAATACTCAGACGTTATTTAACTTTCTACTTTAATAAGTTATAATTGTTTGAGCAGTCTTTAAACTTGAGTGGCGTTTCAGTAGTCGGCCAAGTATGTAGTATTTAAAAGGAGCACTTTTTTGAACTGAAAATTGATTTATACGCGTTATTAAAAAGACTAATCTTGTTTGAAGTTTCTTAAATTTATGTTTGTTCTTGAAGTGCTGAAAATTGAAAATGAGCACAACTTTTCTTATTGTTTGAAAGTTTTTAGATTTTTTTAGTATTCTATACTCAGTTTTAAAAAATGCTATTAATCTTACACTTTCGTAGTGAGATACGACAGCTGAGAATTAATTAGATTAATGGTTTCATCGAACATTAATCATAGATACTGCTGAAAGGGTGTTAAAACTCAAATACTTTGTAACATGACATGTTAGGTTATTCTAAATTCTAAAGTCAATACCCTTTCAGTATTTCAATGCAACCTTTGTTCAACAGGGCAATTGAATGCGTTTACTTACTTACATTACTGAATGAGTCATTAAAAAAAATAATTATTGCTTATTTAATCAACAAATACGCTATAAATTATTCCAAAAATAAAACACCCATTCAAAACTGCATTAACACAATCAATTGCCATACATTTATCTACAGAATTACTAATACAATAAAAATTAAGCGGTTCCATGCTCTATTAAGGGCACGCCACACCAAAAAAAAATTGTTTAATTATTTCTATATTCCGGAGGTAAAGCCGATAAACTTCGTTGCTATCTAGATGTGGCCCACAAATTACTGTAATAGTTTTTGTGCTAATAACCCTGTGACATGCTACGGTGTGGAGACTGGAATTTATGTTGGCTGGTTCGGTCCGATTGGGTATCGGGATTGTTTTTCGGAGATATATTATGACAAGGACCCTGAATGTTTGTTTCGTTTATAAAAATTTGATGGTTTTTGCCTATTCTTCCGCAAGCAAATGTAAGTCTGCTTGATCTGAAGTTAATGAAATCAGGTTTGTGAAATAGAGATGAGCTGAAAGCCAATGGAATCTAAATTTAGATTTTGGAGGCCTGATATTTTGCCCCGGTTATCAGTGGCAGCATGTACATCTTTCGCATTTTCTTTTCTTACACCTGCACAGCAAATATCCAATATGTTATATTGTCGCCATTTACGATACCGTGGGTAACCTAAAATGGACCTAGCGAATATATATACAGAGTGGTTTATAGCAACAATGCTCTGTCATTTCTTAACAAAATAACCATAATATAAAGGGACAACGATGTATTGCACATAATTTAAAATAAAAACACAAGTGCTAAGCTTATAATAAAAGGCGAACACGTATAATCTCGTAGATTACCCACTGCTATAAACAAAGTTGCAGAAACTGCACAAGATATGCATCGTTATCTGCAACTTAGCTTGCACTCGTGTGCAACGTGATTAAACTACTGATTTAATTATGAGCAACGTGTGTGTGGGAGTCGTTGTATTTCTTGGAAATGAAAATGGATATTGAAAAAGATGGAATGATTTATTCGTAAACAATATTCGTAAGAGGCCAATTAATTGACAGTACAGAGTAATTGTACAGAGTATATGTGCATACAATTATTGGCAAATTTGCAAACACATTTTAATATCATAAATGCAAAGGTTTGTTTAATGTTCACGTATGAATTTATTTTATACCTAATCTTTCACGCAAAAATGGCTGAATGGATTTTATTGAAACTTAGCAGTCATATAGGTTAAACATTCGAATAACATATAGAGTATCGTAAGCCAGTGATAAATTCATAGAAAAAACCACCTTTCAGAAACTTTTTGTTTTCACAGCCTAAGATTTGAACATGAATATTGATAATATAAATTCATTATTAAGAAAAACGCTCCTTCTTATAAAACCAATACTTAAGAACAAAACACCAGTATTAGCAACACAAAACACATCTTAACCTGTACACTACAACGTGATTAAACTCACAGTTATTCTGCACGCGATCGCTGGTGTTTTCGTTGCACTTGAGATAACTGCGGTGTAATTTGTCCCGTACAGACCACCGGGCTACGGGATAAGAGGTTTTTGGACGACAAATATCAAATTGTAGATAGTACGGCTGTCACTTGCAAAATCTTTTCTAATTTAATTAAAATATATCATTGAAATTCTCAATTGCAATTAGGCGCTATAATTTTATACCATACTGACATACCTACACATAAAAAGCTTAGTATAGATTTTATTGCATTTTATCGGTAGGTAATGCAATACAACGTAGGTAGGCTTCAAGCTAAGCTAACACAACGCAACGCAGGAATGAATAACCATACAAATATTTAACGTTATTTTAACTGAAATCAAATGTGTCTGGTTTCATTTGATTTCAATTAAAAATAACGTTGTAATGTTGACGAGAGAGATATTTATTTTGTTAATAAAAAAGAACTTGTAATTTTTTTGCGGTTTGCTATCAAATCAGGATGTTGTTAATCTCAGATTAAGATTCTCTGTTACATTTAACGTAAACACGTTCCCTACAGCAACCGCACGCGCATAGCCTACAGGATTACCCAGCGCAATAAACACTGATATTCCCACATTGCATATAATCTCCTTCCTCGTTACTGTGTCTTGGCCAGCTGCACTGCATATTATAATTTTGTCACAAGGGAATATTATCTTTGTGACCTAATAACTAGAGACTAAATTAGCTCGCTATCGCGCTGACCTAGTAGTGCTATTGTAATTTATAAGACTTGCAATTAGGACTTGGGAGAATAGAGTATGCAGTATTTAGATGTGAATAACAATAGGCTAATGAGATCGTGTTGATTGATTAATTCACAAGGTGACTTTGTAAGGCTATTGCGTTCCGACTAGCCAGAAGATTTAAATATTGAAAATTGATAATTTCAAGCTGACTAGCTATTTCGCGCGGTTTCATCCGCATCCCATGTTACCCGCAGATAGTGTAGCGTCCCTACGGTGAAAGAATTTTTCAAATCGGTTTAGTATTTTTTGAGCAACTCCAATAAACAAGCAAAAATCCTCTTTAAAATATTAGTGTAGAAGTAAGATACAGATAACAAGCCGACCTTTTCTGGCTACGTTTTGGCATATATTTTTTACTATTACGAAGACGAAAATTTAAATAAATCCGTCCATGACAAAAACCATACGCAACATAAGTCATAACTTTTTACTCCATAACATAAAACTCCGCTATTTAATCATACAACATTAAGCCGCAGAAGTTGTAAGGCGGGCTATTCACGGCAAGTCTGGTGGTCGCAACTGCGCAAGTCGCGCGACTTTCATTGTTGCCCACAAACTCCAGTGGAAGTCGAAAACTATAGACTTGTGGAGATGTTAGAGAACCTAGACTTTGTGATTTATGCATGTTTGAACTTTGAATGGGACTATATTGCTTTTGTAATGTGTAAAAAGTTTAAAGTTTTTAAGTGTTTGTTAAGTAGCAAAGTTGAGGAGTTGCGTGCAGCTTAGACTTTTAAGTTCGGTGCTCATTTACAAAGTTTATTTATTTCGTAAAACGTTAAATTTATTTACATTAATACTGGTAGAAAACTGGAACTACGGGACTGGTGTCTACAAAGAGTCGCTCTGATTTATCACTTATGTAAAATTGGTAATATCATATTGTAATCTATGCTAATATTATAAAGCTGAAGAGTTTGTTTGTTTGAACGCGCTAATCTCAGGAACTACTGGTTCGATTTGAAAAATTATTTCAGTGTTGGATAGCCCGTTTATCGAGGAAGTTCCTACGGGAAAGCGGGTGAAACCGCTGGTGGAAGCTAGTGTTTTATAATCACTACAAATCGTATCTGCCTATTAGAAGTCTATCAAAAATATTTATTAAGGATCTACAGATTAATTATGGTAAAAATTTACTTGCATTTTAAATCTTAATTTAATCAAAACTCAGTTTTTCAAACTTTTAGAAAGTTAAAGTTTCCCACAAAATGCAAGACTTTATTTTATAATGCATTTAAATATTCAACAAAAAGGATTATCTAATTGAATCGCAAACGAGTTCTTTAAAGATTCCTTTTTCTTAGAATTCTATTCTTTCAACCCTCTGATACAATTTTTAAGGGATGCAATTAAGAAGTTAGTTTATTTTAAAACAAATGGTTTAAGCAATCAGAGTTTACTTCGAGTTTTATCAGGTAACTGGGGAAGCAATCTTTTTGAATTTATCTTGATTAGCAAATAGAAGATTTTTAGCACCTTTATTTATTTTTTTATCGCTAATATAAAATGACAAGTAAGACTACGAGTAACAATATAGATCAGTCCCAGACAAAACCTGTTACAGCCGAATACTGAAACGGGACTCAATTTTAAGGACTGCTCAAACATTGGTGTTGCTGTCACACTCACGTCAATTTCAGCGATGGAAAAACTTCTAAGTAGGTCTTGAAATTAATGACAATTGACTATTTCGACATTGTATATTAAATACGTAATACAACATCACCAACTTGTGACTACACCCATGTTATGAATAATATTACTTCAGCCATTTAATTTTCAACAGCATATGCCTATTATATGACTTTACTAGCTTCTGCCAGCGGTTTCACCCGCGTCCCGTGGGAACTACGCCGCGCCCTCGGATAAATAGCCTATAGCCTTCCTCGAAAAATGGGCTATCTAACACTGAAAGAATTTTTCAAATCGGACCAGTAGTTCCTGAGATTAGCGCGTTCAAACAAACAAACAAACTCTTCAGCTTTATAATATTAGTAAGATAGATTAAGCTTTGCCAACATACTGAAACTCTTAAACTCGTCTGTTGTTTGAATGAATTACAGTTGATGTCACTGCTATTAACAAGGATTAGATTTTCGCACTCCAAAACAAACAAAGGTGAGGTAAAGGTAAAGGTGATCTAAGTTAGAAATGAGAATATTAAAGCACTTAAATAACAAACATGCAACTCCAACGTTTGACAAACTAAAACAAAGTAAACACCTAGTTGGATAGGTACTTGCATCTGCTGAGCATTATGTCAAAGTTGAGAGCTAGAGACCGAAAGTCTAATCTAGGGATAGGGTGATTAAACTTCGGTTGCTTGTCTAAAGATTAAGGTTCATACTTGATGTCTAGCCTTCGTGATACATTCATCTCACCTAGACCTTATCAGATGAAAATTCCATTCTCGGATAAAAACCTCATGGCCTTCCTCAATAAATAGGTTAGCACTGAAAAATTTCTTCAAATCGTTCCAATTGTTTCCGAAGTGAACGTATTAAAATTATAATCACACTTCTCAGCTTAACAAGATAGCCAATCAAACAGACAAGCGAAAAGTATCACAGAGACAAAACACGACCTACCACCCACTTACTCTTAACCCAGTACACAAACATATAAAGCAAAAATGTTAAAAAACAAAAAACAAAAATGTTATCACAGAGTAATAAAAAACGAAAGGTGAAAGACTCGTGGTCGGCGATAAGGACTGGGAGACAAAGATGGATGGGCTCGCCAGAAGCGCTATCACGAACCTTCGCTATCAGCTTAGTGGAATATTTTGTTTAATTACATTTTTATGGTGGGAACGTGGGACGGTATTTGGGAACCTTGCTTGTATATGTTGTTGCTTGTATGGGTATGAGACCCAGTAATCAGGGTACAAGCAATGTATTGACTACCGTTAAATTATGGTGTTAAACATTTTGGGGCATACTATCACACTACCAGGACCAAAACAAATGTGCCATTCGAAAACTTGTTAAGGGTTCCCAATGGATTAAAGCCTAAACATACTGACTCAGTGAGAACCTCCTTTTTGAAAAGTTTAGTAAAAAATACCTAAACTGAACTATGTGTTTTCGTATAACAGGATGACCTAGTCCATTTAGTATTAATGAATCCATTCACAGATCACACTTAACCATTAACAATTAACTATTTCAACCTATAACCTCATCGTCAAAAAATACGAATACCTTAAAACGCACCCCATAAAATAGCAGAGGTATCTAACAAACAAATGTACCGATTATTTTCGGTCAGCCTTATCTTTGCATCCTTTTCCGGTCTTAATTACCCCATTACGTATGACTCGGTTAAAATAACCCCTGGTTTATTTTATTTGAACGCTTTTCGCCGAATATTGTCGTTCAATTTGAATTTGGTTCCATTTTATTGGGCACTGTTAAATAAAGTTGAATTTAATTTTTATGGGGTTGTAAATGTATGGGACTGAAGATAAATTTAATAAGAGCGAGTTGTTTACACAATTTTAAATGTCAAAGGTTTAATTGTAATTCATGTATGTTTTCAAACATAAAGTACGAGAGACATCAGAACAAACAAAGACAGACAAACTTCCATACTTCAAAATATTTTTGCAACAGAAGACTGCACTACGTTGATCAGCAGCTATATAAAAACAATAAAAACTTCACCAATTTATCAGCATCCCCAAAAACAAAAGAAACGAATCCCTTCCTCCTACCATGCACTTTTATTAATATTCAAATGAAAAAAGTCCATAAAACCGCTGAACACGCGGAAGAGGAACTTTAAAATATATAAAAACAAAACAAAACACAGGCGAAGTTGCGGGCAGACGTATAGTTAAAGTTCTGAAGAAGTTGCGGAGTATGATAAATACTTGGCTAGTACAAAACATGTAGGTATGGAAAACAGTGGAAGTGTAATCGCTGGCATGGGAGCACTTGAAAGGCGAAAATGAATGGTGGTAGCTGTGCAATTAAAAATATACAAGCTATGCACTTAAGTACTACTGCAGCATAATATTTCAATGAAGTTCATGGCAACTAAGAGATTAATAGAATGTATATTAAAAGGGTAAAAATTTTCATAATCCATGCTTATCTATAAAGAATCCCATATTAAAAAGAGCCTACAAAAATAATTATATGGCCAATTAGAATCTTTCCCATAGACGTTATGCTATGAAACAATAAAAGCTTACCAAATTACATTAGTCAGCTAAATAATACTAAGAGTCAGATTCATCAGCAAAATACGTAAAATCCCACAAAAGCTAACCTTAATTTACTTTGATCCCGAGTTATCCAACCAACTGCAATAACAAATTCAATTTTCTCTCAAACGAGCGTTAGTCCAGCGAAATTGAAAGTGCAACAATCTTGTAACATTACTAAAACATCCACTAACATTACCACATCACGTCCCACACCAACTAGGGGTAATAGCCTAGTCTATAAATCAGAACAACTACCATTCGATGGTACGTATGAAAGTTTCGTGCTAAACAAAACAAGAAAACTAATAATTGTTGTTATTTCGCCAGTTTCGGCGGTAAATAATGTTCAAGCGGCTGAAAGATTTACTGCTGGCTGTTCTTTTGTTTTTGGGTAGGCCTTCGACTGTGTGATACAGTCAAAAAGTGAAGCTTATGCACACAAAGAACAATCTAAAATACTGCTAGGAAAATAGTTAGAATTTAAAACGTACAAACGGAAAATGGGAAACGAACAAACCTGCTTTAAATAACAATCACAAAACGAACATTAAGAATGCAATACAACTTGATGCAATAAAACGCATAGGCATAAAAGAACAAAGAGCATCGATTTGAATAAACATGAATTCATAAATATTTCCGAATACAAAAATGATTGCAAACGAACGAATGGAATAAAAGGGTTAACAACTGAGACAGAAACTCTGACTGGAATGGAACAGTTTGATGGAGAACAAAGGAATGTTAGGAGAACCTCTCAAACAGCTCTCTAAACTATTTCCAACGTTACAGGCATTCCGACTCAAGGAGCATTTCAAAATTCCTCAAATGAAGGAAACATAAAATGATGTTTAGTAATGCAAATCCTGACTCAATTACAATCCCCCCTATTAATTCCGAGGTCTTCAAATTTTACAACCGTTCCTTAGTAATTCCGTTTTATTAAAATACACAAGCATTATATGGTTCACGGCGAAACGTACAATAAAATTTTAATTCTATCCGTTTTACATTCGGGAGCAGGGATTTTTACGATTTTTCATTAAATGGACTATTTTTATCGAGTCGCCAATCAACATTGGAGTTTTCCGACTGGAATAAACAAAACCAGGAAGTTTATTAGTCGTATTTTTCGCAGTAAGCCCTTGTCCCATCTGATAGTTGAAAAATTTAATTAAAACCTGTTTTTAGATAACGTAACGAATCTCAGTTTCGGGGAGAAAATATTATGGTCGGCTTTAAAAAGCGTTCCGAATTAAGTTCTCCCGGCGACCGCTTATCTGTTTTTTGCCAGATTTACTTCCTCGTCTATGGACACCACCGAAACTGTTTTTAATCTGGGATCCTTTTATTCCAAATCTTTGGGTCAGAGTAATTACTTGTTTGCAGTTTTATATCTACGAGATTTACGAGCGTTCTAATGAAGCACCCTTTGATAAGTAGATCTTTTGATAGCAAATCTTTTATGGGGTCTTATTTTGTGTGTTTATTAAGGATAATTACGAACGGTCCTAAGTTTATTTCGTCTGTAAAGTCTTCACTGTTACGGACAGCGAAATGTACAATTGGATTGGACTCGTAAACAATTAAAGTTCTCAACACAACGATTGTTTTGTCATTAGTTAGAATTCACAATTCGAGACATTTAAACTCCGTGGGACGATTGCGGTCGTGAATATTATAAGAGTGAGTTTTGATAACAAGCTCGTAAAATATTTGGAGTATAGTGAGAAATTTTACCGTTGTGATATATGATTTATAAACCGTATCTTTTGTGAGAGTTATTCTTGTTTTATGTAACGGCTATTAATTTCGTCTGACTTTCCATTTCTTATTTCTACTGCTTAAATATAATTATATTTAAGCAGTAAAATGCTCAGAATTATTATAATAATTCTGAGCATTTTATATGATAATGGTTATTTTATAGCTAGCAAGTCTGTAAAACGAACTAATAATAAAGTGGGTACGATTTCTCTCATAAAATATATAAAGTTATTTTGTTATTATTATATGTATTGGTGATACTAAAATAAGCTAAATGGCATTACATTAGCCTCATAGAAGTTATGTCAAATGCCTACCTCTAGTAAGCTAAATAACAGATAGATTATTATTAACAAAATTGCATATCCTTCTGTAAGATGGCATATCATCTGTCAATACAATTGACCAATTAAACCAGACAAACAAACACACGCTCTCCATAATGAAAAACATGCCGCTTCAGCTACAAATTTCTCCAAAATTAGCATCATTCCTTGATTGAAGTATCCAAGACAAGAATCCAAGTGCAAATCCTTCAAAAGGCAAGTTGCCTGCATTAATCACGGTGAGCAGACGATAACCGCAAGGCGTGCAGAAATTGCCGCACTTAAAATAATTTAAGTCCTACCCGCAAAACTTGGCCCATAAAGAACGGAGGACAAAGTCCCCGGAAACATTTTTCATTACACCAGTTGAAATTTCTCGCCAATTTCAACTGTAAACAATTATAAGATGTGTCCGGTTTCGCTAATTGCTTTCTTCTTGCTTTTGTTTTTTTTTCTGTTTTTCAGTGGTTGGTTTATTGCTGGCATACTTATTTATGATGTAGTTTTGATTTTGTGTTGGCACGTGTATGTCTTAACAAAGAATATACCGTCAACATGTTTCACTGGTTTCCCTTTTCCTTTAACTTAGCTGGTACATACCAGACGGATAAAGATAAGGAATACACAAAATTTTAACATTTTAATAAATTCGCGGAAATTGAAACAAAAACTAAACGCAAATCCCAAAGGTCTAACAAACACGTACAATTCCCCCCAATTAGATACAGTAAACACAGACGAAGAAAAGAAAGAAAATCATAAAACCCGAACAATGGAACATTTATTAGAAAACATTAAAACAACGAATGAATTGAAAAACCGAACGGAGTAGAAACATGGTCCAGACAAAGGTAGGAAATGAGAGTTTAAAATGAAAAGGTTCTTCATCAAAGGAATTGAAGTGGAAGGAGTTTCTTGTACTTGAAATAATCTTTGTGTTACTTACAAACAAAGCAGCAACGGCAAACATCTGCGAAAGAAATAAAGAACACGTTAGTTGCATTTCGAAGACGAAGTTTTAAAGATACATGTATACTTAAAATTTATTCAGTGAATGAATTATGCTTACATAATCGCATTATTAGTCTAAATATTTCGACTCACAAAGAATGGAAGACCGTAAGATCCTGAGTATGATTCCAAGGTCGTGAAATAATCATTGTACAGACAACAGCACGCCAACGTATACGAATCTGTCAAATTTTACCAACCAAACGNAAAATAAGCTAAATGGCATTACATTAGCCTCATAGAAGTTATGTCAAATGCCTACCTCTAGTAAGCTAAATAACAGATAGATTATTATTAACAAAATTGCATATCCTTCTGTAAGATGGCATATCATCTGTCAATACAATTGACCAATTAAACCAGACAAACAAACACACGCTCTCCATAATGAAAAACATGCCGCTTCAGCTACAAATTTCTCCAAAATTAGCATCATTCCTTGATTGAAGTATCCAAGACAAGAATCCAAGTGCAAATCCTTCAAAAGGCAAGTTGCCTGCATTAATCACGGTGAGCAGACGATAACCGCAAGGCGTGCAGAAATTGCCGCACTTAAAATAATTTAAGTCCTACCCGCAAAACTTGGCCCATAAAGAACGGAGGACAAAGTCCCCGGAAACATTTTTCATTACACCAGTTGAAATTTCTCGCCAATTTCAACTGTAAACAATTATAAGATGTGTCCGGTTTCGCTAATTGCTTTCTTCTTGCTTTTGTTTTTTTTTCTGTTTTTCAGTGGTTGGTTTATTGCTGGCATACTTATTTATGATGTAGTTTTGATTTTGTGTTGGCACGTGTATGTCTTAACAAAGAATATACCGTCAACATGTTTCACTGGTTTCCCTTTTCCTTTAACTTAGCTGGTACATACCAGACGGATAAAGATAAGGAATACACAAAATTTTAACATTTTAATAAATTCGCGGAAATTGAAACAAAAACTAAACGCAAATCCCAAAGGTCTAACAAACACGTACAATTCCCCCCAATTAGATACAGTAAACACAGACGAAGAAAAGAAAGAAAATCATAAAACCCGAACAATGGAACATTTATTAGAAAACATTAAAACAACGAATGAATTGAAAAACCGAACGGAGTAGAAACATGGTCCAGACAAAGGTAGGAAATGAGAGTTTAAAATGAAAAGGTTCTTCATCAAAGGAATTGAAGTGGAAGGAGTTTCTTGTACTTGAAATAATCTTTGTGTTACTTACAAACAAAGCAGCAACGGCAAACATCTGCGAAAGAAATAAAGAACACGTTAGTTGCATTTCGAAGACGAAGTTTTAAAGATACATGTATACTTAAAATTTATTCAGTGAATGAATTATGCTTACATAATCGCATTATTAGTCTAAATATTTCGACTCACAAAGAATGGAAGACCGTAAGATCCTGAGTATGATTCCAAGGTCGTGAAATAATCATTGTACAGACAACAGCACGCCAACGTATACGAATCTGTCAAATTTTACCAACCAAACGTTAACCAACCTCCATTGTGATAAGGTTGAAAATCGAGTGCAGAAATTTGACAGATTGTGGTAACTTGATGTGCTGTTGTCGGTACTTTTTCACTTGAATTCTTTCGAATCAGAATTCAAGCCCGGTCGACGACAATAGGCTGGCTCTTATAATAAAAATCAAATTGGCGAAATATTGGTGTTATGGTCTATATCTTTATAGCAATACATATGTTTAACCCGTTGGAGATATTGTTATGAAGGTAAAATGTTTTGGACATAGTAAAATAGCGTAGAGGTTCTCTTATGAGAATAGAACATATCTCAGCTTGAGAGTTTGTTAGTTTCGAGAGGATACATTGGCAAACAGCTCTTAGACTTGACCTTGGCCATGAATAAAATAACATATTCTTCAGATTCTTGTCTTGTATGAGGGTCTCATCTTTCAAGTGGCAACTATATTTCAGTGCGATTCATTCTCAAGGTCAGATATCATTCTTAAAACCTAGATGCCTGCATGCCTAAAATTAAAACCAATTATAACCAGACGTTTTCCACAACAGAAATAAACTGCAATTCATAAATGAATGAAACAAGAAAATTAATACAAACAAAACAATATCGAAATTAGAACCATTTAACGTAACAAGCGTTTCAGAGGACGAATTATACAAATGAATACAATTTACCTCGAAACGGACGACTCAATCTGTTACATTTATTTACATGCAAATTAGTCAAGTTTATCATATTGTCGCTGTCGCCTGATGAGTAACGAGACCTCTTGAGATTGACAAAGTTGGAAATCGATGTTTTAATTGCTTTTGAAATGATGGAAATGGAAATTGTACATCTGGGACGGTAGTTTCTTTAAATAAGGTTATTTAAACACAACGTAAGTTAGCTTATGATATCGAAATGGTTTTCTCTGAAGCATGAACATTTGCAAAATTAATTTTGGAGAAAATTCACACACAACTAACATCAGAATTTAGTCAGAGTTAAGCACACGTGCGGAAAATAAATTCAACACGCTCGAAATGAAGCCGAAGCTTTGTAGCATTGCCTTAAGCCAAACATGCAATTCACACAACATTCGTCATTAAGCAGAATGTTCAAACAACACATTTCATTAAGAGCTGCAACCACACAAGTCTCGACAAAGAGCAATTTCTCAAATCTGGGACGGAATCCTTCATCCTGTGCTACCAAATTTCGGCCTAAACCAGGCTTTGGCGAGCGTTCGCGAAGTGTCATTAGTTAAAATTACTGAACTCTAGCTATCGCTCCCTGGGAAGCAGTTGACAAAGTTTGCGAAAGGGCCCAGGATTACCCTTCTGGTGTGGTGCAAGCGACAGGAGGGAGCGTGGATGAGTTGACCACGAAGCGAGCAAAGATTTGTGACGTTCTAGAACATTCCGTACAATTCATACTTCGTTGTAAAATAAATAGTCCTATCCTGTACAAATCTGACACGTATAAACACTTGAAAGACACACTTAAGTTGAAGATTAGATTAAATATGATCCAATCTCGAACAAGCAACAGAATCATTTCAATCGCAATCACTTTTAACTTGCACCAAGGGACTATCCAGAGCAAGAAGCCGGTGTTTCCCTTCATACACAAGTACAATATTTTAATTATTCTAGACTAACATTGGTAAAGTTGTGCTGTTACTGTAATTATTAAGTTCCCGTACCCTTGCGGATTTACAGTATTCACATTTATTTCTGGTTCGTAAATGTGGTACAAAATTTCGGAGACAGACTGAATGCTCCAGTCAAACATGTTAATAACAGTTTCAGGAGTTTGGCAAGTAAACACGTTTCAGTTATTTGGTAACTTAAATACTGGAGTATCAACAAATAGGCGAGATTGTTAGGAATGTAAACAATGTAGTGTAAGAAGCTGAATTAAGAAATGAATAGGTACTAGGGTGTTTCATTTTTCCAAAGTTGTGATTTTCACATGACTTTGCTTTTCCCCTGAGTCTCAGTGTTACCAAAGATACGTGTGCAAAATTTCATTAAGATTGGACAGTATTTAAAGGTTGCACACATTGAGCACTTTTACCAAAAGCAATGTTTTTTACTTAGGTGCTTCTATTATTCTACTGTAAGTTATTTTCCCTGTAGTTTTTAAAATCTATGTATTTTTATTGATTATTTACAATATATATCTTCTATACTTATAATAAATCTGTAGAGAGGTCAATTCTGTACCTTAAATATATTTCCAAAATAACTAGTAGGGGGTGATTAGGGATCGATACTGATACCAAAAATGCAATCAGTAGAATTTTTGTCTGTCTGTCTGTANTGTATAACCGTTATAGAAACAAAAACTACTTGACGGATTTCAACCAAACTTGGTACAATTATTATTCATACTCCTGAGCAGGTTATAGTACCTATACTTTTCATCACGCTACAATCAATAGGAGCAGAGCAGTGAAGGGAAATGTTGGCAAAACGGGAGAAGTTACTTAATTTTTTAAACTTCCGTCGCGTGTGCAGCCTTTATGGTTAAAGCTACACAGAAATTATTATGAATGATGAAAATGTTCTTTTTTAAATTATATAAAAAAAATACCCTACAACGTCTTAGGTTTATATTTTATGGTTTACTCACAATAATACGAGTAACTCCCGTTAGCTTAACAATTCGAAGCTTTCTGATTTAAATATTTTTACGTTTATAAAACTCTCAGAACTCGTGCACGAAGGTTTCCGTATGAAAAATGAACACATCTATTACCTACAAATAGCCAAAATCCAAAACATGGTATTATTAGAATTTGACATCA
>NWSH02000535.1:4564102-4608249 GCA_002382865.2 Heliothis virescens
TTTTTTTCAATTTCTTCAATGTACAAAAATGACTTTTCTACAGATTTATTATATGTATAGATCTTGTTCAAGACCTGTCAAACGTTGAATTTAACACAAAAAGTTCGTCTCTGAATAAAGCTGCCGAAGTAAACAGCTGCTTAATTAAATCAATTTCGTAACCAATGAATCTCTTGATAAAACTTTCACAGCCCTAAATGGACACCATGAATAACCCAAACACAATTTACCTTAAAGAAACTGCTAAAGTTCTACTAAAGAAAGAAATTAAGACGAATGTTAGAAAAAACGTACTACAAATAAACAATAAGAAACTAGTTAGGAGCAATTCGACCTTAAGGGAGTGTTCAGTTCATAGCAACTAAATGGTTTCGTACAGAAACGATTCAATGGCCACCTGGGTCCCGGCGGATAGAAAAGGGACAGCAAATACAGTTACAATAGAATTACAAAGACGAGCTGTTGTATGACGGCTAACGTGGTGCAGACGACTGGAAGCCCTTTGAACGGTTCTGTCGATGTTTCATTTAGTTTTGAGCTTTAGATGGAGACAGACGTGTGCTTGGAAAAATAATTAAAAAATATTGTGTATATAATATAGTATAGTAGTAATATGATACACCGTGTCATAACCCTCCTGTTGGTTGTAGGTACCACGTATAAGGGTCTTGTATGCTCCACATGCAATTCTACATTTAGAGTAAATATTTTGGCTTAAAGTCGTCCAACGTTTATTTTCACATATTCTGTCGTACCCAACTTAAATCTTTTTAACACATACCGCCGAAGGAAAGTTTTCCAAGCGTATTTTCTTTACGCGCCACTATTTATTTATTTTCCTCCTAAAAATGTCCAAATATTCCTAATCCTGAGCTCAATTCTATCACATTTAAGAAAGTTACGGTCATACTTACCATTTATAAGGATAATCGGGGCATCATTTCTATCTATGAGCATGTTTACTGCTAGTAAATCCGCTTTTGCTTGTATTTCGATTTGAGAGAATACAGGCTGCTGAGAAATGCTAAAATCCTGCAGTTCATACATTATTCGTTACCGTACTGTCGTATTCCTGAAATGTTTTCGGTTTCAGGTTGAATGAATCGAATGTTTGTCTTCAACGGCTTGTGTTCACATGTTCACATTTCCTACAAGAATTTGGTGGAATACTTTTAAATTTTAAGTGATGTTTACTAAGTACATATTTTGATCTTACTTAAAATATGACCAAATTAAGAAACTATCTGCATACCCAAATATCACCATGCACAATCAAAACAAGGCCCGTTAGTTAGCGAAACAGGTTGCCCATCTGAATGCAGTGGGCAACAATAATTCATATCTGGACACAAAGCAACTGGCTGAATTAATCTCGAGGCTCCCGAGGGCAACAGACATGGTCATTCAATTTGAATAGAAAAAACTATTCCAAGAGTAATAAAAGACTGTAATTTAGTTGTAGTTCCAACTGCAGAATTCTATTTTTTATTGAAAACGAAGCTTTTGTGTTTTGAGAAACTATTCTCGAGAGTTTTGTTCGTGGATGGGAAACTTGATGAAACGTATAGTCATCAGAAACTGATCCTATCTTTACGTAAAGCCAGCCAACGTTAACAAATAGCTTCCATTCTTTCTTTACAAATTACTTGATAGACATCTCGATATAGACCTTGTTTAGTAAAAATACAGAGTGTTTGTTCTGAGCAAAACTTTTTGTAGAAAATACCTATTGATAGTAACAACTTTCTGTACCTATTTTAGTGGAGAATATTTTTGTAATTTTAGTGGAGGGTATTTCGCATTTAGGTAGTTTTTGTCACGACCTTAAGTAGTCTAAATGTAGTGTTAGGATAAATGAAGTAGATCGGGACAAACATCAATTTACCAGTTGTTCTAGTGAAGATAACAAAGCCAATACAGTCCTTAAACCTCGGATAACATTGTAAAAAAAATCGCATCATCAAAAACTAGCATACATTGCGCCTCATTTCTGCACATAGCAGATTAAGAAACACCTACTAGATTTACCCATGCATATTCACAGCAGTTAAAATCACTATTTACTTTAATACCGTAGCCAGACGAAGCAAGGCAAAATAAAATCTCCACGTAACATTGTAACAGGGAAACCCCGTGGGGTGCTCTTAATTAAATACGGCCGCGATTGAAACCTCGCGCCCTGAGAAATCCAATTTTTCTTCGGCTTTTTTCCTCAACTGCAACGTGAGTGAATGAATTGGTAAGTCAACATAATTAAAGAGTTACTAAGAATGCAGATTCATTGGTGAAGATAAATCAGTTGAGATTGCTATTCGTTGGCTTTCTATTCATTGTACTTTTCGTTATAGATAGTGTTGAAATATCGGGTTTATATTTCTTGGTTTATTTAGCAAAAGTTTCAATGACGTTGAAGTGATACTTAACACCTCTAGCAACATCTATTTAGTCCGCTTTTTAACCATCTTTCTTTATAATTTTGGCAGTTCTATTTTTTAGCTATTTTAATACAGCGAATTAATTCCTTTGATGTTAAACCCTAAAATTCTATCTTATAACGTAGCCACATCATTAATTCAACCTAACCTTTTATCTCAGCATCAAACTAAAATAAACTTTGCATTTTTAATATTGAAAAATGTTAAGCAACTTCTTCACACCGTGGAAACTCTTAAGAAGGATATTTTGACGAATATTTTGCGTTGACTCTTTATTAAAAATTCAAATACTAAGATAAAACGGGCTTCTCAAACAAGGCCGGAGGATGATCATGATTGAACATTTTATATTCAGTACAGGGTTCTAACGAATGAATATTTTAGCAACGATGTAATTATGTAGACTATTAGTTAATGCGCTAGTGCGTTTAGTCTTATGGAGGTTAAATGGTGTAAATTACTTTGTGGCGAGAAAGTGTGCCTTTGTAGATGGTAATAGAAGAAAATATCAGACTAGAGTGGAATGTAGAATTAATAATGTTTAAATTATCTCATTAAACTATGCGAAATAGAATGAATGCAAAACACTGGATCCAAATTATCCAAAGAAATGAGTATGAAGAGGTGTAAAGCGATTTTTACAAAAACTGTAAATCTTTGATAATTAAAGATTCGTCTAAGAAAGAAATTGCCCAAAATAAATGGGGGAAGCGGTCTTTGAAACATTTTATTTAATAAGACTTTGTGCAGCCCTTCGTACATAATTGTAAATTAATTGCGTTCTCAGGAAAAAGGGACCTTCTAATGGCTAATTAGGCAAACGATAAATATATTTTGAACGGGAGCCCTCCGTTTCTTTACAGTGTAACTTTTGAATTATGTTATCGCCTTATTAATATACATCATACGTAATTAGGTGTTTCTGAACGGCCGTAATTGCTTTATAATTAATTAATTTAGGTATTCCAAGAATTTCTACGTTATACGAAACTTTGTATATGATCCATTCTATTCTATAGAAGTATAATTAACGCTGCCAATGCTGAACATAATAATAACAAAAGACTCAGTTACAGATAAAGCCTCAGTTAAGATAAAACATACAATGAAATAAAACAAGTACTAAGCCTTTGTATTCAATGCACCACGAAAACAACAATTAATGAAAAAGTGGTGGAACGTTGAGCCACAAGTCGAGCAAGGCGGTGGATTCCACCAAAGTCCACTGTTAAACTTTAATCACCGCTTAATTAAAGCCGAGTAACTCGTACGTGACCAGTATCCCACACCACACATGCTCCAGATACTCAGCGGGAGCTCCAAGATCTCACAAAGGAAAAATGGCCAATAAATTCGTTGTACCCTTATAAAACTTAATATCAAACATGTTTAATTTATGGCGGTATCTCGAGGTAATATTAGAAGGCAGTTTGGTACAAAAACCTGTTAATGTAAACGCTTTTACGGGAGGATATTAATAAAGTGGTCCCACGTTGGGCGCCAACAAGGCGGAGTCCGCGAATGAATTCCACTAAGTCCGGTGCAGAACTTTAATCACCGCTTAATTAAACTGAAGTGGTGTCCACGTGACCCCTCAGTGCTGTGCATGCTTAAGATACTGGCTCAGCAGGAGGTTCAGGAATGCACTACAACACTTACAAGAGGGAAGTGTAGTCCACCACTACACAACTTTATTTACAAGGCAGGGTGCCTTTAATTGCTTAACTTGCAAAGTCAGTATCATTCACTTAAAGAAAGTTGTAAAACAAACTTCAAAATATGGTCTATCAAGTAACTTCTTGAACAAACCAACTCAGAAAGAAAAATAAACGTAACAGCTCATACCATTTCAAATAAAACGGCATTTGACGTAACGAGCTCACGCTAAAAATATATGTGCATCCCAAAAGTGATTTATTCGCGCCTAAATAAATAAACGTACATCAGAAGAGAAGGCTATACGCGAAACATATGAAGATAGTTGAAGACAGTAATTTTACGCATTATATAACCCGTCCCAGGGCAAAGATGTGGACATTCGTCATCCGACTTCCGAGCGCGGCGGACCTGCGCCATGTACCCTTATTTTGAAAGGACGGATAAACTTGTATCCGCTTACAGATTTATTTTCCGCACATAAATTATACCAGGGTCCTCGATTTATCTGTTTTTGTCAAGTTATAAATTCTATGTATTTTGTATAACATCTGCTGACTGGAATATGTGACGTGCATTTACATACATGTTACGTATTCAAAAGTAATATGTCTTTAAAATGTATAATATTTCGTGCCCCTCGTTGGGCGCCATTTGCAAGTAATACGTGAAAGCAATAAAGTCAACCAAGTCACATGTGAAAATGTGACTTGCATAATGTTACGTTCACTGCCTATAAATTCCATTTAATTAAAAACGTGACTGTACAAAAAAGTCCTACTAATCTACATTTATTTTAATGCCACCGTCGTTTGCATTATCCTGTTTCATTTTGGCACATAATATGGAAAACAAAAGAAACGTTTGGTGCAAAAAATACATTTACAAAACAAGGTGTTACGGCACGTCGACGAGTGATACAAAAACCGATATTTCTTTGAAGGTACAAAGCCGAGCCTGAAGCCCTTTGCTCTAACTCGAAACTATTTGAATTCCCTCCCCTCTATATCGAAAATTCGAACGCGCCATGACACGGGACAATGATACATATTTATCTAATAATATTTATAGCCGTCATGAAAAACAGCCGCGATTTTCTCGCCGCTCTTCCTATTTAAAGTTCAGATGTTTTATGGGTGACGGGACTTTAGATGGCGAATCTAACCTAGCGCTCCATATTGTTATGGAAAATAAATCGGCTGTCGCTGTGTAAGTTAAAGCTTTCGAAACCAGCGCGAAGACCTTTATATTGCGGATAAAAGAGAAATATTGTCTTTTAGAATGTTGTCGCAAAGATTCAAGCACATAAAGAAGCTGAAGTAGCCAATTCTTCGTTTTTAATGATCGACAGTTTCAAAACCAGAACGATTATATTGTTTGAGCAAGGCTACACATATTAATCTGCAGTTTATCATTCGTCAAACATACGTCCTCCCCAGCGGGCTTATCCGAAGGCCAAGTTAGGCCTACATCACATACAAATTTGTCTTGTGACGAGATATTATCAAAAAGAACCCTTCCACGGACAGAGGTTCGATCAAGCGTCTCGTTTATCAAAAAAAAAACGGGGAAGGACAGTCTCCGGATAAAATTGGTGGGCCTTTTAAAGGCAGATCCTTCGATGAATTTATTATGCTACCTAAAAATGTCAGCCACACTTTATTCAAGCGAGCGAGATAATGCAAAAATGTGTGTTTACTTGCGATTCAGTAAACATTATACAAAATACAAAGATACTTTCCTGATGTACCTACATATATTCGGAGATACCTTTTTAAACACTGTCTAGAATTTACTGAAATTATATGCTGTTCATGACCATGTTTTAAAGGCTTCGAGCAAATTATTTAGGTCATTGACATTCAAACAAACCTTACGATAACGACAGCTTAGAGTATCATCAAAATGCACATATTCCCACATGGCAACTTTTACAAATACGTCAAACAATAGCCCTTCCATGGCCCATCCCATAACGCAAGGTACGGCCGGGAAGCAGGTGGACTAAGGCCCGATGAATTACAAGGGGACAGATGTTCTGTCGGGTTTTTAACTACCGCACAACTTTTATACGTCATCCAGAGGATCCCGTGAATTGTTTGTTTATGTGTTTGAGGAAAGTGCTGCGTTTGGACCAACTGTGAGCGTTCACATTGTACAAAAGAGTTGTATAAAGTACAAGTTTATGGAAGTATGGAGTATTTGTTTTTTAAAGGGGACAAGAATTTAAGAAAGCAATAAATAGTTCAGAATATCCAAATGTTTTTACAGGACGTCCCAAAACATACGTAAGACAAAATCGTTACATCGCCAAACCTCAACGCCGGTTTTTTCAGCAAGAAGGCCGTCTTACATTTTAATATCGGGCATCACCTGAACGACGCCCACTGGGGAAATTTATACCCAACCTATATTTACCTCATCAAAAAACATAGCTTGGAAATCAGTCACCAATTACTTACACAACATTGCCGGAAGTCCCTACGCTAATAACCATTATTGTTGAATTAGTATAAGCATTAGGTGTCACAGTGGGAACATTAACTTGACATACTCGTAATTGGATGTTTAAACAACACGTCTTGTAGACTGCGGCAATGAATGAAGGAATTATGGATCATCGACTTTTAGTGACCGGAATTGAATGACTGATTTAAATGTGTTTATCGTTGTTTGTATTATGAAATCGTTAAATGACTGATAAAGTTTAGATTTAACAGTCAAAACTGGATTTAAGACTACCACCACCTTTGTTAATAATTTGTCATCCATTAAAACTGAACAATATAAAAGTTGAACCTGACATGATCCTGACACTTGCTAAAATTGTTTACTCAACTTTCCCCGACAGTCGTTACAAGTGCCAGTAATCCAAAGCAGACATAACGAATAGCTCATTTACATCAAAGGCAATCATTAATAACACTTCTTCGTCATAATAATTTATGAAAATGTCACCACTAAATCAGGACATTCACTCAGCACAAGAAGGCGTTCTGAATCACCGTTTCACTGCGTATTATTATTGCGTGAGTCCTAAATCTAAAGATAACGTGTTCCAACGACGTGGGAGGGCCATCAAAATCCCTTTCTATGTTTAAAATAAAAATTTAACCCTAAAAGCAGTTTCATTTTATGAAGGTTCTTTATGCCCTGCGGCATCGTAGATGCATTTATTTGTTCTTATAAAATTGTTATTACCTCGTTCCACAATTTCGTACTTTCTTTTCACCGGCGGTTTATATTAAGTCGGTGGGATGTTCGGTATTAAACTTTGCGGGTTCCTTTTAATACTGTACGAAGTCTTACATTTTTAAAATATACGTCGCTGAATTTGCCGTGCTTTGTCTTGCTTTGGTTTTATTATTTCATCTGCAGATTTAATTATGTTACGTTAGTGACATTTTTTTGTACTGGTAGTATATTCATTTACTTCAACAATGTCTACTTATTTCTGTCGATTGTTTAAGATAAGATCTAAGCTATCGGATATTCTCACAAATTAAAATTGCTAGCAGAAATACATAACTGCTCGGCCATTTGAGTTCATTCCGCTACTTGAACAATTTTAAAACTATAACTCCACCTCTTGAAATATAGCTGCAAAATACATCGAAGAGCTCGTATATCATTGAAACAGTGCATCATGGTACAAACAGACACGGCGACACTCGGCATTTGCACACGACGTTTGTGACGACACTACAAATGTAATATGTCGCTCTCGGGACCGCCTGAAGAAATGCTTTCAACAATTGCACACATTTTTGTGTTCCCCTGACATTTTATTTTTGTGTACTTTTGTGGTGAAATGTCAGGTAAATAATCAGAGATTGTTTGAAAATGTGATATTATTTGGCTCGCTTCTCGAATAAAACTAGGCTGGTTGGAAAACAAGCACAAATGAGAATTTTCTATGCCACATATGGCACAGCTGGTTTTGACTGTTAACTTTCGTAAGAGAATGACCTATTTAGCTCAGTAGCTTCGACCAGCGGTTTCACCCACGTCCCGTAGGAAGAGCTCTGCGCGCACGGATAAAAAGTGGCTTATAACCTTCCTCGATAATCGAACCAGTAGCTTCTGAAATTAGCACGTTCAAGTAAACAGACAGACAAACTCTTCAGCTTTATAAAATTAGAAATAGCTCATGATAAGGCTTTAAAATAGACCATACAGCTATTAATACTATCAGACCAACTGTTTGCAAAAACCCCGCGGAACTGACGGATGCAATAAAACCTTTCTAAAGACACGATCCCCGGAAAATTCCCATGTTCGAATAAAAGATATTCCAAGTTAAAATTTCTTTCTTGTTCCCCAAACTCGATTCCATTGCTGCAACATTTCATAAATATTGAGAACAAAGGAAGCTTTTAAGATCTTTCTCTTAACGGTTCGTTTGGTACAGGTCCTAGAGTATACGACATATTTACTGTGCAGTAAGTTCTAGGTTAGTTTGTTCTTCAACGGTTATAACCCTCGTAAGTCTTGGAGCTCAGTGGCAATAAGCAGAACTGCGGTTTTAAATCTTTGCGCTACATTGAATTACTTGTGTTATAGCAAATTATTATGTTGCTGTAGGAATAAGAAGAGCATTTCTCTTAGTTATGAACACAGCTTAGGTTCAGAAAACATCTTGATTACTTATACTAGAAACAGCAATATTATAACTTGGTTTCACCGTTGCTGTATGGTTGATTTTCAAAAACAGTGTACCCATGTGCCGTCAGTTAATTAAGCTCCGTGTACCAGGAAGTAAGCGTATAGTCACCGGTAAATCAGATGTCTGAGACTTCGCTTTGCTTCTTTATGTTACCGAACTGAGACCCGGGGTACCATCTAAGGCTTGAGTAGGAGATGGTACCCTGGGTCTCTCAGCTCTTAGCCTCTTAGATTCTAAGTGATTTAAGCATAAAAATTAAAAAAAAAAAAACAATAACAACCTGTTTTTGTCTACACCTATAGGTAAGAAACGGGCAACAAACAACGCAAACGTGATTAATCTTACTGAAATATACTTCTGCCACACTTCAACCCACTCAATATCTGTCGCATTGAATATAAAAGGAATATATCTGCAAATACGCAATGCCGCTCCAAATACACAAATCAAATATATCCGAAACTGTATTGACGTACCTTTATTTAGAAATTTAGAAAGTTTCTAAAAATATCGTCATATTAATCGTCCTACTTCAAGATTTCTGAGAATAAATTTTTCAGAAGGAATAACTGATGTACAACTGTTCAGTTTGATAAAACATAATTAGTAAATAAGTAGTTTCAACATTAACATAAAGGAGATATACAAATATGTAAGAAATTATAACATCCTTATTACAAATATCGTACAAATGCAGGTACCAAATAAATCACGCAACTATTACGCCAATTACGCAACGGTCAGACTTCCCTTAATCCGTATGCTCGGTCCCAAGTAAGAAAAAGGGCTCGGAAGCGACCCAACTTATAGTCAGCCTCCATGATTCAAATTGATTTATGCTCGCCGATAAGCAGATCGAAAACTTTCCCAACTAACCATTTTCAGAAGCTCACACGGAGTGGGAAAAACTATTGTTTCACTCTTCAGTTGCGTAACACCGAGTGCTATTGTAATAAGTTATTGGCGGAAGGATTTGTGGCTATAAGTTAGCCCGCGCACGGTGCCCTGATTCCACAGATATTGATCTTTCCAAGTCGGACGCCCGCCGTCGACGGGAGAGAAACGGTCACAGTTTAACGAAAGGAAACACCACAATCTAATTACGTTCTCCTTCTTTACTTTTCAACGTCCTTCGTAAACAATTTAGTGTAACATATTAATTAATGGAGCAATTAATTAATTCACCTATCTGCTAGATTAATATACCATTCAGAGTAAAATAACAACACAAAGTATGGGTTTGATTAAATGTATTTCTGTAATAACAAGGCACATTACAAGGGTAAAAAGAAATGAATATCCGTCAAAATGTAGTAGCCATTTCGCCACAAATGCGCCCTCATCCATCATAGGTAATCGGAAACGATCATTGCAAAAATGAGTATAATTTACTGTGAGCTTCGCATTTTACAGTCGACCCAAATTGCTGCCATTACATGCTACATGACACTGCGGTACACCATAACGACTGTCCATTTTGTTCAAAAATGTTTTTATATCCAATAATCCTGAAACTATGGTAAGTCGTCCTATGTGACTTTCCTAGTCTTCTTAAAAGGAGGTCCAGTTAGTAATTTCTCGTCCCTTCGCCGTTTTTTGATTATAGGAACGACACATTTCATGGAACTCCCGATAACGATCCTCTCCATCACACGGTACTGTTTGTCGGAGAAAGGTCTCAGAACGGCAAAACTTACGCCCAACGCCTTGCCTTTCAGCAGATCTTCACGTAACATGGTGTTGTCACATAAGCGAGTCTTGATATACTTGAGAAGATGTTCTAAGTCTATATTGGTGAGTTTAACTAACGCGGCGATAGCAATTTTGTCATGGTCTTCAGAGTCTTTGAGCTCGACTTCTAGTTTGATGTCGCTGCCGCCTGATGGGTATATTATTTCTTGGAGTTGAAAGCGATTCGGACCGGCTCCTACCATTAATGCACATCTGAAATTGTTCTGCCTACCGACGAGCGTGTTCAACCAGTTGGAGTTTCGTTCCAATGCCGCTAGGAGGAAGTTAATGAAATCGCCTACTTCTTTCTGTTTCTTGTAGGATGCGATAGCAGCCAGAGCCACCTCTGGCAGTTCCGCGGCCTTGTCGGCCAGTTCACGAGGCTTTTTGATCGGAGGTCTTTTGCTTGCCATCGTCACTGTCAGTCGCTTGAACAAACTCTTAACACTTCTAAAGATATTTCGAACACGTTTAGTCTGAAAACGTAAAATTTTGCCGCTTTTAGAAAAATTGGATGAACAAAAATATTTTTGGTGACTTTTTTTCCGTTTGAATTTTGGTGAATGTCATCGATTGAAGTTTGGCCGCAAAATGTTTTTTTACATTTTCTTCTTTTTGGTGACAGCATGAATGGAGGTCAAAGTTTGGTCGTGTATTTCAATAATTATTTTTAAAATAATAAACGTGGGTCTTAATTCGACTTGAGGTTGTTAAAGTATCATAAGTCACAAAGTACTGATTACGAGCAATTATTTCGCCTACACCAGCCGCCTACTGGTCTATCCGCCAATAAAGTGCGTAGGTTGAAACGCAAACCCACATCATTTAGATAATTACTTTATTCCAACGCAGTAAAAACTCCGAACTGGAAATAAATGACGGCATCGAAGTTATTTGAAACAGTTAATAGTGATCGTAAATGCAAAACGATTGGAATTCCAATAAACTAGTTTTACTGAATGCAAGTTGTGACCAAAATCATTGGTTTTCAATGCGGTGAAATCACGGTCGGGTTTTAGTTCGAATTTGTTCTTTCTGCATTTATCTATATGTGTGGGGACTACTATTTCAAAGCAGTGCAAAGAATATTAAAAATAACCGATACACTAAATAACAGAGGCCTATTCACCTAACTCTTATTTGCATTTTTAAACTTCTAATGCATTTCTGACCAAATTAATTTAATACAATTTTTCTCTCACTTTTACATACATATAGCAAAACCTTGGTAACTTAATGGATATCCTTAGCAACAAATATTTATATATTTTAGAAAATTCAAAGCTGAGAATGCTACAACCTATTACTGATTTAAAATATTAAAAACAATGCATATTTAAGTAGTGGTCCCACAGATTAGTTAATAGTTACTTAGTGTAATCCCCTGACTTAAGCACGTACATACATATGTACATAGTTTTAAACGAGCTTATAGTGCGCGAACATTAGATCAGTTGGTGCAAGAGCATCGACCTCTAGCCTCATACATATTTACTATTTAAACGCAGTAAATTATGCTTAGTATTCGTTCTGTCATGGAAAAAAAATACTTCGTACTTGCTAACTGTGATACATTTAGTTTTACTGTAAATCATGTGTTTTGTGCCATTTCGATAGAAGTTGAAAGTGTCAAAATTGACTATGATGTTGGTCTTGTATTTTCATTACGGATATGCTCTCTCTATTGGATGAAGTAGGCAGAAATGGAGACTTGTAGGAGACCTACGAGGTCCGAAAAATGGACAAACTAAGGCCGGTGAAGAATGGATGTAGCTCTCCAAACACTTCTATACCTTTCACACCTCAATACCTTTCCACAGAGTTCTTAATACAAATAGATAATTTTTCAGGCTTGCAATAACGCATAAAGAGGATATTCAACTACACGAAGGCTAAAATATAGACAGACAGATAGTTCAAACACAAGCACAAATTGTAGAGAATTAAGGTAATATGTCTGTAAATTACAGATTCGTAAGTGGTGCTCATGTAGCATGACGGTTTAGCTAAGCACCTGTCATTACTAGGCCTATTGCTAAACTGTCAGGTTATACCAACAGGTGATACTACAAGGATACCTACGTATAAGCGTCTGTTTTTCTCATAATATTTGTACCTTTTGTTTTGTAGATTTCTTTGACGGCAGCCATAATTTTGTTTATATTTAGGTGGGCTACCTGATAAGTCATAGTTATAAGTCTGGTCAGACCATGGCTGTTTGTTAGACCTGACCTAAGCTTTAAATCCTCAATTGGACGCTGCTGCATCATCATAGGCCACAGGACATCTAGGTTAGATGATTGTGGCAGTGTTTGTCACAATCACGCTGCTACAGTTGCTTCATATAACGTTATCTTCTGGGTACATATTCAAAAATCATGAATTCAAAAACGAGTCGAGACTCAAAACTGCCAGTTTATCGTGTCAGACATTTTAGTTTTTCGAAATTAGCCAAGATATAGCAAAACACGATGAGTAGATACAATAGGTACGTAAGAACCTACCCATGTAGTAACCAATATCTAAGCTAGCAGAACTGGTTACATTCGAAGTGAGATATGATCTAATATTTGGCATGCCATCATCGAATCACCGGTCGTGCACCAAAACCGGTTGCTTATCGACTTTTTGCTTGTTAACTACATCATTAGTGAATATTGCGACGCCAAAATTGATAGAAACATCATGTTAATGCACGGTGCAAGTATAAATTGAATTGTTGATTTGTTGATTATTTATAAAGCTATTCATGTATAGGTAGTATTAGGTAGGTATATTATGAAGATATTAAGGCACTGAGGTTGACATGATTTTTATTAAGTTCCCAGTACCTTATACGCTATATTATCTAAGACAGGAACATACTTGGTAGTTTATTAAATACATGAGGAAAATTTTCATTTCTTCTTAGTTCATAAGTTAGTTTTTAATTAGGTAGGTAGGTACCTACTTCCTAATAAAGTAATACTCACCTAACTTGGTTTACCCCAATCAATTTCAATAGAAACTTGTAGCTACTTCTATAACTGTATTTCAAAGCACCTAATAACGTTAATAGGGAACCAATTAGTTGGCCTTGGTTATAATTTGTTCAATGGCTGCTCTTAATTAAGTGGCCAAGTAGCTACGTGCAGGCAGTGCAGGTGTAGACGTGAGTAGGTACCTACTGCCGGGTTCGACAGACCGGCAAGTCTTGGAATATCAATTTTCAACATGTAGGGTCGATTCGATGCACTCAAGTGCACACGGCTAAAAACTTCACAATCTACGACAGGTACTGACTTATTTCACCTACACCAGAGGTTGATGTTTTAGTAAAAATCGACAGCTTCACAAAAAAAAAATATCAACCCTCAATAAATAAAATCAGCTGTCGATAATAAATAAGTAGGTACCAAGAACCTTATTGTACACAACATAGAGGTGATAAGACCTACAGATCACTTCCCACCTACTACTTATTTTTTATTAGACGTCGTTACAGTACCCAACTATAAATTAGCTAATCAAACAGAACATTCGTGCGGAAACATCGCGGTCGGTGCAGAAAAAATTACTAACGCGAGAAATTGCCTTTCAAAGGGAAATAGCGAACGAGATCGCGCCGCGTATCGAGGTCAAACAATATACGAACGTAGTTATATAGAGCGTTCCGACGCAGGCATGAGCCAAATAGGTTAGGTCTAACATCGTCAAAACAATATAACTTACCGAAAACAGCATTCACATCCAATAGGTACCTATTCCGTTACAAGATTCGCTTCAACGGTCGTCGGCAATGCTGTCACTCACGCACACACACACAAATACACCGTAGTAAACGTCATAACCAACGTTTACATCGTTAATTACACTATTTGGCGATGTTTTTCAACGCTACCAACAATATATCACATGTAGAACAACTTTAACTTGCACATATAGCGGTCACCAGTCACAAAATGTTAACGAATCATAGAAAAAACGTATTTTTTAGGCAAAGACAGACCTAATCACCACTCCTTTTCTCTCACGGATTTCTGTGATAGCGAACAGCTGCGGCGTGTGTTGTACCAAAACAAATACATGTAACGCCATCTGTTGGCGCTTCATGTAGATTTTGACATGTGGGGCTTGGTGTCAATGCACTCTGATGAACTTTTGAAACTCACAATTGAAGTTATTAACAAAGATGGCGCTGTATTCAAAGTTGTGACTTCGTAACAGACGACGCATTAATTCTTAAAAAAAAAAGACATATTATTTTACCTAATTATTCAAGTAGTGTGATGGTACTTATATTATTATTAAAAGGTAAAAACCATCACTAATTTTTTTTTGTGAATTTGACTTCAGAAAATGATTTTTTTTTGAAAAAAAAAACAAAAAATAGTCATAACACAAATAATTATAAATCCAAATACATAAAAAGATAACTCCGCCGTAACAGTGTATGACACTGCCGTGACCAGGATTCGAACCTGGGTTACTACGGCCACAACGTAGGGTCCTAACCACTAGACGATCACGGCTATCGGAGCAGTTACTACTACATTTGAAATAGCTTTTCACTATCAAAACGTAAATTTTTCTATAATTCAACAGCATACATACAATCCTAGATAGTTATCTAACATATCATGTTATAGAAAAGTAATGAAAATTTGGCACTATCTATCAGATAGCTATCTAGAACTTTATCTGGAACCTGTGAAACTGGCCATAAATAATTATGAAGAAAAGGCGAATACAGGTACATATTGACTATACTTTATTTAATTTCATGATGGTACAGAGAAAGTCTAATAGTTTATTTACTTATGTATTAACAGTGGTACGATAACACTACATCTAAGGGTCAATTCACACCGAGACGCGACGCGACGCGACGCGGCTTTGATGTAGCGCGACGCCGCGCGGCGCCGCGCGACGCCTCGCGGCGTCGCGAGACGTATCTTAAATACAGAGCGAATCGCGAGATGCAGCACCGATCTTGTACGCCGCGCGTCACCGCTGCGTCAAGATGCGTCGCGCTGCGCCGCGCTGCGCCGCGCGGCACCGCGCGGCGCCGCGCGGCGTCTCGAGGTGCAGCGCAACGTATCTGAATTCTCACAATTAAATGTGTATCGTTTCGTGTAGTGAATAAAGTATATTTTGAGTCGCTCTATGTAAAATCTGCGTGCAGCGTCGCGTCGCGTCGCGTCTCGGTGTGAATTGACGCTAACGTGACTTCAAATCTGGGGTACTAAAGTTTACACAAAATTAATTTAACATTTCTGAAATTAGCCATTTTACTGTTTTGTGCACTTTTTAGTACAGATTTTCTCCTAGCTTCACTCAAGCAAAAGTAACAGGGTAAAATAAGCTACCTACCAGAAATTAAATATCTGATTTCAATAATGAAAACATGAAATTCACAAATCCCTTTACACATCATAAAAAAAAGCATTGTTTCTGTCTCCTGTAAATTAACTTTCCTAATGCTATATATATTTTTGTAGCTAATTTAAATTCTTTTGTATTTTTTTTCTTTTATTTTTAAGTTATTTTATTTTTCTTTTTTGCAGATGTTATGGCTGATTAGTTTCCGTCCCTGGACTTGAAGGACCATAAAAACCAGCCAGGTACGATACCTTACAAAACATCACGTTTTTTGTAAGGGATCGCCATAAAAAACTTATTTCAACATCGTTCCAAGTATTTGCTGACAAAGCTGTAACAGAAATACATAATCAGTGAAAATTTCAGTTCAGAAGATACACCTGGTGACTGACATACAAACAGACGGCAAAGTCATAGTAATAGGGTCCTATTTTACCCTTTGGGTATAAACCCTAACCCTAAATGAAAAATCACCATTTTAGGAATATTGGGTAAAAACAGTTTGAACAGACACTGTCACAACAGTCACAAAAGACCGCTGGTACCAAGGGTTGATTTTTTTTTAAGAGGCAGACTAGGGTGACTGCGGCATTTCACACAGATTGTGATTATGCTTATTCCCTTCTTAATCTGTAGGTAATTATTTGTTGTATTTTCTAAATATTATAGACAGAACTGTGATGCACAAAATTGATACTTCAGTACTGGATAATCTATCTTAACAACTACATTAAGCCTAGGTTTCATGAGGTCAGATAGGCTTTCGCTCTATGTAAAACACTGGTACTCAGTTAGCTGGATACGGTTTGACCTGAAGCCGAGAGCCGACCCTGGAAGCTGACTGGTAGACAGACTAAAATGATTGCAAATGTAGTCAGTCTGTTCTATATCGACTGTTCGGTGTCCCTTTACGGAATGGCTAGCCGATGAGTAATTCTACAGGCATACTTACTTTTCTTTTAATATTAATACTGGGCTTCCATTCAGAATCATTTAAACTTAATTTTTAAAATAAAGAAATCAAGCGGGAAATCATTGTCAATTTTGAACGATGAACATTGTCATATTTTGACATTGACATTCGCAAATACTGTCACTTCTATTAATTGCCAGCCGAGAAAAACCTTTTATCATTCGTTCTTTGGTTCTTTACGTGTTTTGTTTAGTCTGTTAATTTGATCGACATAGATCGACATCTTATCATAGGTAGTAGATCTCCTCACCTCCTCATTTGATTTCCAAAAATATTAGTAGTAGGAAGCCACCTGCTTCGGGGCTGCGGGTTATTCGAGAGAGTTACCGCGGCCCTGGCATACAAAGTGGGTGGAACACGGTGGGTTTTAGTTAGTAAAAGTCTGACCCTAGCCACCTGCTCCCGTTGTAACCTTAGTCAGATCGACGCCTACTTTCTATATTGATGACAAAGGTCATAATAAGATAAAGCTGTCTTCTTGATTTATATCTGTGTATTTATTTTAAAGATTTTAAATTAAAGTTGTCCAGTTCGAGAATCGAACACGCGACACAGAGCCCACCAGCCGATGCTAACGATAAAATAGGCCCTTCGTGTCATCAAAAATAAGTTGCCGTGATGGCATTTATGCAGAGTTTTTTATTTTCGAGAATATTTAAGTCAAACTGAGCTTTTCTCCACGGTTTCACTACAAAGCCGAAGAAAGAACTTTGTGTACATACCTTCAAGAAAAAAGTACCTATCCAAAACAGGTTGAGCCCCACGAGGCGACCGGTAAGTATGTACATACCCAATAGCAATTTCATTATACTACGCTATTTTAATCCATTCGACAGATCAAATGTTACCCGCCCTGGCTTCACATTGGTGTATAGTTTCATAAGAGTCCATTGGTCCATTGGAGATCCATTGGGTCTCGCGAACTTGATGTCGCCGACGTACACATTTGGTCTAGCGCCGCCACTGCTTGTATGTATATCTAAACCATCGTCAATCACTTAGGTATCCAACGATACAAACCGCATGAAAATCTGTTCAGTAAGTTTTAGAGTTTATCACAAACATACAGGCACGAAGATAACTTTCTTTTATATGTTGCGAAGGAGGCGTACGGGGGATTGTTGGGTTCGGCAACGCTCTCAGAACATTGCGAATAAGTGCAATGGTAAACCGATACTAAAATACTAAACTATGGCAAGAACATTGCCGCCTAACGTGTAACCTAAATCAAGCCCCTATTACTTATCCCACTAGCGTTTCACGAACGACGACTCTCTTTCCCAACTTTTGCGCTATTGCAAAAATCTATACTAAGATTATAAAGCTGAAGATATTGTTTGTTTGTTTGGTTGAACGCGCTAATCTCAGGAACTACTAGTCCGACTTGAACAATTATTTCACTAATTAATACAGGCTACTTTTTATCCAGGTGCGCGGAGTAGTTCCCACATGACGCGCGTGAAACCGCTGGCGGAAGCTAGTTTTAGATAAGGTGTCATTAAATTCAGAAAGACATCTAACTAAAGCAAAACCAACAAGTCTTCATTGGAAAGCCTGCCAAAAAGCCAAATACTAACCGACCGAGATTTTGCCTTGCGAAGCTGCTCGCTCAGTCAGTAGGTACGCAGCTATTTGATCCATAATTAATATTTCCCGTCCCTCATGAATTGCTTCCACCACATTGGTAAAGTCTGACCATACAGTCTGACGATGTTGATGGTGGTACAAACGGTGTACAAGAGGTGTACAAACATTATTTTTCTTTTTATCTAAAATATGATGCCATTCTGATTTGAACAACACACCAATCATGAAAAAAGCGCTTGTGAACTAGATTATCGCGCTTTTAGAACCAAAAAAATTACAAAGTAACAGTCTACAAAGCGCATACTTACATGATGATATATCCCGAGCGACAAATAAAAAAGGTAAAATAAAAATAATCCGGTCAATTGCTATCGTTTATTGATTTAAAATACAAAACTTAGTGACATAAAGCTCTATCCTTTTATTGTTACAGTGCCTGCGAACTGACAATCCGATAGGAAATAAACAATTTAGCTCATCGCATCGCACCACCACATGCCAACTCACACATTCCATATAATCCCATACTGTCACAGTACAAATAAATAGTATAGTATATTACATACTCAAGCGCAAACATCTAGGGCCATTCTTGAGTAATGGATTTAGTTAGAACTATATCGAAGGTTGGTGTTTTACGTGTTCTTTATCACTTAACATCCCGACTAGTTTGTCATATATAAACACTGTCACGGCAGATTTCCCCTCAACTCGCTACCATAACAAGGTAGGTATGTCACAAAATTAAATTAAAATTGTCTTAAGTTATACACAAGTGTTACAGTGAGTAAACCATATAACTGTATATTATCAAGTTAAAAGGAACTAAAATATTAAAACAATTATAATAATGTATATTACAATTAGGTACACTTGATGAACACAATTTAATAATTTTTACATACATTTGGAAACCTGCCTGTCGATTACTCTTTATTGCTCTATCATTATCAAATTAAACGTGTATCCCATACTTATTCCTTATACTCTTTCTAACAACCCTATATCTCATGAAGCAGAAAAGTATTACAGTAAATATTATACAGATATTTGAAAAATTTATAGTACAGAACAGCGAGATTAGAAATAGATTCAAATCTACAATGAAACGAAAGTGATAGCACGTATTATATTAGATAAATTAACGATAGAAAAATACTTTAATGCTTCATGTAAACGAATAGCTGTACCATACATGTGTTTGTTTTAAAAATAAATCCATTTAGGAAGGTTTTTATAAAAAAACTCGCAACAATACCTTGCGATAAGAAATAATTTGCTATCAGTTGCAATTCGTCATAAATAGCTGCTTTATTCTGAACAACGGTCATTTCAGTCAATTTTTAACTAAAAATAATTCAACATAAAAATTTTACTATTTCACGACCTGGTCAGAATAAAGGAGCTATGCTCCAGGACCGCTACTAACAAGATCTTTCAAGTCAATGGACAACTGTACACATACTCGGTAGATATCTACAACTTGAGATAACATCATTACCCATTCCTCATATACATCATATTTGCTAACCTTTATCTAGAATGTGTGCATCCACATTCGTGTCAATCTTAAATGCAATTTAAGATTATTCATAAATAAAAGTCAACAAAATTCAATAACCAAATATTGACAATAATTTGATTATTAATATCGAGCGACCAAAAAGTCGTTAATTAGTAGCGGGCCTTACACATAAAAAGTTCCGGCACAATAAGGCAGTGATTCAGTGTATGCTATACAAAATATCTCCGTTTAGAAAGTTTCAACCAGTCTGTTGCAATGAGGTTAGTCTATTGTAGATTCAAATCCAAAAAGGTTGAACAAGTCAGTTTAATTCAATTTATTAACTCTTATCTGAAATACCCAAATTTTTTATATATGTTTCAACATTTCTCATAACCTACAAGTACATTTTGTGTTTTATAGAATTACCTATACACTATTCTCTGTTTTACACATCGTCTGAATATTCCAATGGGTCAAAGTAACCTATACGCGTTAAATGAAACACTTGAGACAATCACAAGCATTATACATTGGAAATTAAAACATTTTTACATTATACAACAACTCTGAAATGCGAGGGCATAGTTTTAATTAAATAATTTAAGTGTGTATGTGTAAGTGTGTCGAGTCGAATCAATTTGTGCATTAACAAAAATACTTAATCTATTTCTTCGTTTGTATAAACAAATTCTCATTGGCCCTTTGAATTTCAGTCATCAGTTGCCGACACTTTAAGAATATAAAGCTTGCGATAATTAAAACCGAACGAAAGCCTAACTAGCATAGATCGTAACTAAACTATAGATTATCCAGTTTATGTCGCAGTCTGTATCGATTAGTCGGTTTCCTAAATTTTATATACAATATTTATTTTCTACCATATTGCGTCCTTGATATGCATCGCGTAACAATAAAAAAACCTAGCTCTCATGCCCTCGATGCGTCCGGATGCGTCGAACGGGACCGTCGGCGATCGCTCGGAACGTCCTCTAAGTACTGTCGGTGAAGCGATCAAGAAACGAAATAATACAAATACACGGTACAACGTAACAAATCGTCACCATAATATTTCTTTACAGTCAGACTTATCGTATTAAATAAAAATATAGAATGATAAATATCGGATCAGTCCAGACGCGGCACGGCTAGTGGATGGCGACGGGGCTGTGCGGCAGCGGGCACACGGGCGCCAGCAGCTCGTCCGAGCGCCGCGCCGCCTCCACCTCCATGCGCTCCGCCGCGCCGCCGCCCGCGCCCACGCCCCACACGCGCGCGCCCACTGTGCGGAGGAGACTCTTTAGTACGTGCCACCACACGTGTCCACATACAGCCCATGCCAAACAGCTTCGATCCTCTCGAGTGAGCTCATCACGACAGAGTAGCATAGAAGAAATACTGCGTCAACCGCGAATAACATTGGACAAGGCCGGGAAGATGATGCTTTTGACTATTACAAAGTCAGTTCAGAGAGGCAAAGTTATTTGACATGAGCTGTAAGTCACGTGAAACAAAACTCTAGAGTCGGCGCGCTAGGCACGCACGACAGTGTCGACACAACAAAAAGAACATCCACAATTTTATGAAAGTGAAAAGGTATGGTGTTGCTATAAAAACTAATAGATATTATTGAACGGATAAAATTTATAACTAACAAACAGATAAAGATAAAAAAACACATGGGAAACGTAAAAAAATATACGGGTATAATCTGTGGCTTTTGTTTGACAACGCCATTATAATTTTCTAATCATTTTTCTTTCTTCAAAATTGTACAGTTTGTCGCAAACTAAGGCCACAGATCGCAGTAAACACATAAGCCATGCGTGAGCCCATGCTCGCATGCTACGGAGGGTCGCATAACATTCCAGTAGTGAGTAGAGTGGGCAGACCTGGCACGATATCGATAGGCACTAGTGTGGCGGCGCTAGTGTCGCGGGCCGGGGCCGCCGGACCGCTCTAGTCATCGCGAGTCCGACGGGCCATCTGCCGCCACAACATAGCCAACATTAACATACACATTGGGTGGAAGTCACTGGGCCATTGTTTTGGGGAACAAGGATACATTTGGCCACAAAAACATGAATTTTAATTAGCTAACGCAATTATTTTTTTGTGTCAGAAGGACTCAATAATCTAGCAATACTTTGAACAATTAAAAATGTTGCCAAGATTCTTGTCTGCTTATTTAATTCAAAAACTAACAAATAATTTACACAACAGCGTAACTTCCAAGTAGATAGACAGGACACCTTTAAGACTTAATTAAAATGAAATGATGAAGCGTTTATGTTAGCAAAGAACACGACAGAAGCATGAAATGATCATGTTAGACTTATCCTACGTGACATTATTTTGAGACAGTTTTAGATTCCACAGTGATGTTACACACAGTTTATTAGTACTAAACACCAAAGAAATTGCAAGAGTTATTGGTGGGAATTATAACTAGATGTAACTATTCATAAAACTAGAATCCACATATTGCACAACATATTCGAATTTCTTCAGACTAAGCTAAAGAGATGCTGAAATAGGATCAGCAAGGGTAAAGTAGGTCCCTATGTTAATATCCCTTTTAGTTTATTTGTTGGACGGGAAAATCGATCTCGATTAGAAACATAGGTGTTTTGCTAGTTCAAATTTACAAAACCGCAAGCAATCATTATTAGGTTCTTTTGACGTTGCGGTTTCGAACTAATCTTGCCACAGGCGAAGACTGAACTTATAGATATGTTTTCTGCTCAAATTAGTTTCATTTCAGATCTCCTACATATGTCGATTGAGCCTAAATCAAAGAAATGAATTGAGCAAACAAATGATTAATTTTCTTATTCCCTTCTAACCGAACCTGGTTAAAAATTAGTAACAACACACCGGGGACAGTTCACCACCTCCAAATACAGCATTAGTAAAAGTCACTGTTAGAACCACTTCAAGGAGAGAGGGAGAAACGAGCGTTAAGCTTCCAGAACATCGTAGAACGTTCTGGAAAAGTCTAGAATGTTTTGGTACTAACCGTGTTGGTGATGCGATTGCGCTTGCTGTGTGTTCGTGGACTCGTCCGCGGTCCTCTTGAAGAAATTGTGTTGTAGCGCGTAGTACGGCGTCACGCGCTGCTTGGGGTCGTACTCCAACATGCGGAGGATTAGGTCCTGGAAATACAATGGGTAAATTGATTAAGACTCATAACTACTTCGTGGTGTTGGCAGAAGAGCTATGCTTGAAAAGCGTTCTGTAGAAAAGAAAGACCTACATATCATTTACGGTTTGCTTCTGGAAGCCTGAGAGTATGTAAGGAACATCCTCTTTTCTCCACAATCTTCTGCACTAGCACCTTTAGTACTTAAGCTAGTACTACGAGTACCCAAAAAGCTTTAGTATGTTTATCATGTAGATGTCCTGTACGCCCACTGTCGCCATTTGCTATGCCGTAATCACGGACAAAATCCCGGGGGCTATTCTCTCAATGGATAACAGCCAGCTGCGTTGACGCAAACATAGGTGCACTCCCTATTGACCTCACTCTCATAGCCCGATGGGCCTTCAATCCGACATGACCAGAGAGAGGTGCAGGGCCTACAGAAGAATATACACAGCAGTATACTGACCTTAAACTTGAGATAATCAGAGACAGAATGTCCAGGCTCGCCGCGACGCCTGGCGGCCGGCCCCCCGCCCTCCACGCCGAGGATGTCGTGTAGCCGCCGCGTGCCCGGCAACCGGTACTTCCTGTAACCGCTGCACACATCAACAACTCGTCACTATTTGGTTACAACCTTTGTAAGAACTAACTACTAAATTTATAGAATTTTGGGCCATATTATGTGAAAATTTACTGGAATTTATCTGTTCCGCCTATTATCTCCGAAATACGTAACTAGGTCTAGGAGGTACCAGAAAGAATAATATTTATTTGTAAAGATGTCGGCCAGATATTCTACATTGAACATTTTTTTTTGTTATACAAAGCGGTAATCTATTCCGTGACACGTAACACAACCGCCAATTACTCAGCGAGTGCCAGGAGTTATGATGCTCCACTTCTGCATTCATGAATAAAAATGACTTCTAATTTTTTTTTTTTAAAGTAAAAATAAAATATTCCACAATTTATTAAAACTCACCTTCCATCCTTTCCATTTACTTTCTTTAAAACATAACCACCGCCTTCTGACGCTGGTAATTTGTCGAAGAATTTTCTTGTTTTGTGTGCCTGGGAAATTAAAAATGCTACAATGTAGAAGTGCTATATAAGGTTAATGAGGAACCTTATCAATCCTTAACAAGAGACCAGATCTGCTCTGACGCATCTAGTTCTTGCTTGTGTCTACCAAGACCATTGACACTTATTTCTAATGCTAAGCTGTATTAGAAAGCTACGTTTTCAAAGAGTACAATATCTTGATGGACCTTATGGGTAGGAGTGTTACGCTTTTCAAATTACTTCATAATTCTTTTCCCAACTATACCATACTATATTTCCTATACCATACAAAATAATCTAGAAGGTAAAGCTAACACCAGATTAAGCAAGCGTCGTGTCCGTACAAAAAAATTGTGATTTAAGGATCCATTTAGTCCCAAAAAGTAAACTTCCTGGTGAAGAACAGCGAAACAGCGTCAATTTTTAGTTTTGGTAGCATAGAATTTTAAGGATCCCATAGTAAAACTAGGTTTGATCATCTTACCTGATCTAACAAATGATCAGGCGGCATGCCGAGCACCTCGACGATTTTGTTCATCTGGTCGACCTCGTTGGCGCCGCTGAACAGGGGCTCGCCCGTGTGCATCTCCACGAGTATGCAGCCGAGCGACCACATGTCTATCGCCAGGTCGTACGGCACACCCAGCAGGACCTCCGGCGATCGGTAAAACCTCGACTGAATGTATTGGTATATCTGGAAAGTAAGCAAATAAGAAATAAATCATCCATCATTAAAAAATGCTGAAAAACGGACACATTATGGTTTTGCCCAATGGAAGGCCGTGGTGATATAAAAGTATGATACTCTTAATCACAACAACACATTAAGATATTCGTTGTATAAAATAACTTATTAAACAGTAAATAGGATAAGAAAGCCTCTAAAATATTCATACTATAGGAACACATTTGGCGTATTTATTATAAATCACACAGTAACGTTATCAATAAAATAGTACAGTACTAGTGATTAAAAACAATATTCTGAGTTATCGAAGCTCAAAGGTTAAGTGTTACCGCAACATCTTACATTTGAGAGGTGTATAAAGCATAATTGCTATCGCTTAGCTAAACTTTATTCATTCGCAATTCACATTTAATGCAATACATTAAATATACATAACATGCACATCCAAATATTTCATTATATATCAGCTCAGCAACAATAATAAAGATCATGATTAATTAAATCGACAATATTTGTTTTATCAATCTGAACGAGAGCAATTAACTTACACAATAAGAATAAACTGAAGAAAAGATAACGAGGGTCAAGTCCACACCATGACCTCAATTAGCGTCAACTGTACTGATAAATAAAAGGAAACAATTATAATTACAATAACTAATTAGTGCAAAAAAGGGTCTAAAAATATTTTTCATTCAGGACGCTACAATACGGATAATAAAGATTATGAAGAGCTATTGATAAAATTGGAATAATTCGTAATTAATGGTATCGTGAAATCGTATATGAATGGATTTTATCGTGTGCGTTGTGGATAGGTTGGGTTACGTTTTAAGTATATTATATGTGAGAGTCGCGATAACCTGGCCTCGTCTACCACTGAATCACACGACCCCGAAGTGATTTATCTTAGCAATTAGCGTGTACGGGAATCGAGTCTATAAATCGGGTGACTCGCGTTAGGTGCACTCCAATAATTTACTATGCTCTATTGAATATCTTAGTGCTTGCAAATTTATAATTCAAGTTTTAAGTGCCGCTATTTGGTTTGAGACGTGGAATAATTATTTTCAACGTCTTTTATAAGAAAATAAGTAGTCTGTTGTTATTTTTAGAACGGAACGCGTGGGTTTACGTTCATTTAGAAGCCATTCTTCGTTATTCTCTTAACCTCTGATTGTTACTGCTGAGATTTCGAGCTCGTTTTAATTACTTTTAAAATGAGGCAATTTATATTAAAATGTACACAAACATATTTAGCTTGAGGCTAATTGTTGCTAAAACTGACAAACGCCTGAATCTGACATGCGAACTACAAAGGCTTTTTAATAAACAATAAATTAATATAACAATAGCAATGTCTAGACTAAAATACATACAGTGCTAGACTACAAGATGGCTGAAGCGAACTTACCCTTTGACCTAGTTGACATGAGCTCCCGAAGTCCACAATTTTAATGGCTGACCTCTTCGGGTTGCATAGTAGTATATTCTCGGGTTTAAGATCACAGTGAATTATATTTAGTTCTGGAATAAATAAGACAGGCATTAGAATCGCGGATAGCTGCATAATTTTATCTGCAGAAGATTTATCTGCTAAAATTGTTATTATCTGCACTTGAATTGGTTTTTTACTGAGATAAGTTTAGTCTCATATAACAGAAGGGTTTTGATCTACAAGTTGTTGTCTAAGCTAGAAAACTTTAGATTCTAATATCAAACGGTGATTGGACGGGTGGACATAAAGAAATAGACCAAAGAAAATATGGAGAGATTGCCTTAGTACATCTATACATACATAAGTAACAAAGAACTGTAAAGTGAACTGTTAAAGATATTGGAGCTAGAAGATGAAGGAGGTATGCAATCTTTAGGTATTGTAGGAACTCTAAATCTACATGAATGTGATACAGGAGTACATCTCACCAGGTTGACTAAGGAACAGTAACGCGGTGCACAACTGCTGCGCAAACTTGCGCGTTAGGTTGAGCGAGACGCCCCTGAAGTTGGTGTTGCGTAGCAGGTCGTACAAGTTGTATGACAACAGCTCGAACACTAGGCACAGGTGGTTCCGCCACATAAAGTGACATTTCAGTTTCACTGGAAAGCAAGACGACAATTCATTAATACACGAACATTGTAGTTAAACACTGATGATGAAACATTTTAAATATTTTTTATTCAAACACACTTTAGATACAGCAATAGAAAGAAGTTTGGAAGCATTGCCATCCAAAATTGCAATACTTCTCACTCTTACTCTACTGCTAAATGTGAAACATTTTTTTCAATTTTCAAAAACACTCATACCTATTGTAACGAAAATGTTATCATACTTTTGAGTTTGTAACAGTATATTTAATGATAGACACGTAATAAAATAGTGTAACGTTACATTTTAACTAATATTCATAATGAAATCAGTTATCTGTAATGACATACACTTCATAATATCCATTAGACAATGCATACCGTCATAATGAATGAAATCCACTTGATATTTTGGCAGGAGAGGCTTTCAATCAGACAATTATTGTTTAATATTTTGATTGCATTAATTATTTCCATTTCAATGCAGTTTAGTGTTGCAATTGAAAAAGTTAACGTGAAAATGAATCATGGTTTGTTGAAACATATTTTTGTATAAATATAAATTCAATGCTACGTCGGCACGTTATTATTTTGTTTAAATTATAATTTAACATACTTACATTGTGATACATTCTTGACAAATATTGAATCTGTTTTGCATTTTAAAATTTGGTTTATAGATACTTTGTTTAATCAAGTTTGTTAATATATTTTTTGTATGACACTCATTTATACTATAGTACTTTATAGTGCACGTGAATGTATCAGTTGACCCCCAACTGTATATCTTACAAAATCCTTGTTACCTACTTGTTTAATGGCTATGATGTTAAGTTTTAAATGGTTCAAAAACTTACCTATATAATACTTATTTTCAGGATCCGCCCTGTTCATCATTTTTAGTAACTTGACTTCTATTTGTGCCTGGTTTAGGAAGGGTTTCTTATTCTTAATTATTTTTATCGCTACTTGACACTGCTCCTCGTGGTCATACGCTTTCACAACCTGGAACATTGGAAATCACTTCATTAGTAGAGAGTCATTGTACTCTGTATACATAAGACCTCTTGTCAAAGGACGAAGAGACGAGAGCATATAGAGCCGACGATGGTGATTTGATAACTAAGAACCGCTCAAACCTACATAAATACAATAAGGAAAATGATCACGGATCTACTTGAAATGATTTGAATTTTGTCTACGGGACACATACCTAACACGTAAAGTAACGTACACAGTAAACGGATCACTACATGGAAAAAATAATTTCATAAATATGCCACCAATTCTCAAATTCTAGCTTCTGTAACCACCATCACTGTCGTGGGCTTGTGTTAACAACAATCTTGATTGTCACATCTCACAACTAGATCTAATTTTCTCCAAAAGCACAAGTACAATATGGGATTTTGTAGCCAATGTTTTCAGCCCTAATCTGTGTTTACTAGCAAGCCAATGAGGAGAACCTCATTATGTTCAGTAATCTGCTGTAAGTAGCTTAGTACAGGCGATAACAGAATAACTATTACAATGTATTGTGTGAATCACGTACTTAACGACTGTGTACATAAAACAGTCATATCGTATTTATTTTCTCAGAACATATAAAACACCTGGTAAGTCATATGGTGTGTTAGTTCCTATCAGGTTTATCCTATTCATTGGAAACTGGCATACTGGCGCTTGTGGTTCTGATAGAAAATTACTTTCAAGAAAATTATTTTTCCAAGAAGGCAGTTTTCCTTTCAGACGTAGCAAAATACATAGTGTACTGGGATTCTTGACATCACTGTCACATTGCATGGCTTCAACACTCTATCCTGAATTCGATCTATCACTTCAACGATTTTGCTTCTTCAATCCAACTGTTGTTACAGCGGATAAACAGTGGCCTTTACATAGAACCGAAGGTTGCTTACCTGTCCAAAAGATCCCTTCCCAATCGGCGAGGAGATCTCATATCGGTCGAGGAACTTCTCGCCCTGTTTGATGATGTAATCATGGTTATCATCATCATAGCCGTCGTTATATAACTTCCGCTCTTTTTTGTGCGAGCCATCCTCGCCCAGGTACTGTTGCGCTCTCCGCTTTTTCTTCGCGTAATATACCTGAGGACAAAATAGGTCAACATTAGTACTGATATTCGGAGGTCAAGACTTTCGAACCGTCATTTTCTCGTTCAATTTTAAGAGTGTTGACGGTGAGCCTTTTCGCTTGGCTTGTGAATTGACGTGTAAATTACACGCAAAAATACATCATTTGTAGTAGTATCATAGTAGCAGTAGACATTGATATAATGATTAATTAGACTTAAACATCACCTCATCGTTATTCAACGAAGTAATAGAATTTCCCAGTTTTTTCGTGGATTCAGTAGAGCAAACCTTATCATGCCGATATGAACAGTCAATGATTGACATATTTTGACAGCTTTGTAATTTTTTAAAACTTTGTAAGTAAAAGTATAATACTTATTGCATAAGTTTCTAAGGAATTATATATCAAAAAGTTTCGATGTGCCATTACATTTTAATGCTTGGGTTTAAATGTAACTAAATTCTAAACAGTGCACAATTGTGATCGTATGCGTTATAGGAAATGAAGAGTAGAACGCGGGAATTCTCGGTTGACGGACGTTGACCCAAATATGCGGTTGACATTGATCGACGACGGGTCGCGATATGCTTATATAAAACATTTCGTACCGACTGCCGACCGACGACGTACCAACGCATGGATTTGGGACTAGGAAGTTCATTGCTACCGATTTTTATGAGGCTCTGCGAGACTCGCCCCGAATATGACTCATTGTTTTGCGACTGCCTGGTAACTTCGGGGACGGTGTGGTTATATTTTTTGGAGTCGGAAAAAGTTTTGATCTGATCGTCATATACAATTGACCCCTTGATGCCCGAGTGATGGGAAAAGCGTAATATGATTGACGAGTCAGAGTGCGTCACATAACCAATAACATGTGGCATTCATGAGCCGATATTACGTAACACGGAAGCATGACATAGCAATAATATCGGCGAGTGCATAGCATTCGCATCGTGGTGGTACGGAAGTGTCGCATATCGACGCGGCCAAACGATAACCCAAATTTCTGACAGCGACCTACATATTACATAGTATGTTTTACAGGCGACCGAGCGCCCCCAACAACTGGCAAGGCTTCGTGCAACCGCACACTTATCTGTTCGACTAAACTGTTTGTTTGTTGACCGATGTCAAGCTATTTGCTTTGATTTATGCCGGTTATTAGAGTAACACGTGGGCTGAAAGGCTTTGCATGTTTTTTGGAGATTGATTAGGTTGGATGCAAGAACTAAGTATTATTTTTTAAATGCGGGTTTCTTTTATTAAGTGAGGGGGGCAATGATGACGATGCACGGAGACAAATGATGGTGGTTATGGGAGAGGATAGTGTGGTGATTCAGGCCAGTGACCGCGGCACGTGGCCGCGAGATGAGCGCGTTGGGCCGGGGAGAGACGGCGCGCGGCGGCTGTCATTGATTTTCCCCGTTTCCCCCCAACCCCGAGCCTGGCTCCCTCCCCACCGCGTCTCACCCACTTCCAGCGCCCGATAACGAGGTTAACGGGCGACGTGAGCGTCTCCTAAACTTTAATTATACCCGTACACCCGTCGTGCATGTTTAACCCGGCCTCTATTGAGCGTTTTGTTTGCAGCGCACCTGATAGCGAGACGTGATCCACTATTCGGTCGACGGTTAACTATCTAATGAACATGGCCGGAGATGGAAACGCGAAGAGCGCAACTTGCACAACCTGTAGGTAGGAAGTTGTCGTTGCAAATCGAGCCCGATACGAATCTGCTAACTACGTCTTAACTCATAAGCGTGGCGCGGCGCAAACTGTATAAACAATACGGAAACTCATCTGCTCTTTATCTCAATACGTAAGTATAGTATGCGCAGCGAAAATAATATGTTTATATAATAATACAAGCTAGTTTGAAATATGACAGGTTATACCAGGTAATCTTTTGTTAATCCGGAGGCGTATAATTCAGAAACGTATTTACCAACGTTTGAATGCCTTTGACATAATGTTTTGTTAATACAATATTGCTATTTTGAAGTTATTCGTAAATAGGTTAATTTTGTATTGTTTACGCCGAAAGTATTACATTTTCCTCAAAATCATAACAAAATCAAAGTACTTTTCATAAATTGCGTATCAGTTTAGGTGTAATAAATATTGTTTTACAAGATAAATAATTTTCTAACTGTAAGAAAATTTACAAGAGAAAAAATTTACAAACTTTAGCAGTAAAAACACAATAAGCAAAAGTATTTTCACGATACAAATACCCACGTAGGTTCACATCTTTGCGTAGCGCGGAACTATTGCGTAGCACTACGTAGCACTTCGTAGCGTCAAGGTATCGTAGTTCGTAGGCTTAATATTGTTAAAACATTTTTATCTAAGTTAAAACTTTGTATACATATTAGGAGACATTTGGTGACCAGCAGGCGTTTTATTAAAACCCGCAATATATGCACAGCTCGAATCTGTTAAGAAAACATAGCATCTGTAAGATTGTCTAGAAATGTCTACAATCTAAACTTTATTTTTATGCATGTATCAAAATGATATTATGATATCCAAATTATAGATGACCTATTTGCAGTTTATCTACGAGATAAAAATGACTTAACAGACTTATTAATTAAATATCTTATCAAGCGAGATCCGGTTTATTAATCAAACACAAGCAACTAAATAAAGAAATATATCTTTTAATCTTCTCATCAAAACTCATTGCTCAGATATAAATATATTAGAGAAAATCATCATGGTGCTACTTGTTGAAGGGTAATAATGTTGAATACATCAATCGAATTAAAAATCAAAATTGAAAACCAAACAACTTCGCCTTCCGAACGTCTGCATAACTACGCCCAGCAAATACTATGTCTCTTCCAGCCGCTCTAGATGTCGGTATATCGTCAGTTATTCAATTAGGGGTAACCAATGAGAAGTGAGCACCGCTGCGTATCCTAATTATTCACCAGGACCTGCCATGCACTTCCTGGAGACCACGCGTATCGAGGGTCGCTGTGATTTAAGCCAATAAAACTTTTACGGCATGTCGATACTAAAAGTAATGGGGTTTGTTCGTGGTGGTGATTCGTTTATATCATTTTTATGGGGGAATAAGTTTGTTGGTGTATTATATTGTTTTGTTGTTCAATAAAATTCAATGTTTTAAAAATGGCATCTGTATTGCCCATACGTGTGGGTTTCTTGATCGAGGGTTTGATTATTTGGTCCTTGAAGCCGGATTGCGTTGAGTCAGTTTACTTAATTTAATAAACGTTCACATTTCAATTGCTCTTTGTGGTGTAGTTAGCCTTTATGCATAAACTCTGTTCATAAAACATCAATATCATCGGCAATATTGTTATCCTTTATAAAACTTATTGCCATTCGAAGTTAAACATGTATTAAAAGTTTGTTATATTTTGCACTTGCAATTAGTAAGTTCTGCAAACTTTAGTAACAAGGAGTAGATACCCAACTCTCCGTACATAAGAAGCATTGCCAGTTTTTGTTTAAAAACTTATATGTAAATTAAAAAGTAAAAGTCGTGCACCTGTTACATTTTAATCCTTTTAATAATGATTTGGTAAACTTCAGTAAAATGCCGCTCTGACTGTGAAATTAAGGCACGTTTTTTACACAGCTCGTTGTTGCCATGTGGAAAGTTGAGCGAAAATGTTCCGTAGGTAATGAAAATCCCGACGTAATTTTTGTACCTTTTGTATAAATGTATACTGATCGGCTTTTTTATGTATCAGACAAGCTTTGGGAATACCTGCTGTCACGTGGTTGATTTAAAAATAAAAATAAAATAGTATTTGAGATATGTCCTATTTTTCTTATCTTCCTGAATAAATGAATACATAACATGAATAGCAATGACAATATCTCTCTCTCGAGCGCAGATCTCGGTAGAAACATAAAACAGGCAATGTATCACACAATTGAATGGGTCAAGATGTTTAAAAGACCACGCTGTGCGGCAATCATGCCAAAACGGGCGCGTTTATGACAACATTGCAATTCTATGCGATTTTTATTGCATGTATTTATTGTGTGTGTTAAGGGATGTTGGCATCACACGGACGAGCACAAATTTTATTTATACGCATTGCGCCGTGACGTCACCATGATATCATCTGAATGCATTCGATGATGTAACGCTTGGATCATCGGCTCATCGATTGTGCTATCAATTCATGCTGGCTCTCTATCTCAGTATGTACACAGCTGTCAGACACTTTTCTTTTTTGCATACATAAATACTTTCAGAAAGCTTTTTCTTCTGATTGTACCCGAGTTATGTAAACTCGTGCCAAGAAGCCGATTGCTTTTGATCTTGGCTAAATAAAAACTAATGAATGCTGAATAAAAGATCTCAATTGAACGATTTCAACGGAACCCTGACGGAAAAAAAAGTTGACTCTACTTTCAGAAGTAAAGATCAGCCTAGAACTAATTTGTTTTTTCTGTAGCGTACATTTTATATTTTCACTGGCTTGTATGAAGTGTAAAAGACCATAGGTAAGCAGCGTTAATGAAACTCTTTCTCTAGAAAAAAACTTAAGGCTGGTTTATCCTCCATGGCAGTAAGCTAAAGATCGGGAGGGAATCCCGAAAAAGAGAATTCGCCGTATGCTAATTAATTTTTCATAGTCCCCTCGACGACACCGCAGTGATATGCAAATGAGAATTCGTCGCGCATTAGGTACTCTAGTTTACAACTTATCACGTCGTCGAGTATCAATTAAAGCGGCGGAACTGCGCAAGTTTACATCATTAACACCATAAAAAGACAGTTATTGCGAGAAAATTTGTGCAATCAATTAGGAGTTTTAAGAGGGGTCGGGGGTGTATGCGTGCAGAGTGCAGCGGCGACGACCGGGCGGGAGGGGGTGTGCGGGGCCGGCGCGCGCATCTGTGTGCATTCGGCATATTTACCCCGATAGTGGGCGGGCAGGTTCACTGACCCGACCCAATGCAAGGCCCGCGTACGTAGGCCGCCACGACGCACACGCCGGGGCCCGTTTCATTAGTGCCACCGCACATCGCACACACACGCAAAAAAGCTAACACTGTGCGTCAAGTGGGCACGCACGCTTTTTTAATCATCTGTCGGATTACCCGGCCAAGCAAAAAATCCAACAGGTACTCGGTTAACTTTTTAGATATCGTAGTGCTTTGCTCTAATGTGCTCATATTACGTTTCAGGTGTGTACATAAAATTTTGAGGGCCCAAGCAAAGTTTCGGTCGTCGCCAGAGGCATATCGATCTCTGTTTATTTCCAACTCGGTACCAGTCTAGATAACTGATTTAAAATTTATAACAAACTAAAATGGCCGTGTGATCGATAATTGAAAACAACTGTGTACAAATCTTTGTGTTTTAAGAAGGGGGGAAAGTACAGGCAGGTACATAAACCAGGTAAAATGTTTAAAGCACGTATATCAAAAGTTTGCATAGCAATCGGAACACCGTAAACACACACACGCACACTCGTACGAAACGTCATAATTGCACCGCAGCATTCATAAATCCAGCGGTTAGACAGACACATTCAGGGCTGTAAACTATAAGTCGAGGTATACTTATGCAAAACCACCCTTGCAGTCGGCGGATCGGCGAGTGCAATACCCATAACCTACCCCAAGCGTTCCCCTCGTTGAGGCAGGTCCGGGCAGACGCCTTTGATGGGGCATTACCATAATAACCGAGCTAACAGATACTATTCATTAATAAATAACATGCACCAAACATATTTATTGTGTTTACATAGTAGATAAACAAATTGACAGCTGGAATTTTACGAGACACGTTTATGACCGTTTAATTTAATAAGTAACTTTCGGAATGGTACTATGACACTGTTATTTTGATAACAAGTAATGAAGATGTTCAATGTTTGTGTAAATAAACTAAAGCATTTCGATAACGACTTCAAAAGCTCTTAAGTGCGTCTAGATGTAGGAGCTCTCGACGGAGTCATAAATCATAATGCAAGTTTATTATAACTAACGTTTATATGTTTCTCGAGACAAGACTACATTGACGGAATTTACAAGACCATAGCTATTTTGTGAAGCAAAATATTTGCGTTTCCAAATACTCACAATTACATCAATATTATTTTGAGCGACGTCATTCGTGTTGATTAAAGCCTCCCAAATAATAGCGAGTGTGTGGAAATAATCCAATTCCAGATTAAGCAAGTAATAACGGAACCTTTCAAGTGTATTATAGGAAGACATCGATGAGATAACCCTGGCTTTAAAAACCAAATTCGCCTAAGCAAAAATATTGATTAACTCTAGTTGCTCTGTATGAGAAGAGGCATGTCAGGCATGTGAGGCCTTGCAGAGGGACAATAAAAAACTGCTGATGACAATGAGCTGCAAGTTACCATAGGATTGAGACTTAAATCCTAAAGACAAAGATTAAAGATTGTGAAGGTATTGCCAAATTGCAAAAACAACATCAAGAATAGGAAAAAAAAAATGTCCTACATGAAAATTTCGACTGATATCAAAACAACCACAGAGACAGCCCAGCGTAGAACCATTCGCCATTCTCATTATCACCAGTCATAAAAGGATTCAAAAATAAGCAAAAAATTCTGATAAGTTTAACAATACGAGATTGATGTAATATACAGCCAAAATATGTGATATCACAAAATTATTTCCGCAAGCCAAAATATACGTTTCCCAAAATCTCTCATGATCTCTACAGATTTGTAGTTTGACGCTGAAGGCTCTTGCGATCTCAAGAGACGAAATAAAAGGAGTGCGTGGGTGTAAGAACATTATGAATGTAATAGAAAGCAATTACGTTTACTTTAACACGACTGTTGTTAAAGAAAACATTTCTATAAAATTGGCCTCATTTGTTTGAGGCGGTTGACCTTTAAAAGTTTGTGTTGAAATTGTTGATGCCTTTTTTATCCCGGCGCCATTTGGGATTTCAATGTCAAAACTGGAATCATACCGAATTCTCGTATTGTTTCAAGAATACATAGTAAATATTGTTGTAGTTGAAGTGATGACATGATTTTTCATGAATACCATTTGATAATCTTGTTTGATAACCCATTCTGCAACTGTCCTGACCAGATATAGCAAAACCAAGAAATTGAAGGAACAATGGAAAGCAAACAAAGAGTAAGAAACTTTAGATGATGGAAATTCTAACAATAGTTATGAATGTAAATAAACCGATGTTCTGGTAACAAACGCAAAGCAACAAGCGCGGGCAGTGCCGATATTTCACCATTTCGTATATTTCTTCTAGACAAGTAGTCATAATTAACTTTTATGCATGTTAATGCTATGGAAATTGTATCAATGAAAAACATGTGCAGCACAAATATTTTCTTGACCAAAGTCATTTGGTCTGACAATTTTGTGCTATTAAATGTGCAACGATCAGATGCACCTTCGCGATTATAAAGTTGCTGTAAGCAATTTATATCATAGCCTGGCATAATGTTAAGTTGAATCGGTGATTGGCAATGAAAACGATGCATAATCTTGGGGACCTACCGCAACCCAAGTTCTGTTATCTGTAAGATGCTGATCTAAATGGTGAACTGTTTTTTATTTATCTGTAGCAATGTTTTAATGCGCTCATGTGTGGGCGGTTCTACTCAATGAAGGTTGTAACGCAAATAGTCGGACCAAAACAGAATGCTATTTTCTAGATTTATTTAACGTTCATATACTACTTACTCCAGTGAACGTTGGTAACAATGCATTTTTGCGCGAGTATGTATTTGTTTTCTTGAAATAGTGAACACTTGCGATATTGAGAGTGACATTTGACAAGCCAACATGTTATACCAGCTTGAGAGATGCAAAGGTGGTTAATGTTATCATATCAGTCAAATGGTTATTCGTGCAATGTAAATAGCGTCTGCATATGCAAATGCAAACGTCATTTACCTACCATAATAGTCTTCGGTGGATGGATATTATGTTTATTTATTCAGATAGTCTGTAGTATAGAATAAAGAACGATGACCTTTCAGAAAAAGGCTGTTTAGAAGTGACTCGCCCTGGTTCCAGTGCTAAGCTTGAAACTTCTCAAGTAATATCTGGTTGGTACTGTTCAGTGAAGGGTAACAAACAAACAGTTGCGAGAGTGAATAAATTCGTCAAGCCCATCCAGGTATTCGAATTATAATTTAATCATTCGATGTCGCATCAGACTTGCGCTTTCCACATTAGGTGACATTTTCGCGTCTGTCATACAAGCGTACAAGAACAGGAGCGCCCATTAAAAATCATACGCGTTTAAAAAGCCCGCCCTCAGCGCGCGCCGCCACTTCAAAGTTTGACCTCGCAATTACTAAAATTGGTTTGATTTACCATTTTAATTGTAACAAAAAGCTTATTTTTTCCAACGGCGTGGACGACGGAGGCGTCGTTGTAATCTCGACCGAGTGACTTTCGGCCGGAGGGTCCATTAGGGATCGGCCAGAGGACGTCAGGCTGGCGTCCGGGATCGGAATTTTGAGCTGTGGCGTCATGTCGTTAAGGCGTAGTTTCTGTCGGAGGTGTTCGGTAGGCGCGAGAGGAGAGCACTCGAGGTCGGATGCTGAGTGCGGGGGTGTGTGCCGGGCGCGGGGGGAGAGTGGGACAAAATCGATATCGTCGGGCGGCGCGCGACGTCTTGCGCCCCGGCCCTCCCGCCCCTCTAATGAATGAGAGCGAGCATAGTCATCTCTGCGGATGGCGGCTCCGGCGATACGGCACGCCGCCGCCGCCGACGTCGACTAGACTCCGCTGTGCTCCCGATCCAATGTATTGCTGCCCGCCACGATAACGAACCGAACACTGATCAACCCTGCACACACACTGCAGCTGCAATTTTATACAGCTTTCAGTTATTCTGTATGCTCTTTTTTGTATTGGACGATCCCCTTATACAAAAATATCTAAACAGGTGATTTTTTCTAAGCCCAAGTTAATGTTTTTGAATAGTAGGTGCTTAAACAGTATTAATTATGTTCATGGAACATGACCGATTTCGACCTTCGAATTACATAACAAGAAAGTCAGAATTATGGACTGTACAACAGAGAATCTCGGAAGTTGTAAATGAAGTTTTGAAACAAATTTAAAAGCGACAATTTTGTTAGAAAGAGACCGAAGATTATAAAGTTGTTCGAGAGTTTACAGCATTCCTAACGTTTATTACGGGAACGCTAGATTAATCGCAATAAATTATTACGAACATTATGTCGGCATAAAATAAATATTTCTGGGTTAAAGATCAAGTTGGAAATTGGTTAATATATCAGCGGTGGCCACCTTAATAATATGCCACCCACACTTTGATATTAAGGATGGTGGGTGTTACCAAGAACCACACGAAATATTCATCAAATGGCATCTACTACTTTATATTTTTACGTAGGTTTAATAAAGAGTCTGAATAACAACAAATTGCTGGAGGGTGTATGAGGTAACGGTTCGCAAATTGCCAGCCCACAAGCGACCAGGTACTATACCCGTGTAGGATCATTTAAAGCATACTTTACGAGCCATGCACGCCGGACCAATGCAACACACGAATATATCAAGCATTTTATACTTTTAAAACAAAGTGGTCTTGGATAGCTATTAGGTACCGATTCGTTGTCACTTTGACAGCATTATCATCCACCGAATTACTTAGTGGTGCTATAGAAGATTTTCCGCCTTTTCACATATGAGTAATTTTGCGAGCATAATAATTATCCCCAATATTTTTGACATGGAATAATATACCGTGGAATCGTCATTACCGCTAACACTGATCACCACGCTGCGCAACAACTTTTTATCCAAGGTTTCATTCCTTTACCGGTAAGATAAACATAACAATACTGCAGCATTCGAGCTCTTTACCATATCTCGCCAATTTATTGATCTGCTTAATTTGCCTATTAATGCACAATGACCATATCATAGACGGCTGAAATGCTATTTAATGCGATTTTTGAGCATTAGAACACATATTTTTCCATTGTTATTCCGTATCAAATATTCGTTCAATCCTTTATATCGTCAGTTTTTGCCATATGTCATACGAAGAGTATTAACAGTTTTATTAATAGCCCAGACGCCACAACAGCTGAGACACATCATCAAACAGAATGCCGACTAATGGTGATGATTGTAATGCAAAGCGTACTTACAGACGGACTGTGTCAAATCATATTAACACTAAGTGACACGTAGCTAATGTTAGGTTAAAAAATGCCAATGTCATAGGTTTTTTCTTAACTCATGAGTCAGTGTTATGAGTTAGCACTCACAGACAAAGACAGACTTAAGCTTATTATTTGATTAGTCCTAATGATATTCCAGATGGCTAGAATCCTTTATAAACAAGTCATCGTGTGTAGGAAGTGATGCACCATTGCAGCGATGTTGATGCAACAAATCTGACACGTTTAGATGACTAAGCCGATGTTACAAGTAGGTCGCATGAATATGTTCTATAACTTCACTAATCTGGTACGAATAATGTTTGTCACATTAGTCGACCAGATGTTTCTAGATCACTAGTAAAGGAGGGTCTGCATCTGAGGATTACATGGAAAACTGACTAGTGACTACATTTGGCACCTGTCAAAAATCTTCAAATAACAGCTAGGACTAAGAGCTAACAGTTTAGACAACATTTCAAAGTTGCGCTGCATATTGCTTAACCATTAATTGGTAGACCTAAGCGAGCTTAACAACGGGCTCGTCTAAAAAAAGTCAGCACCCTTCAACATGATTTATTCTTCGGGCTTTCGTAATCTTCTTTGTTTCTATTTTAAAGTCGGCAAGAACTCCTCTAACTATGCATACCAATAATGACCTTCCTGGAACGGCCATGGGTCCATCTTGAAGGTGATACTCTTTTTTATTTCACATTTTGCAAACCTGAGCTGGTTCAATGAAGTATGCTAGCGAAAATTTTTAAACGAACCTAATATTTTGTGGTTCTTTCTTTTACTCCATTTGCTTGGCACGAGTGTACTAGCAATAACATCGCTGCCTGCGAGTTGTACAAACTTCCAAGACAAAATTACGCCGTTCCAACTATTACTAGTTTGAGATCAGGATTTAACAAGGAAAGAAGCAAAGTTCCCTCTAGACCGGTCGTTCCCGACTGCATCTAGTAGAATAGATAAGAAATGGCGGGCTTAACTGGGTCAGAGCAAGACCCGGGCCGAATGTCTACGCCGCACCTGTATCTATGTACTCGCGTATTACGTATACACATGTATGTAAACAAAATGCGACAATTCGCTCACCGTTCTAGGTTACATATGCATCGCACTCGACGTTTATTTGACCTAATTTATCGGTTCGTTGGTTTGTGTATCAACTTTTTGTGATGACAAACAAAAGACTTCACCATTCGGGTACGTCGAGTGCCAAAATCTTTTGTTTGTTGATTGTCCGCGTTTGTTGACATCCAGGGATTAGTTCCAATTTTCTCACATGGTCGCTTTCGACATGTCGCAAGATTTGTATAGTAGATAAACGGAGCAATTAACGTGACATTCATTGTAAGTGAGATAACAGTATGGGCTTTCGAAATAAAATGTGCATCAAAAGGTAAGTGATGATATAGCACGGTGTCAGTGCGCTTGTTTACGCAACGTGATCTCTGCCCTTGAGGTCAGAGATTGCGATAGATTCCGATAAACGCACGTGAAGTGCCCGAGACGGTCACACGGACGCATCGTGAGCACATGTCAAAACATTGAGTGCCGCACAACAATCGATATAACCAGCATACGAGTTATCGTTTATCTGATAAAATCGAGGTTCCTTCAAGTTTTACACAATACAATGACGTCAATAAACCGAGAAGCGAGCATAAACTGCGATAACGAATAACGACAAACAGTTGTACACACCTGTATGTATTGTAAATAATAGACCTGAGGGCAATTAACGGTAGAGCCTGCCACTTCGATAAGCTTTATATTTTTCGAATATACGTTTTATTAATAAATAAATAACTGAAAAGGTGTATATTGTATAATGTTATTAGTTAGTTGGCAGTAGCGTTGAAGCGTGGTGCTTACCGAACGCACTAAAGTGACGGCGCGGAGAGATTGCCAGCGAAGCGTGTCGGCGACAGTCCTGAGCAGGGTGGCGGTGGACCTCTCCCCTTTGCGCACCATCGTCCCTACTTCACGCACGGCTGATGGGTCACTGCACCACTGCTTACGAGTTTACAAGCTAAACAGTTTACAAGCCACACGCTGTACTCCCTCCACGCTCGCCTTGACAGTTTTAAACGCAAGGCTAGACGCAGATATTCAACCGACACCTGACTCCGCAGCGCGCGCGACGATGCTCGTGTTCATGCGAATTATATTTTCAGCGCTTAAAATGTACACAGAACAAATATATTGATGTAGCAACCGCAATAATCGGCTGCGAGGACACGACTGGCTCGTTATCGCTGCGATACCTATTCTCCAGCTCAAGTAGACGATTCCGCATACGTGAATAAAGACCGACCTCGTTGTTTTGGTCAGTTGACGCGCGTCCCACATGTGCCACTTCGGGAATCCACGCGCATTTCTCACGTCAACACACTTAGAACAAGAAATTTTGGCAGTAGGAATAGAAATAGTCTTTAGGCCGGTTGAACACAAGCTGCGTTTAATCTCTGTCTCCTCGGATGACGGGAACGTTAAGTATTTTTAAATAAGGACAGATGTTTCGGATGTGATAACAATTCTGTAACGAAAATAATAAATATCTCTTGTTTACCCATTCGAAGGAATGTATGAGTTATCGACCTCAACGGCCTTAACAAGTCAATGTATTGGAATTGTAGCCATTAGCGCGTCATAGGCGATATAAAATAGCTTCCAACAGCTCATTAATTGTATGATGCTCGCGTTAGTGTAAGCAATTTTATTCCTTGCTGCGATTAGCATGGAATTGTTTATTCTATGAGAGAGTGGTTATAATTAGCAGGGGCGCCGGGATCGTGGCAGGAGTCCAGGTCGATCACTCGGCTAATATAACGGGTTCGAACTATATCGGGTGGTCGGTCGTTGACAGGGGCATTTTTCCGGATTCGCAAACAAACCACATTCCTCTGTGGTGGAGTTGGCGGAAAGAATAAAGATTAACGAGATAGATCGCACAAAATTGCAACAGCTCCATTTCGATATAAATCTTGATAGTTATTTACAACCTCGCTGTGCTTTATTTTTACCTTGTAATGGTTCTTGTAATCTAATCACATTCAATTATGAAACGGAAATATGGAGGCTTACTTCAGTGTCACGCCAGTTATGTCACAGGTTTCTAGACAACAATCACACGGGAAAACCTATGTAGTAAAGGTCAAGGATATTCCACAAGTAGCAGTTATATAAAAACAACTGTAACTAGACTGTGAATCTCGAGGGGTACGGAGATATTTTCTATTTTAGGTATGAATGTCTATTACGCGTTTAGAGTAGGCGTAACCGATGAATAATATTCTGGTGGAGTAGCGTCAACCGCTCGCTGATAGAGAATTGAATTCCGGGAATTCCTGGCGCCATTTAATAGCATAACGCCAACCGTCTGTTGTTAGTAATTATTCTCAAAGCATATTTTAGACTTGTCTCCGTCTTTAATGTTTTGTTGCATTCTCTTGTCTTACATACTTGCTAATAGCTTTTGATTAAAAGAAAATTCTTTGTAAACTATTTAAAATTGTCACAGCTTATTGAAACTTAAACAGTAATAATTACAATAAAAAAAAAAAACAATTGTTGCCTTTTAAACACGAATCAAAAGTCTGTTTAACTTTTTTGTAATAACACCAAAAATGTTTAGGTACCTATATACATTCTACATTTTTATCACAATCATTTCAAAAGATAACAAAAACTGCAAATATATTTTATCGCGAATAACCGATAAATATAACTGACCTAATTCTTTTGGTCAATCATCCATCCATCACATACTATCGCCAATTTCTTATCAAACGAAAATCCTTACATTTTCTTGTACATCACATATCTACTGCACACTGAAAGCATTTGAAGAATATTTGTGAATTTATGGCACATTCCCAAGCCACACAATGGACTTTGCATTGCATTTAAACTGAAAAATCACAACAGATTCAAACAGCGTCCATATGCACTAATCTCGTGCGGTTTTCTTTGTCCAATGGTGTACATAAACAAACGAACGTATCTAACACGTTCGTATGAGCAAACACACGTACATAAATAAAGGAAATGCATAAGAGAGGCGTCGCGTCGTCCCAACCATTCCTAGATAGAGCACGCTGTTTAGAGAATTTCATTTCATCCGCTTCAGATTAAACGGAATTCAATTTTCATTGTGTTGTACCGATTATATGCACATGCCTTTGTATCTTGTGATTATTATAATAATTGTGGTAATTGCTTTTGAAAATCCGGATTTTGGTTGCACGGATGCGCTGTTTAGTTTCGTTTATTCATATGTTCTATCAATATGTGAAGGTTTATCAAAAAAAATAGGTTTGTAGGTGTGACATCGCGTGAATGTATCGGCGTGTACAAATAAGGAAGCACATTAAACGTGGTCGACTGGTCAGGGGGCGAAGTGTGACGCGGCGTGCGTGCTCCATAATTAACGTCAAAACGTTCGGCAAGATATTTTGCCATGTTAGCCATGGCGCCGGCTGACTATCACACCGAAGTGAACGCAGCAGTAATCACGAATTACTCAATTTATCAAATTACTTTATCACTTTCATTAAATGGCAATGTATTGTTATTGATTTAAGTTTAAAGGCTCAATAAATTAAATCTACATATCTGTGCGCAAACATTATTTGGGAACCATCAACACTCTTCGGCTGAAATTAATACTTTATGTAAAGGATAAATGGAGTTGTCAGCCGCTGAAAACTTGAATCCCTTATGTGAAACGGCCGTGAACTGACTTAAATAGCTTAAAGTGATCAATTTTACGGACCTAATTTTGGTATAACGATGCAAATTGCAAACCTTAGGAATTAAGAACTTACCAACGGACGGAACGGACAATCCCAAAATTTAAGTCGGTTTAAATCAGAGGACACTGCATCTTCTAATAAATTATGCATTCTTTCAATTACCGTGGCTATTTTAAATCAATAATTTAATCGTTAAGCTGTTTATGTACTGGAATAGATGAGTAGGCA
>NWSH02000535.1:4608915-4619515 GCA_002382865.2 Heliothis virescens
AATAAAAAAAAAAAACAATTGTTGCCTTTTAAACACGAATCAAAAGTCTGTTTAACTTTTTTGTAATAACACCAAAAATGTTTAGGTACCTATATACATTCTACATTTTTATCACAATCATTTCAAAAGATAACAAAAACTGCAAATATATTTTATCGCGAATAACCGATAAATATAACTGACCTAATTCTTTTGGTCAATCATCCATCCATCACATACTATCGCCAATTTCTTATCAAACGAAAATCCTTACATTTTCTTGTACATCACATATCTACTGCACACTGAAAGCATTTGAAGAATATTTGTGAATTTATGGCACATTCCCAAGCCACACAATGGACTTTGCATTGCATTTAAACTGAAAAATCACAACAGATTCAAACAGCGTCCATATGCACTAATCTCGTGCGGTTTTCTTTGTCCAATGGTGTACATAAACAAACGAACGTATCTAACACGTTCGTATGAGCAAACACACGTACATAAATAAAGGAAATGCATAAGAGAGGCGTCGCGTCGTCCCAACCATTCCTAGATAGAGCACGCTGTTTAGAGAATTTCATTTCATCCGCTTCAGATTAAACGGAATTCAATTTTCATTGTGTTGTACCGATTATATGCACATGCCTTTGTATCTTGTGATTATTATAATAATTGTGGTAATTGCTTTTGAAAATCCGGATTTTGGTTGCACGGATGCGCTGTTTAGTTTCGTTTATTCATATGTTCTATCAATATGTGAAGGTTTATCAAAAAAAATAGGTTTGTAGGTGTGACATCGCGTGAATGTATCGGCGTGTACAAATAAGGAAGCACATTAAACGTGGTCGACTGGTCAGGGGGCGAAGTGTGACGCGGCGTGCGTGCTCCATAATTAACGTCAAAACGTTCGGCAAGATATTTTGCCATGTTAGCCATGGCGCCGGCTGACTATCACACCGAAGTGAACGCAGCAGTAATCACGAATTACTCAATTTATCAAATTACTTTATCACTTTCATTAAATGGCAATGTATTGTTATTGATTTAAGTTTAAAGGCTCAATAAATTAAATCTACATATCTGTGCGCAAACATTATTTGGGAACCATCAACACTCTTCGGCTGAAATTAATACTTTATGTAAAGGATAAATGGAGTTGTCAGCCGCTGAAAACTTGAATCCCTTATGTGAAACGGCCGTGAACTGACTTAAATAGCTTAAAGTGATCAATTTTACGGACCTAATTTTGGTATAACGATGCAAATTGCAAACCTTAGGAATTAAGAACTTACCAACGGACGGAACGGACAATCCCAAAATTTAAGTCGGTTTAAATCAGAGGACACTGCATCTTCTAATAAATTATGCATTCTTTCAATTACCGTGGCTATTTTAAATCAATAATTTAATCGTTAAGCTGTTTATGTACTGGAATAGATGAGTAGGCACCCGAGTTAATGATCGCAACAGGTTATCGGCAGTCTCTACGCGGAAAATGACGATATTATACTATAATAGTTTACACGTGTGATACGAGAACGATTATTGTTTTAAATAAGTACTTAAAAACAAATACTAACGTTGTGGCTAGCTATTACTCAACGTCAGTATTGTTATGAGCGTTACACAATATGTTACGAATGTATTGCGCAACTGTGTGACTGCAGTCTGCAAATAATTGCCTAATCAATTTTGGTTTTGTTTATGATTTTAATTATTAAATATTTTTGTACGTGTAACCCGAATAGTCCCGTTTCGTTTGAGAAATATTAGTCTGATTGTAGTTCTTATAGAAGAACGAAATAGTGATGAAGTTTATTTTAAATCTGATAACTAAAATCTCAATTACCAACTAAATAATCTCAACTATCAATCAGTTATCAAATACATGGCATACTTATCTAACAATTCTTAGAAAGTCGATAACCTTGATACAGAGTTAACAATCGGCTAATTACTAAGGCTAATAAGCCTATACTTAAGAGCAATAAAATTGATATCTCCCGTCCACTTCGAAAATATTTGACAGAAAAGACTTATTCGATAGACAATAATGGTGTTACTACAAGAAAGATAAATAGAGGTTCGTCACGTGCTTAAGATAAATGTTGTATGGGAATTTTCTTTAAGCACGTGTCACTTTCTTTGTAACTTTTTTTGTAGCAAAAAAAGGATTCGAAAACGAGCCAAGAAGTACGGGGACAACGCACGGAGTCAGTTAGTACGCAAACAGACCTCACATAGAGTGGTTACCGACGCCTGGAGGGGTCCAATCATTACCGGGCCATTTATTCGGCAAATTGCCTCCATCGATAACCGTTCGCGGGTCGCGACGCGGCGAATAATTTCCATTATTTCCTTTATTCGCCGCCCGACGCCCGCCGGCTGTGTTGACGAAGACAACCGAGAGTTGTTGTCAAGTAAACATATTGGGATTTGTTGCTATTGCTATGATTAATGTGTTTTTGTACGAGAAAAATGTATGAAAAGCTTAACGACTATAATCCAGTGAAATGGGATTTTGAACAAAGTTATTAAAGCATGTCAAGTTTTGATTTAAGTAAGTCAATTAATATAAACAGAGCGTGGTTTAAGCATGCAATTAATTATCAAGAACGTAAACAACAATAAAATGTCACAACTCACGATATCTTTATGAACTGCTGCACGTGGGAAACACTTGAAACTCGCATCAAAACACACAGTTATTGTTTACATTTCTCATGATATCTAGACGCTATTATATTTGTTTTGCTAAAGACTAATAAACTGACACTTGCAATGGCGATGGAGACTAAATGCCAAGAGCATACAGAATCGTGCAGCGATTCGTATAGGCCGCGGGCGATCCGATCACGTGACAGCATTGAGATACCATCTCGGGTTTAATAGAGTTCTTTGCTGCACTCAATCATTGCCTCTGTAAGTTCGCAATTGAGGCGCAGACAGCTACGATTTACGACATGAAATCGAACTACGTTTTCGACAAGCCTTCGGAAAGTACAAACGATTGAATTCAGGAGAAGGCAGCTAACTACACCAGGTTTATTGTTTAAACAATCACATAAAAATACAAGAAGCTGCCAATTAGGCTGGGCTTTTCATATTAGATTATCTAGACATGATCAAGTAAGCTCCGGATTTGGCAATGAGGTTCGGAATCAATTATTTGTACATAACAAGATTCGGGCATCCAAGTCTTCCCGAATGGGGTCGTCCACCCTTTGGCGTGTAATCGAGCGAAGGCTATATCGGTCAATAAATCCACCGGTTCGCCGTGCACCGTACAATTCGAGCTATTAACCGACAGATTGGCTGCAGGCAAGACGATGGTGAATTCCGCAGTGACGGATGCCACAGTGCAACCGGCCTTCAAGCCGTGCACTAAAATAGAAAATAGGTAATATTCAACCGTCGCTAACTAAACATGCATAATGTTATCAGAAAATATTATGCAATGTCCTCGATGTAAAATATGTGACGATAAATTATTCTTATGAAATCTTTGCGTCTAGGATGCCAATTATAAAAGGCTTATAACACAACGATTGTGATGATATCAGTCGGAGAGCTGCCAAGTTGCATTGTACCTCTGCTTTGATTATACAAAAGACAGCAATACTTGAAACAAATGAATGATAAGCTTTTAAACAATCCCAGCTATTAGGAATTGGATTGTTTTGATTAGATCCGATAGCAATGACGTGTCGTGTGATTTATTAATGATTGTGTGCGGGGTATCGTATCGGCAGCAGTCGGCAACCGGGCCGCTAATAAACATAGGCGCGTCGTGAACTCGCCTGTTCTGATAAAGGCGTCTGAATGTCAACGCACCCGCCGGTCACCTTGAGCCAACGAACCACTCAAGTGAACGAGAGAATTTTGGCCAATGTCATACTATCTTATCGTAGTTACGCTGATGAGGTTAAAACTGGGAAACTGGGAACGTTGACCGATCAAGTGCATTGAAGCATCGAGCCTTATAGACACGTTTGAGCAATATACCCCACAACTGCGACTAGAAAAGAAGTATTTATTTTTTCAGTATCTATTAATTCTTAAGTGCTATTGTGTTTATACTTATATTTTAATTAACTCAACTACAATGTTGGAAGCATTTCAAACTGATTCAATCTAACGTAATAGTAGGACACCAACTAAACGATTGATTACATTATAATTGTTATGTTTGCCGAGATAGGTACTTTCTGTAGTATAATATCATACAAGTTATTACAATAACGTATAGTTATTGTTACACCTTACTGTAACCTGTACAGTTTGTTTAATGACGTGTTTAAACACAGACGTATATTAGGTTAGCAACAAAACTGTTTTGTTGTATGTACTTACATATATTGCGTATTTCAGCATGCTCGATCATGTGTATGAGCAAACGTCATGATTACCGTCCCCAGCCGCGACCAGACTGTTGACGTACGTAATAGTATAATTAAATGTCACCGCGACACTCTGTTACCGGGTTCATACCACGATCGTGCCAAAAATAAGCGAGTGTTCCATTGTCGCTGAGCACTAAAGTTTCACGCCAATTACATCGTAAGTTAACACCACGAAACCATGCAAAATTGAAACTTAAACCGCTATTCTCTGGAGGCAGTATCAAAACTTGATGTTTGTAGTCTAAAAGTTGTGTGCCTTTGGATCTTGACATTGAATTGTCAGCTCAAGAATACTTTAGTTGGAAGATAAATGAAGTGGTCAAGCATTGGCAGCAGCAGGATTCACGTGGTTGAGACATCTCGCAATCGTTGATGTAGCTTGGTGCATCTCAGGTGCCAATGAGGCTGCTCCAGTTAGCTGGCTTGGATCGATGTCGACGCGCCGAAATAGCTCTCGCGGCCGCTCAGAATACACCCGCAAGGTCGCTAGCCGACCTGTGCCCTCTTTATGACCCATCGCGTATCTTACAATGCCTTTGAAATCGGCGCGCACCTTTGTCTAATTCTAAATTATACGAAGATGATGAGGGTTTTCGACGATCGATTCCGAAAACTACGAGCCGGCTTCGGTATTAGTCTGTAGGTGTTTGAAGTGTACCGTAAATTAATTCATATTCGTTTTTGTTACACCGCAAAATATTTAGCGACTGAACCGTAATGATAAATTATTAAAATGCAACCAACGCCTCCTCCACATGCAATTCGGCAACGTCAGGGTATGTGAAAGTTTCCATTGGTGGCGTTTCAAGACCAAAAAAGTGCATAAGGGGCCGGAACTTGGCCGCGACAAATCGTGTCAACTGTTTACGAACTCGACTAACAAGTGGGAACTTGGCAGATTGCAAACTCTCGCGTTAACCGCTCATTTAATTGAGGGATGCATTGCGTTAAGATAAAGAACATTTTCAAAAGATTTTTGTAACACATTTTGTCAGCTACAGTTTTTTTTCCAGTCTCCAGTCCGTTAAATCTGTAATGCGGTCAGCGAGAAACAAAAATATATTGTTACGAGAAATGAGAGACGTAAACACATGAGAGTTCATTTGTCTCAGTATAAATAGCACGTGTTTATTAGTTTTTCTGTGCTGGTTTAAGAATTTCCGTCAGGTGGTCCATCCGGCTGTAAAGGGCCATCAGACTTACATTGACGACGGGATACAGCAGTGAGACTCGAATTATTCATTCGTGATACTTTTACACTTTAATTTAAGAATATTATTACATAATATTTTTTATATCAAATTATGATAGCAAATAATAGGTTCACCCAAATGAAAGTACATATGAATCATGTTACTTTTAGCATACCTAATTTAATGAACTCTGTTTATTTACGACGCAGGCACTTGTTAGTGATGTAAATGAAGCGTGATGGACGATTAACTAAAAATGTACATAAATTGTCTTACGTTTTTTAGGTAGGTCATCATGGCAGTAACTCACTGTCTACTCGCAGGTACACAAATTAGCGAGAACAAATAGTTGCCGTCATCAGGCACACGACATGAGTGGAGCAGGCGTTAAACTGATAATTCTTTATTTAGATTTGCGTGTGGAGCGTTCAGAGAGATCTTCTATTTTAAACTAATTTGGGGCGTATTTTTAGAGAAAGAGTATGACTCACGGGAACTGCTAGCGATCGCCAAAGAATTATTTGACAACAAAACTAGTATTGCGCGAACAGATTGTATTTTAAACAGAGATGACTTAACTTTCTGAGAATTCGTTCCTCTTGCTAGTTTTAAAATTGAAATGGAAAAGATAGCAACAACTGTTCAAGATCTGAACACTGGTGACTGAGGTGTATTCTTAAATAACCGACGCTGTCTAAGAGCGATATTTATTCCAACGGACAGCTCAAGTTCTTATTTGAAATTCTAAGAAATTGCACGTCTATATGCAAGGCAGTCATAACAACAACTTCATAATAATGTGTCTGGCTTAGCATGCAAAAAGCTTGTGGTAACCCCTGTGTAATCACGTATCTGGTCTGCTAGTTGGATGCGCAGACGCGGCAACTGGAGCGTCGCGGCGCCAGCGGCTCGGGCAGGCGCGCGCGCACTTTTATTGTTCCACCTTTACCGCTAACTTCATTATGACGTTTTGAAATTCAAATAGCATATTGCAAATATACATTTTTATAATGTGTAACGTACACTGGTCTGTACAGAGCTAAGTTGTTATTACTGATTGCGTTGTAAATCATGCGCACTTCCTAGCTCGTTTGTATGAATTATGCTAAGTGATACGTAAAACTTGCATTATCGATTCATTGGAATAGTATAAATAACAACTTTGGAATAAATTTCGAAAGGGACAATAAAATGAGTCTAGAAAACATTTCGGGAATCCCCAATTACTCAAAACACTAAAGTTAGATCACATAACATGATTAGCGTCCAATGCATAGGGGGTTTTATTCCTCACCACGCTACCGAGTCCATCAAATAGATCGGGGTGCCGATACGGTCTCAAAATAGTCGTTCCGTAGTGTACGCCCGTGTTTCGCATTACGATATTGGCCTTCCCATCAATTTTATTCGAATAGAGGCGAATTTGTCGCAGCACCGGTGCATTTTTTCACTTATTGATGACATCACACTTCTAGATTCCTAAGAACATTTAGAGATAACTGCTTCAATGCCAATTACTTCTGGTATTGTCTCCAAGCCCAATACGATGTACTTGGGTACAATAACCGTTTTCACAAGATTGACTGTTATAGAAATATGTCTACATATTTCTATAAAAACATAGTCTGCAGATTGATATCAACCATTTATCTTTGAATTATGGTATAATGAAACGGAACAACAAAATATCACGCGAAGGAAATACCCAGACAAAAACCAGTTCCTTTTTAATGCCAATACGAATCAAATTGTCAATACTAGGACTTAAACAAATAACCCACACCGCGAAGAGGGCAATGACTACAAACTTAGCACGTAAATCAAAATTGATTAAACAAACATAATTTACAGTCTGATATCGTTGCAATTCAATCGTCCAAATAAAAATCATGAAATCTAGATCAATTTAGTTTAGATTTAGACTATTTTATGGCTGTCTAAAAATAATTCAGCACCGGACATAACAGGAGAGATTCAAAAACATATTTTATGACATACATTACATGGTCCGTATCGCGAGTTTTATTAGGCTCTTGTATATGTAAAGCGTTGTATATGTGGGTATCGGAGTCCATCGCAATATTGGGCCATCAATCTCCGGGCCAAGATAATGGTGCCGCGTTGGCGATGTAATAGTTCCTTGACCGGCTGATTGAAATATCTAGCAGCGGTGCCCCACGTGACAGCCACGTCCAAAATAATCTCGTATGACGATGCGAATCGATGCATTGCAGTCAAATCGTAAAATGCGGGACGGATTAAAAAATATTCAGGATAGCCGTAAACTACGTGGCTGTCGCTGAGCACTCCTTAAAGGGATCAAAGAAAAATCGATTAAATAGAATTGGACGAGAACGTGCGTCGCAAATAGTCTCCAATTTGACTGGTTCAATGAAGGATGAGTTCTATTTTTAGAACATAATTCGCGTTTGGATATAGCGTCAGAACCATGTTACCAAGATGTTTATGAAAGTTATAGGTTGCGAACAAACATCGGCCTAATTTTAAATTTGAATCGATATCGGTCAAACAGAACCTATGACGTATACGTGGGTGCGTATTCATTACGGATTTATGATAATAGGTTTTAATAAAATTGGGCTGTTTTATTATTGTGGGGAACACTGGTGTTTCCATTCACGATCATTTTACACTGCTACTTACAATTATTTTGCCGAATAGTACATAAAAAGTCCAAAGATGATGAGTTTTCATGTATATTTTAGCGTCAGGATAACCTTGTATTAGTTGCGTGTCTTACCTGAAACAAACAAAAATATTTGATTAACATGATGAAGTTTTTTTTTATTTTGACGTATAAAATTGTGAAAAGTGAGTTGGCGGGCGATGCGGGATCGATATGAGATGGTCGGGCAAATCATGCAAGTCATTGAGGTCGTCAACATCGCCGTGTTTTGCAGACCGAACACCATAATAACGTCTACTATCTACATAGCTATTATTTCGGGTCAAATTTGCTGGAAAATATTTTTTCCACGATAAATTCATGTTTTGTTACACTGGGCGACGTGAATCACTCGAAGCCATGATGTAATTTTTGTTTATTTCTAGATCCGCATTATTGCTGTTACGTATAAGATTTCCTGAGGTATGAGACCGTTGCTAACCTAAGTGTCATAATTATGGGATGAAGCCAACCAAAGCTAGGTAACAAAAATCCAATCATGGTGAATACATGCTGTTTTAAGAAGTTTTGTCACCCTTTCATGATCAGTTTTTAATTGTTGAACTGTAGCTTGCGCTTTGAAAACAAGTGTTTCAATGGGCTTATCATCAATTGGTTAGCCAAAAACCGTTCAAACTTCATCATCGTTGTAGATGCTCTATTTGAAGTGACAACTCTAGCATGGTGCATCTGATCATCTATTCTAGTTATACAATCATTATTCACACAAGCTACGTCTTGACGCGATAATAGACGTAATGTTTATCATAGTAATATAATAAATCACATCATACTTTGGTGACGACGCGCTGATGACGCCACAAGACTGGCATAAAGTGACGAAAGAAAGTATCGCAACAACAATAAAATAGAAAACCGCTCAAACAGTTCATCACCACCTTTTGTAAACGTTACAGCTCGTAAAGTTTATACAACAAAACATTGACCGGTAACGTAAAAGCGGATACACACGTGGGACGATAAATACTATGCCAAATTGCGAGTCCCGTCGATTATCCCAACGGGCCCTGCATGTGGCCCGAAGGGCGGCGCGTGCACCCTATCTTATGGAATTGTCTAATTTATCACTAGAGATTTATGTAGGCAGCGACGCGCCCGCATACACTGTGTACACAGCTTATATTGGTTCCATTATAATATAAACTTATGCGAGGGATAGTCCTGGTCACAATGAGAAAGTTATTACTGGAATTGTCATGTGGATGTCGCAGTCGAAATGCATAATCCGCCGTATTACATTACCGCTAGCCGTTATCAAAAGCAGGGCCGTTATGTATTACGGCGGATTAACGATAAGCTGGATTGTCATTGCGATACGTTCTACACTTTGGCGGCTCACGTTCAGCCGCATTGCACATTGTAGGGTGACCATGTGATAACAAAAAACTGTTCAATTGCACATGAAATTTATCCTTGAAGTCACTATTTACAGTCACATTTGTCACGTTTTTCTCGTCAAAACCATTATGAACTTCACATTTTATTATCAAACTTTCTGTATTCGACGCCATTGTTGTTGTTGTTGTGACAGGCAGCGCCGCGCGTGCTAAAAATGGGAACTAAAAACTGTTAAAGAGGCGGTTAACGAACCACTCTTTGATATTACAGCTAGCGGCATTAAAGAACGTATAGCGCCGAACACATTCCAGCGGAATTTCATTCAGCCTTATTCAATCCGACTAATCGTTAATCCGCCGTAATACATAACAGCCCTGCTTTTGATAACGGCTGGCTGTAATGTAATACAGCGGATTATACAATGGGACTGCGACATGGACACGCTTTGTCGCGCGCTCACTACATGGGCTATTTAATTATGGTAATGTATTGAATATTGGTTCAAGCATTGCTCTTCGAATGTTTTTACTCGAGTGCACTTTATTAAATTCTGTCAAAGGTCAGATATCGAGTGCACGGCGTTTCTTTTGCATGTTATAGCATGCATGGATGGTTTATTCATCAGTTTGAATATTAAGTCTTTTTATACGATGCCAGCGATACGGTATTGAATTTGAATTTCGTATGGATTAGCGGTCGTGATCATATGCGCCAGATAACTTATAATGATGCGCATTATGAATAAATATTATTATTATTCTAATGGCGACGTCCTATAATAAACAGAAAGGATGTAGCAACTGACAATCCAGGAAATAGAAATAAGTTAACTATTACTAAGAGGATTATTACATTTTCCTCATTTAAATTATAATATTTACAACGAAAGTCTATACGACTACAAATCAATCTAAAGATTCATAGACACATGAAAATTTGTTGCAAAAGCATAAAGAACAATTTTCTAAAAAAAA
>NWSH02000535.1:4636875-4660217 GCA_002382865.2 Heliothis virescens
AAAAAAAAAAAAACAAATTCTGTTCTGATATAAAAAGGTGATTTGATATGATGAAGGTTATGTAGATGATGGTTGAAAAAGCAATGATCTGAGATTTTTCCTGTAAGATGAGATTGGTAGGGCGATGTCTAAACCACGTTTCGATAGTTCATTAAAACCTCGGCAGATCCTACTTAGAGCGGCAAAATGACCGAGGTTCGTTCGGGATTTTTCTACATAGAAAAAGTTATGGCAGTTTTTTCGCGGTATATATGAAGGTACATTGTAAAACAATCATATGTTAAATACTTAGAAAACTTAGTTAAAAGTTGTAAATACATATTAGAAAATGACGGTCGACGCAATGCCGATTTAAGATCACGTGATTGTAAATCTTTTAATTCAATATGTAATGGCTATGCGATCTGATTCCGTTACACAGATCTGGGTTACATGTTTATGTAAAAAAAAAACTGTACGGTAGATGACTGGACAACTTTTGATTCACGAAGCACCTCCTTAGATGAGGCCAGACGTTGGGAAATTGCATCGGGCAATCGGAGTGTCGCAAAAAATATCAATTTGCGTTGGGAAGATTCAATTGTCCGCAGGCGGAGGAAACGCGTGAAACATAAGAAGCTAATTTCCTCTGGGATGAGGTTCGCCTCGGGAAATCCTCGTCTATGGACGTGAACGTCAATGAACATGAACATTAGCCGGGACTTTGTTTTTGTTTACGTGTGTCCTCGCCAGGTTTGATGTTGCCGATATCAAAGTTTGGAGAAAATATTGAATAAATAACCGCAACCATTTTCAACTCTTTCGGATTAAAAACCTATTAAAAATTGATGGGTTCTTTGCATTAGATATTCAAAAGGTTGATGACATTAGATCGGATTTATCGGATTATAACGATCGGATCAAGATTAAAATACGAGTTAAAATAGCTTTACTGTAAAATTTAAGTTGGTAGTGACATCATAACCACTTATTGTTAAAGTTTTAATTTGATTGCGTAAACCAAAGGCAACATTCGACAACTACCAGCTTCGATTCATTTTAATTGTAAGATCAAAGTCAATGCAAAAGCGCGGGTAAAAATCGCTGCGTTTATTTATGTTGAATAGCCCTCGGGTTGCCGCGTGTGTGACGCGTGTCTGCGGCGCCAAAGCACGTCTTGAACGATCAGAAGGGAGCAAAGGCAGTCGCGTGTGCATAATGTAGGGCCGTCCCCCGCAGCGCCGGCGTCAACGACCGAGCCGAGTCAAGGACGCGCACCGCCCGCCCAGTGACAGAGCGCGGACGAAACACCGATAAAACCGCTGTTATCCGAACGTAATAGGTTACTAGCGTGTGATAAACTTAATACACTTATAAAAATATGCGAACCATAGAAAAATGGATTATGTAACAGTTTGTACCTAATGTGCTATCAATATGAGTGTGTGTTCCAATGAATTTTATATTTAATCCTTGTTGTTTCCTTTCTTAATGAATACCTCAATCGAAATCATTACGGCTTTATTAATCTGTAAATTAGATCAATTGACACAAAATTGAAGATGCAAACGCTGAAAATCAGAGATATTACGATACCCGTGTTAATTGATGCAGATTAGTCTGAATAAGTCGTAATTGTGCACATCCGGTACATCATAGTATTTACTCGTAAATATGATAACAGGTTTTATCATCGATAGATAATTTAAATAATAGGTGATTACGATGCTGAAAATGAATTGATCTGGCACCTGTGTCCCGATGTCAACGCACTGTTAATATATCCTGTTTGTCTATAAATATACCGATGAGCGAATTCGTTGGGGCCTCGCGTAGGTGTCGCCTGACTTTTGCATCTACATTTTTTTGCCAGCATGCACTTTATAATCAAACCATTATACGCTCTATGTACAAACAAAGGAATTTCGACTTCAACTTTCCAAACCCCCGACGTTATTTCGCATAGAATTATTCAATCTGTTTCTGACACTTGAATAATAATGAACTGTTTACTTTATGCATACTGAAAACAAACAAAATAGTTGAATCGCAAATATTCTACAATTTGGGAATTCACATGTGTCCCTGGTATGTTTTCTCAGGGTGAACTAAATAATTGGACTGTGTTTTGCACCATAACATTTATGTCATGTTTGTTTTGTCCTATTTATTTAATTATTTGCATCTGTTCTCGAAGGTGCTCTTGGTTTATAAATCAAAGGGCCTAGAAACAGTAGATCCATATTGAACTAACGTATAAACAAGTAAAACGCTTTAGGATCTTATCTAGTGCCTGGACTAGATCGTTTGGGGTTCGGAATGAACAAGATTTATCGAGGAAAACCTTATAAGATTTGTTAACTGTGGGTGAGATACTCGTAAATGTTTAACATGAAAAGTTAATATTACAATAGGTACTTATTTACGTTGAAAATGCCAAAACATTTCAGAAACGGAATTAAACAAAAGCGCCGAACATCCTTACTAATATTATAAATCGGAAAGTGAGTTTGTTTGTTTGTTTATTTGTTCCGCTTTCACGCCGTAACTACTGAACCGATTGCTTTGAAATTTTGCAGACGTAAAGTTAGAAGTCCGGATTAAATAATAGGGTACTTTTTATCCCGAAAAAAATAGATATTCCCGAGGGAAAACAAAAATATTGTTTGCTTGATGGATGGATTGTAGATGGCGCTGTGTGTCGAACCGAATTCCACGCGGGCGAAGCCGCGGGCGGAAAGCTAGTATGAATATAAATCGGACACCGAACAATAATAGACGTTGAACCTAATACCCGAATAAAATATGACCAGCAAACACAGTTTCGATGGCGATACACTAAGCGGCCTACTTAGTGGTTAATTGTGCCAATAAGGGCGAGTAATACAGATTTATTTTTTGCTGGTCACGCGAGAAGTGTGAATACGGCTGTGAAGTGTGACAAGTGATGGCCAATTTGGGTCGGCCGAGTGTTTGCCCACTGGAGGCCCGTGTCCACTTAGCCGCGTACATCCAAGATTCAGACGTCACACTGCTGTTGCTCAGCTTAAATTGATAAACGACTACGCTAAAAATAGATACAACGAAAAAACATGCAGGTGTTCATCGTGATGAACATATCAGAAACATGTTTCTTTGAGCGTTTTAGCGGGACAGTTTCAAATATGTAAATATTTTGCTATACTTAATTCGAACTTATCACAACGCGCTCGTTTAATGTTAGACATGCAATCATATCATCGTTTTCTCATCATAATTGGATAGTTTAAAAAAACTGCATCGCAATACCAGATGGCATTGCGTTTTGTTTTTGTTTACATTTTATTCTTTACCTGCCATACTTGTTTGGTATCTGATAGCTGTTTTAGTTCCCAAATCGGGCAATGAAATAAGGTATCACATTTTTATACAAACTTAAACCCGTCTTGGGTTACACAAAGAATAGAGAGAGAAGCCCCGCTATGCTCCGGTGTCGAATGACAGTATTGTGACATGTTACCCTATTTTGGTAACGATAAACGATACTATTGTATATTTAACACTAGAATTAGAAGTCTTCTCAGTCGGCTGTCGGCTGTGGGTCGCACGATGACGTACGTATTGTATTGACGTAGTACACGGTTCTAATAACCCGCTTTCCACTTTTACACATTTTTAATCGTCCCTCGCAATCATTAGCAGTGATCGGAACTTGGATGCTATTTGAGATGATATCACTAATATGGATATGACCATATTCCCGGGATTTTAAGTAATTGATTCTGGTAATTGTGTTTAGCATTCAAAAAAATTTTAATCGCATTTTTTACATATTATTTATTTATTCTTTTTTAAAAGTCATCAAATAGATGAATGTAAGCATTTCTTCTATATATATAAAAATGAAACCCGTTTTCCTTTGTCACGGCATCACGTGTGAATGGCTGGACCGATTTCACAAATTCTTTTTTTGTTGTATTTCTTATTATTAGGAGAAGGTTCTTACGGAAAAAAATATTAAGAAAATCTCTTAGAAATATTGAAAAATATACATTTAATTTTGCATATTTTAAAAACGCGCGTAACGAATTCTTTGTTTCTTTGTTTGTTTTTGTATCTGACTTTATACCTATGAAACGTATAATCCCCGAGTATTTAAATCCCGGGAAAAAATATTTAAAAATAATAGTAAAATAACGAATTTTAGGTCATATCCATACTTTTGATAGTAATAGCATCCAAAATTCCGATCTTTGATCATTAGACAGGGGAAGCCGTAATACTATTTCTGTGTTTATTAACGTTCTACAAGGGAAAAAATTTACAAAACAAAAAAATAACTGAAAGAAGAATTACGAAGAGCTAATTTATCCAAGGCACTTACTGGTTAGCATTGTAATAGAGTTTCAAATCAACATGTCAAAACATCATAGTTACAATAAGATTTAAAACTCATAAAACGAAGATTGAGGCCCTAAACTACAATAAGTAAGACACATCGAGTCAATTGTGGTCGATAACAATAATAAAATACATCGACTAACAACAAGGCTGCAACGAGTCGCTGTCAGATTGTCTCGCTGCAATCACTTCCCACCGTAATTGTTGCTTCTAGCTATGGTTTTGATTAAATTATTAGTTCCCTTCGTTCAGGTCGTCGTCAAATAATACATAAACAGTTGTTATGTCGCTTGAGCAATTGTGTACGTCTATACGTATTGTTGGTTGCAGTGGCACAGTCGCACGGTTATGTATTGTGGTCGTAATTCGCATAAAAGCTTGTGCCCTTAATTGTGTTGAACGTTTATTTACGTGACGCGTCTATTAAATATAAACATGTTGCGCGTAGTTCTAAGGCCGAAGGCGCGCGATTATTTATAGAGCCTTTGATGGCACATGTATCGATGTTTATGACTGAATTTCATTGTCACCGTATGAGAATATTCCTTAATCCTGTAGTTTCTTTCTGGTTTAATAATGAGTGGGTGTCTTACCGAGTTCTGAACAATGTTGTTGGTAAACAAATAATTATTTTCCGAAGGTCTCCATGTGTTTATCTTAGCATCATTGCCAACATTTTTAGCACAGCTTCTATTTATAGAATGGTTGGATCTCGAAAGTATACAGAAATAGCAATCGCTACTAAGTATTCCAATTTAATTAGTAATTAAAAACTTTAAAGAAATTCGTAACAACAACGCAGCTAAAACTCAATCCTTACTTCCTTATCCTTACTAATATTATAAATGCGAAAGTAACTCTGTCTGTCTGTCTGTCTGTTACGCTTTCACGCCTAAACCAGTGAGCCGATTTTGATGAAATTTGGTACAGAGATAGAATAGACCCTGAGGAACAACATAGGCAACTTTTTATCCGGGTACGGGAAATAGTTCCCTCGGGAAGCGGGCGAAGCCGCTGGCAGAAGCTAGTCAAAGATAGATAAGACAATTTCCAGGGACAGGAATTCATGTAAATATTTAATTAAGGGAAATAGTGGCACAATTACAGTTGTCGGCACGTACTGGGCCTAATAACACGCCGATTATGGCACGAGACCTTTTGAACCAATTACATGTGGTATCGTTGTGTGCGCTGAAAAACATTGCAATTCTTTAATTAACGACAAATTGCTGTGGGAACGTTCTGAAAAAGATTCGTTTATGCAAGAAAGCACCTTCCTATTTTATATAATATTTTTATTTGAAACAGTGTGACTAATCCGCTACTTTAAAAGGGGTGTTACGGAATTTGTCTTGTTTGCAGTGTAATTACAGTCATTATGAATTTAAATACTAAACTAAATACGAAACTAAACAGGCAAAAATAGTGAATTTCCCTGTGCTGATTCTGCATATAGAACCGCAAATTCTGCCAGGTCGAGGTTTTTAACTTTGACCGACTTTTTTCAGGGTTAGCCCCAGTTCTGGCAGGGTGACATAAATCAGTACATAATGGTAGCAGTTTAATGTGAAAGCCGTTTTTTAACTAACCCGTTAAGTGTGTGGGACAATGAGTATGAAAATAATTTCCACAGAATTTTATAAGTACAGGCTGTAGAAAATATAATTTGAGCAGTTCATAATCTTGCAATTTTCTAGAATTGCGAGACTGCAGAACGCATTTGCTAATGCTAAATTCGTAAACTATAGCAATTAGCGGCGATCAAACAGAGTACTTAATATTTATTTAAATTTTACAGCCGAAACCATAAGTTTCGTGTACGGCAGAGTAAGGGCGATCACGCCATGGCTCGGCGCCGTGCCGGGGGATTCCCGACAATAGGTATTTCACTTTGTGCACGTGCAATTTACTGTGACTCTATAAAAATATTTACTACGTGGTACATTTACAACGGTTGTTAGCTTCACAATGGGATATAAATGCAAACACGTATTGGTTAAATTATTTACGTGTGTTCCGTTTGTGTAAGTGCACTAGAGTAAGTCAGTTAATATTGCGGGATTGCTTGCGGGATGAAAACGTTTATTTGCTATTGTTATATTTTGCTTACGATGTATTTCATCTTCAGAAGAAACTTACACGTTTTATGGATCAACAATAACCGGGTATCTTTGCTGCTCTAAATAAAGCCTAAAGTTTGAAAAACCTTATTCATTTGATTTCGTAGTGTTTTTCTTCATTTGATCATATACTAAAGTCTATAGAAAGCAAATAAAGCTGCTAATCGCAGTGCGTCTTGGACCAGAAGCGGTAGAATGAGCCCCAATTCGTCAGGTTCTCGCGTCTCGGGACGATTGATAATGATCGAGCGAGGACACAAAGTATCGCCTAGCTAGCTAGTAAGTAGTGACGATGTTAAAACATTGCTGTATATTACTTCTGTCTCTATGTTGGTATTTATTAAGTAAATCAGATGGTTGTCTGTAACTATTTATAATTATGTGCATGCACTAGACAAGGTCTTTTACTGATGTAGGTCGCGCATAGTATTAATAGCACATGTCTTGTACTGCACTGGTGCAGTGACGTATGCATTGCTTATCACATTTCGTTGACGATGTTTCCGACGCAACCGGTAACGTCAGAGTATGAGGTCCGCCTACAGAGAACAATGCACATAATAGGCCAATTATTCGCAACAATGAATTATCCTAAGCCTAATAATGCTAATCATACTACATTCTCACTGAAACCAGTTTTGGTACATATGAGAAGATTCATCACTTCCATTCACACGGTCGGGACGCGAGCGTGGCGGGCACTAAACCTGTTTCATAGAGACAGGTGTCCCTCCACCAGGCCTATCGGAGAGCGTTTTTTGTTTATTTTCCTTTATAATTACGGCCTTAAGCGTGCCGTCTGTGGCGTCCAAACACCAAAGACAGTAGATGACAAGACTAACTAACAAAAATTGACTGGTATATATTATTATTGCTTTACGGATCTGCCAGATGTTTGAAAATGCTAACTACCGTTAATTAGTTTTTGTAACTGTGAATTGTAAATTATGTATTTAGAGGCAGTCACTTAAAAATTGTTAATTATGCTCGCCGCCAAGAGACCACCGAAACTGTCTGTGCGACGAACGAAATACATACCCTACACAGATGTTTCAAAGCGTTCATTGTTTTATTATAATATATATGAAATTAATTACATTTTCTAGTAGCACTACGCGTAGGAATTGCTGGGTGGTACGTAATTTCCCCGGGGCGGTTTGACGAACGGCGGATAACCGTTCAAGCTAAGAGCGGGAGCGACAAACTCAACATAGAGAGACAACACTAAAATCTTAATACAAACAAGTCTGTAGATAGCACGGCTGGTATCGATATATCGACATGCGAGTTTCTCAGTTTCTAAGAAGGGACCGTTTTCGCTACAACTTGTTACTTATGGTAACGTCATCAGAGACGTGGGAAATTCAACGTGTAACGTCGGGACGTATTCAAAGTGTTTACATTGTTATGGAGACGGATAGAGACGGGATCGGAAGCGTCGATATTATCGTGTCAAGCAGGAATGCAAGTATTGCAAGCGCGTTCGGGAATATCAGATCGTCCTCCAGGTATGTAACTGAAGAATTTCTGCACCGACGAACATTACACTTGCATGGGAATATTTTAAACAATTTGTACAACTTGTCAATGGTTGTTTCCGGACGTGGTTTTTATTCATGATTATACCGATTGTGAATGAATACCAGTTTTTCAACCAAGGTTAGCTTGTCCGTCCTCTCTAATTTGAGGATAATTCTTAAATTGGATGCAGCTCTAGGTCAGCGTGTAACTACCCAGCGAGTTGGTTGCGGTATTATAAAATTATTGCAATCGTCCGCTTATCAAGTAAACAAAGTTTGCGCCATAGCGTACTGCAATAAATGTATTTATCAATGAGTAAATAAGTTTGCTATCTTCAACCTGTTACCTGGTAAGGTTCGCCTTGACGTCTGCAGGTTGATAAGCAGTGAACTAGTTTCCATGAATGATAAGATTAATTTTGGCGCCTAACAGTAATTTGGCTGAATCATTCTGCGTAAGTCAATACTGATGCGCATAGTGTAACGTTCTCATTTACCAAAATGTTAGCAGAATACGACTTTAAATTATAAAAAATATATTTAATCCCACCATAAAAAGTTATGATATACATAATAATAACAATATTCATTAATCATATTTAACATAATCCGGTGACACAGTAATGATACATAACTTTCGCGCTAGTTGGCAAGTGGCTTTATCTCGCAAATACAGAACTGTTTGTCAAATGTTTTTTGTCGCAATAAATCTATTTTCAGGACAACTATCTCACATCAACAGACATAAAAAAATAATCGGGGTTATTTTAAATATTAATAGATCTTAAAGGTGACTGACTCAGTGACTACTCGAAATATTAACCATCCATTTGTTAGATAGACTACTGAAGTTAGAATTTATTTACCTTTGTCATTTTTTAATAAAATTGTGTAAATATTGGGCAAAATAATAAAAAAGTAGACATGATTATATTGCATCTCTGTGAATGCAAATAAACAATAATGAATACAATACATTAAAAACAGAATAAAATGTTTTATAACACCGTGATGAAAGGGCCCCATGAACATAAACAAACTTTCACAGATACGTTAATCGGCAGCGGGAAATAAATATAGGTAGAAGGGTCAATATTTTTGGCATAGCCATTAACTGGGTCAGTGTAAAACATAAATTGAGTAAACATTACTTATAAATAGCACTTGGGGTACACGTGTACTGACCACGCCATAAACTCGTGATGCAATAAACTTCGCTATCAGTCAGATACAATGATCAATCGGCTAAAATAAATATTCTTGTAATATTTGTAACTTTTTTTTTTTTTTTTTATTAGCCTGTACTGTCCCACTGCTGGGCAAAGGCCTCCCCCAAAGTCTTCCATTCTTCTCTCTCTGAAGCATGCTGTGGCCAGTCAGCGAGAAAATTAACCAAGTCATCTCGCCAGCGCTTCCGAGGTCTACCTCTAAGCCTTCTACCATCATTTGTAACTTAGTTTGTTTAAAATTTGATGTCATATGGAAATACCGTGTTAATGCAAATTGACTGTTTGTTTTGCCAATTTCCTCTTAAGGCACTACAGATTTTTATGTGAAATCTTTTGCGTACTTGCATGAGTGCAGTTTTTATGCAACACGTGAAAGAGAGCATATGTATTACGGAGGCTCAGATCACACAAAATACGAATCGAATTATTCAAAGGCCTGTGTGCAATATGCACTTGGCTTGTATGTGTGATACACATTCTCACTCTCATTTGAATGTGAAGTTTTTACTTTGCACATCTGCATAATAAATTTTCTGAACAGGACAATAATAATTCAATAAGTGGTTCTAATTTTTTTTAATCCTCATGAACGATAGTTCTTCTGAAGTTCTTAAATAACTCTTTTTACCCAATTGGCAAGAAGGGTTATGTTTTTTACTTCGGTTCTGAATCTGTTATATTTTTTCCAAAACAGTCACTATCAAACATCCCGCTTCGGCTTTATCCGAATCAAGAAATATTGGCATAGGTAAATCACACAACAAGCTTCAGTTCTTGGAACGCATTTCTTAGATAGCAACAATAGATAACTTTGTACCCATACATATAAAACGATAAAAGTAATAAGTAATACAATAACCTATCTGCATTCCGTTGGTTCACAGTTGACTGTACATATTAATTTACAACTTTGAAGATAAATTGAATTTAATGAATAATTAACATCAATACGTGCGGTATGTTTGTAAACAGTGCGAGTAATAAATAAGAACACCCGCCAAAATATTCTGGCGTTGCATTTATGTGAACAACAATGGAAATAGTAAAATAGAAGAAGAGGAAAATAAAAGTCCATGCTTCGCACAAACACAGACAGGCGCCAGTAATCCACTTAGTGATTATTTTATAATGTCTACTTCTGTAATCAACAAGATTAAACTTCAATGCTAGCCGGAGTCCGGTGCAAAGTATAGCCGACGAATCAAGGAGTGGCGCTAGCCGATAGTCGATAAAAATTGGTGACTCATGTTCTTCCAGCGATGTATTATTGTATTGAAGCGGCATCGAGATAAAACTACTGGTATTATCCTTAAAGGAATTTCGATATCAACTCGACGCTCTGATAAAGCGTTATGGCAACAGGTTGTCGTCAATTGCTATTTTGTTTGGTGATAAATTTTATCAACACTCGGGATATTTTTTTTTTTAAAAAGAAATTCTTCGTACGTATTTGAATGTTTGATTATACTTTCCATTCACCCTTCTATCATCTATGAATCAAATATTTATAGGTAAAGATTGATACGGAAATATTTTTCCCTGTTGGTTTATGTTTTTATGACTCAGACCTTTAACTGCATATATGGCATCTCGAAGTACCCTAGTACGTATTATATTTGCACTTACGTCAACACAATGACGAATGGAAGTCATCGGAAAAGATACATACCTGGAATGAAAAATAAAATTGCAAGCATACATTATAACAAGGTATCCCAAAATAAAAAAGTCATACGGAACGAATCTGCAAACCACTCCAAAGCCCCGTTGTTATTACGTTGAATATTAAATAAGAATAGACCTATGTACATATAAGTTCATAGAGTAAATATAGCGGGGGTTTCATTTTTCCTTTCATAGTTTAGAAGCAATAGAGGCGTTTGTGAAATATTAACGCGTTTGCCCTGTTCTGCGGGACCATGTTGAATTTACAAGCCGCAATGGCGGAACTATTTTAAAATATCAAGTTACCGTGTAAGGGATGAGTAAATCTGAGGATTAATGAAATAATTATTGATAAGTTATTTATACAGAACTATTGTAGCGTGTTCAACTAGGAAATAATTGTACCAGGACCAGAAAGCCGCTATATGAAATCATCCGGATTTTTTAAACGATGATTTGCAAAATTATATTTGTGATTTCAAATTCTCCGAAAGGATATGAATCACTTATCTGTATCCTTCCTTAATGGAGCTTATTCTTAAATCTGATGCAAACTTCCTTGTTACTTTGAAATTTGAAATGCAATGAACTTATAAAATTAAAAGAAGATTGTTTGTTCAGGTAGGATTTCTGTGAATTAACCAAGGACAACAATGTAGCAGGCAGAGAAGATTTTTTTTTAATTTCAAGATAATTTAAAAATAAATCTGGCGTGTTCAGAATTTCCGTAAAAATGCACACACACAACTGTATACGTATGTATTATACAAAGGCATTAATAATGTATCGTTCGAGGTTAACCGTTCAAAGGTCATGTTTGGGCCAGACAAATCTCCATTAAAAGCGACCCAGGGAAAGGTCACGCTTTTGACTCTCATCGCACATAATTACGACTTGATCCTATGTCCTCCAGCGTTGTGAAATACATCTGTACCATTTCTTAAACAGTACTTACAATTCAGGCGGAGAAGTTTAATGAAGACTTTCACGTTTTTCGACAAGTCTGTGATTCTGATAAGATAAGGATTTTAGGTCTATTCGGAAAAGGCTCGTTGGCTAAAAATGTAACACTGGAGGACTTTTTACCATAACATGAAGTTTTACATTGAATTCAGTGAACGACAATTAGGCTACTTAGATTTTCCAAATCGCAATTACTTAGGAAAGTTAAAGTTATCTCTTTATTGTAACAGTGAGTGAGCAGGTGGCCATTATTTACACAGGGGGCAAAGCAGTGATATAACAATAGTATTTATAGGTAAAATTAAACACCTGTTATCTTGACCTAACTGACGGTCTTCGTTGAAGTAGACGCGTATAACAGTTACAACAATACGCGTACACAGGTCATTTGCATATCAAAACTATTGACTAGTCTAGACTTTGTGTTCAACGAACTGATACAAAGCTGATTTACTACACGTTTAAATTGCTGCCAAGATGCATAGCGAATGGGTGAAAAGTATTCTCCTACTGACAGTGCTTTATTATTGTGGGAAAATCCACGAAAGAGGAACTTGGCTGGATAAAACTGATACAAGCGTACTTGGAAGTGGGAATCATACGTAAACAACATATGTGAGCAATATTGATAACAGTACCAGGTATTTTTAATTACTTTTAGGGGTTACATATAGGTTATTTATAAATGGAAATGACTAATCGTATTTGTCTGACGTCATTGTCATTTCAGCGCCGGCGCTTAGATTTCATGCTCTCTGTGTCAATGCAACATTTACCGTAGCGACTGACTGAAGTTCTTTTACGTACTTTTAAATTAAATCGGTATCTAACATTAGTGTGTCAAATTGTCTATCAGGTACAGTAATGTATTTTTGTCTGGCCGCCTTGTACCCAAAAAGCATTGTTAGCGACAACAAAGGTTATTGCTCTTGTCATAGTTACCTATTTCAGAATTGTATAATTCTATACTAATCCCATTGTTTCCGTTGGTTGCCAGGCGGCGGTTAGTTATTACATTTTATCATACAAGTTAAAAGTATGATTGAAATAGCCCAAAGAGGAAGAACTTGGGTTTTTCTGTAACTGCCAGATAATTAAAATAAATAATGAACAATAACGCCATTATCTTTTGTATTATGTATGTATGGTCAGCAACAAAAGTCCATGGATATGTGAAAATACAAGTAGGTAACTGTCACTACAGAACATAACATGGGCATCCGAAAGTATCAAAATCACTGAATACAGCTTTTGCATTTGAGATCTTAGTGTTTAGGTAACCCTAGACTGCAATTTGACATTTTGGTTCTGCTGATGGACTTTTGCTTTTGATTCAAAGTACGGTAGTACTTTGAATTCATATTTTGAAGAGCTCATTGCAGTTAATCTACAATCGCTGAAAAGCAAAAAAAATAACCTACTGACAAATATTTATAGTCAATAATAAAATAAAATGATACAGTTGTTTGTTCGGGAAATACGTTTAGATAAGGGATGTACCAATATAGACTTGTGGTGAGAATCCGCTTTCCATTACAATTGTATTCTCTAGTTAGTAAAAATAATCACAACAAAAACAGGAAAGAAAGTATTTATAAATGCAAATAATGGTCCCTTAAAGACTATCAGTCCACCATACCATTTTGGTCAAGTGTGGTTAATTAAAAATTACTCCATCTTTGACATACAGTTTATTTGTTTAGCCTCAACAGAATCATAACTCTTCAAATACTCTTCGCAATATGGGGTAAAAAACACGAAATGGCACTAAAAAAACCCTTCATAAAAAGGTTTACTATGGGAAATTCCAAGGTTCAACGGCACGGAGTAGCTTGTAAACAAAGAGAAAGGGTCCAAAGGCAATAAAGATTCACTTTTATAGTGAACTAGAGCTCCACCCCGGCTTCACACGGATGCAATGCAAGATAACGGTATTTCTCCACTATTTAATGTATGTTATTATACATATAAACCTTCATCTTCAATCACTCCATATATAAAAAGAAAACCGCATCAAAATCCGTTGGGTGTTTTTAAAGGTTTAAGCGTACACAGGGATAAAGGGACAGAGAAAGCGACTTTGTCTCATTCTATGTAGTGAATCACGCTGTATGTAATGTCAACAGTAATCGGAACTGATAACTCATTGTCGGCTGTCGAGCACCTCATAAATAAACACCCCACAGTTCTAGGTAATCAAACGCGCAGTATTATCAGACCCTATGGGTTTTTTTTTTAATTCTCCGAAACCATTAACGGCAGCAAGCCCTAGGTTGGGTTAGTTTTCCGCAAACGTGTAATCGTGAACGGAAATAAAATTATCGTTGAACACAGCAATAGATTGTCTAAAACTGACAACGCATAATAAATATTAGTTGCTTCCGCTTTGAGTATAAAGCAGCTGATGAAGGAAACTAACTGAAATTAGGTGCGGAAATAATTTGATCCCTAAGGGAGGTTGCAGGTGCGCCTAAAGATGATCTAGGTCCGTGACTTGAAAAATCAGGAAAAAACCTCATCAATTTAGTTCAAATTATGATCTAGGTAAATCTACAGTATTTCCATTNATTTGTAACTTAGTTTGTTTAAAATTTGATGTCATATGGAAATACCGTGTTAATGCAAATTGACTGTTTGTTTTGCCAATTTCCTCTTAAGGCACTACAGATTTTTATGTGAAATCTTTTGCGTACTTGCATGAGTGCAGTTTTTATGCAACACGTGAAAGAGAGCATATGTATTACGGAGGCTCAGATCACACAAAATACGAATCGAATTATTCAAAGGCCTGTGTGCAATATGCACTTGGCTTGTATGTGTGATACACATTCTCACTCTCATTTGAATGTGAAGTTTTTACTTTGCACATCTGCATAATAAATTTTCTGAACAGGACAATAATAATTCAATAAGTGGTTCTAATTTTTTTTAATCCTCATGAACGATAGTTCTTCTGAAGTTCTTAAATAACTCTTTTTACCCAATTGGCAAGAAGGGTTATGTTTTTTACTTCGGTTCTGAATCTGTTATATTTTTTCCAAAACAGTCACTATCAAACATCCCGCTTCGGCTTTATCCGAATCAAGAAATATTGGCATAGGTAAATCACACAACAAGCTTCAGTTCTTGGAACGCATTTCTTAGATAGCAACAATAGATAACTTTGTACCCATACATATAAAACGATAAAAGTAATAAGTAATACAATAACCTATCTGCATTCCGTTGGTTCACAGTTGACTGTACATATTAATTTACAACTTTGAAGATAAATTGAATTTAATGAATAATTAACATCAATACGTGCGGTATGTTTGTAAACAGTGCGAGTAATAAATAAGAACACCCGCCAAAATATTCTGGCGTTGCATTTATGTGAACAACAATGGAAATAGTAAAATAGAAGAAGAGGAAAATAAAAGTCCATGCTTCGCACAAACACAGACAGGCGCCAGTAATCCACTTAGTGATTATTTTATAATGTCTACTTCTGTAATCAACAAGATTAAACTTCAATGCTAGCCGGAGTCCGGTGCAAAGTATAGCCGACGAATCAAGGAGTGGCGCTAGCCGATAGTCGATAAAAATTGGTGACTCATGTTCTTCCAGCGATGTATTATTGTATTGAAGCGGCATCGAGATAAAACTACTGGTATTATCCTTAAAGGAATTTCGATATCAACTCGACGCTCTGATAAAGCGTTATGGCAACAGGTTGTCGTCAATTGCTATTTTGTTTGGTGATAAATTTTATCAACACTCGGGATATTTTTTTTTTTAAAAAGAAATTCTTCGTACGTATTTGAATGTTTGATTATACTTTCCATTCACCCTTCTATCATCTATGAATCAAATATTTATAGGTAAAGATTGATACGGAAATATTTTTCCCTGTTGGTTTATGTTTTTATGACTCAGACCTTTAACTGCATATATGGCATCTCGAAGTACCCTAGTACGTATTATATTTGCACTTACGTCAACACAATGACGAATGGAAGTCATCGGAAAAGATACATACCTGGAATGAAAAATAAAATTGCAAGCATACATTATAACAAGGTATCCCAAAATAAAAAAGTCATACGGAACGAATCTGCAAACCACTCCAAAGCCCCGTTGTTATTACGTTGAATATTAAATAAGAATAGACCTATGTACATATAAGTTCATAGAGTAAATATAGCGGGGGTTTCATTTTTCCTTTCATAGTTTAGAAGCAATAGAGGCGTTTGTGAAATATTAACGCGTTTGCCCTGTTCTGCGGGACCATGTTGAATTTACAAGCCGCAATGGCGGAACTATTTTAAAATATCAAGTTACCGTGTAAGGGATGAGTAAATCTGAGGATTAATGAAATAATTATTGATAAGTTATTTATACAGAACTATTGTAGCGTGTTCAACTAGGAAATAATTGTACCAGGACCAGAAAGCCGCTATATGAAATCATCCGGATTTTTTAAACGATGATTTGCAAAATTATATTTGTGATTTCAAATTCTCCGAAAGGATATGAATCACTTATCTGTATCCTTCCTTAATGGAGCTTATTCTTAAATCTGATGCAAACTTCCTTGTTACTTTGAAATTTGAAATGCAATGAACTTATAAAATTAAAAGAAGATTGTTTGTTCAGGTAGGATTTCTGTGAATTAACCAAGGACAACAATGTAGCAGGCAGAGAAGATTTTTTTTTAATTTCAAGATAATTTAAAAATAAATCTGGCGTGTTCAGAATTTCCGTAAAAATGCACACACACAACTGTATACGTATGTATTATACAAAGGCATTAATAATGTATCGTTCGAGGTTAACCGTTCAAAGGTCATGTTTGGGCCAGACAAATCTCCATTAAAAGCGACCCAGGGAAAGGTCACGCTTTTGACTCTCATCGCACATAATTACGACTTGATCCTATGTCCTCCAGCGTTGTGAAATACATCTGTACCATTTCTTAAACAGTACTTACAATTCAGGCGGAGAAGTTTAATGAAGACTTTCACGTTTTTCGACAAGTCTGTGATTCTGATAAGATAAGGATTTTAGGTCTATTCGGAAAAGGCTCGTTGGCTAAAAATGTAACACTGGAGGACTTTTTACCATAACATGAAGTTTTACATTGAATTCAGTGAACGACAATTAGGCTACTTAGATTTTCCAAATCGCAATTACTTAGGAAAGTTAAAGTTATCTCTTTATTGTAACAGTGAGTGAGCAGGTGGCCATTATTTACACAGGGGGCAAAGCAGTGATATAACAATAGTATTTATAGGTAAAATTAAACACCTGTTATCTTGACCTAACTGACGGTCTTCGTTGAAGTAGACGCGTATAACAGTTACAACAATACGCGTACACAGGTCATTTGCATATCAAAACTATTGACTAGTCTAGACTTTGTGTTCAACGAACTGATACAAAGCTGATTTACTACACGTTTAAATTGCTGCCAAGATGCATAGCGAATGGGTGAAAAGTATTCTCCTACTGACAGTGCTTTATTATTGTGGGAAAATCCACGAAAGAGGAACTTGGCTGGATAAAACTGATACAAGCGTACTTGGAAGTGGGAATCATACGTAAACAACATATGTGAGCAATATTGATAACAGTACCAGGTATTTTTAATTACTTTTAGGGGTTACATATAGGTTATTTATAAATGGAAATGACTAATCGTATTTGTCTGACGTCATTGTCATTTCAGCGCCGGCGCTTAGATTTCATGCTCTCTGTGTCAATGCAACATTTACCGTAGCGACTGACTGAAGTTCTTTTACGTACTTTTAAATTAAATCGGTATCTAACATTAGTGTGTCAAATTGTCTATCAGGTACAGTAATGTATTTTTGTCTGGCCGCCTTGTACCCAAAAAGCATTGTTAGCGACAACAAAGGTTATTGCTCTTGTCATAGTTACCTATTTCAGAATTGTATAATTCTATACTAATCCCATTGTTTCCGTTGGTTGCCAGGCGGCGGTTAGTTATTACATTTTATCATACAAGTTAAAAGTATGATTGAAATAGCCCAAAGAGGAAGAACTTGGGTTTTTCTGTAACTGCCAGATAATTAAAATAAATAATGAACAATAACGCCATTATCTTTTGTATTATGTATGTATGGTCAGCAACAAAAGTCCATGGATATGTGAAAATACAAGTAGGTAACTGTCACTACAGAACATAACATGGGCATCCGAAAGTATCAAAATCACTGAATACAGCTTTTGCATTTGAGATCTTAGTGTTTAGGTAACCCTAGACTGCAATTTGACATTTTGGTTCTGCTGATGGACTTTTGCTTTTGATTCAAAGTACGGTAGTACTTTGAATTCATATTTTGAAGAGCTCATTGCAGTTAATCTACAATCGCTGAAAAGCAAAAAAAATAACCTACTGACAAATATTTATAGTCAATAATAAAATAAAATGATACAGTTGTTTGTTCGGGAAATACGTTTAGATAAGGGATGTACCAATATAGACTTGTGGTGAGAATCCGCTTTCCATTACAATTGTATTCTCTAGTTAGTAAAAATAATCACAACAAAAACAGGAAAGAAAGTATTTATAAATGCAAATAATGGTCCCTTAAAGACTATCAGTCCACCATACCATTTTGGTCAAGTGTGGTTAATTAAAAATTACTCCATCTTTGACATACAGTTTATTTGTTTAGCCTCAACAGAATCATAACTCTTCAAATACTCTTCGCAATATGGGGTAAAAAACACGAAATGGCACTAAAAAAACCCTTCATAAAAAGGTTTACTATGGGAAATTCCAAGGTTCAACGGCACGGAGTAGCTTGTAAACAAAGAGAAAGGGTCCAAAGGCAATAAAGATTCACTTTTATAGTGAACTAGAGCTCCACCCCGGCTTCACACGGATGCAATGCAAGATAACGGTATTTCTCCACTATTTAATGTATGTTATTATACATATAAACCTTCATCTTCAATCACTCCATATATAAAAAGAAAACCGCATCAAAATCCGTTGGGTGTTTTTAAAGGTTTAAGCGTACACAGGGATAAAGGGACAGAGAAAGCGACTTTGTCTCATTCTATGTAGTGAATCACGCTGTATGTAATGTCAACAGTAATCGGAACTGATAACTCATTGTCGGCTGTCGAGCACCTCATAAATAAACACCCCACAGTTCTAGGTAATCAAACGCGCAGTATTATCAGACCCTATGGGTTTTTTTTTTAATTCTCCGAAACCATTAACGGCAGCAAGCCCTAGGTTGGGTTAGTTTTCCGCAAACGTGTAATCGTGAACGGAAATAAAATTATCGTTGAACACAGCAATAGATTGTCTAAAACTGACAACGCATAATAAATATTAGTTGCTTCCGCTTTGAGTATAAAGCAGCTGATGAAGGAAACTAACTGAAATTAGGTGCGGAAATAATTTGATCCCTAAGGGAGGTTGCAGGTGCGCCTAAAGATGATCTAGGTCCGTGACTTGAAAAATCAGGAAAAAACCTCATCAATTTAGTTCAAATTATGATCTAGGTAAATCTACAGTATTTCCATTATTGATACTTCAGAATACACTAGTATGTAAATGATAAGAAAATAGTATGTATGTTTTAGAGATTTTAATAGAACAGAGTCTGGTTTATTGTTTTTGTACAAAATTTATCCTCATTAGATGGCCCTTTGTCAAACATGTACGTAGTAGGTATATTAATAAGCACTTGTTATGTGTGATTAAAAGTCGGCGACCGTGGTACTACATGCGTAGCGTTATAAATAGCTGAGAATTAATAAATTTTGTTGAGGATAAAAAGTCAATACAGGCGCCTGAATGTGTGTCCATATATTTTTATACGTTTGTGAAGTGGTTATTCCCCATACCAAGAACACGACAAAATTAAAAAGATACACACGCAAATGGGATATCCAACTGCTTGTAGGTAATTCTATAGAAAAGTAAATAATTGATTTTAAAATATAACTTGTAAATGATCACAAGACTAAGATGGGATTAATTAAATATTAAGGTTGGATTAAACAATTAAACTATAACAAAAAAAAAAACTAGCCATGAAATTCCCGTCCATTCGTCAAATTGGCAGCTGTTTTTGGTTCGGTCAACGTTATTGTCAAATGGTGCAACTCAATCTTAATGATTGACAACAAAATAATGGATTCTAAGTTTTGATTACATAAATATAAGAACATTGCGCAATGTAATATATATTATCATTTGAAAAACAAATATTATCTTTTATCTCGAGGCTAAAAATAGAAAAGACGGAATAATTACGTCATTACACAAATTATAAGCTGCCGTTGATGAGACATAACTGTAATTAATCTTGTGCGCCCATAAACATAACGTAGAGTCATTTTGTACGGAACATTACAAAAGAGCGGTAGGTTCATATAATTTGAACCAACTATCAATTACAGGCTCTACCTAAATGAGGAAAATATGCAAAAGAATTAGTTAATTTCAAGACGAAGTATGCATTATGAGAAGTTGTGATTTCAAAATAAATATAAACTGAACGAAATAGCCAAAAACCAAAATCCACAATACGCAAAAAAACGTCATCAAACGATAAAATCTCCGTGACGTTTCTATCTTGTTCAAAACAGCCATACGCTATAACTGAAGTGTGGTACATAATGAGCCGTCTACGTCACGACATCGAGTGCATGACGCACGGTTTGCGGAATCGGAAGCTAAGCCTACATTCGCTACCCACGCGCGGCCGCCAACACGTGAAACGAGAAATAGGATTAGGTGACGATCAATGGCGACCCCATTTTCATCCCTTAATTCGGGCTATACGACATATGACAGCAAATGAGTCTCAGTACCTAAAGGCTACAGACGCTGCAAACAGATCTGCGCAGATTTATCGATCGCCTGTATGACAAATCGTTGCAGATTCTCTAGTTTGCGCAGTTGATCGGCTGCAGTTGCAATTCCTATTCGATAATCGATAACGATTGTGTCGCTACACTTCTGTCGTGTTACTTGTGACACGGTAGACTCTGGTGGTTCCCTTTGTCGAAGAGTTTGGTGTGAAAGAGTATGTCAAGAGGTGTTGTCATTTTACTATTCTTTGCCAAAAGTGAACTCTCCCATGGCAGAACTAATCGAGAGCGCCACGAACGGCAAAAATATCCAAAGAGGCTGTTAAAATGTCCCGATGCGGGGTAAATCGTGCTAATACTTCATGCCTGTGTGGAACAGCTTTAAAACTAAAATTATCTTTAATTTCACGCTGCGAATCAAAGTATAACTATAATACAGCGTTACCGTCGCTAAATTACACAATCATTGTTTTCTATTACTGAGATCATAAATCATGTTTTCTTCCTTCTATTTATCTATACTTATTATAAAACAAAGTCCCCCGCCGCGTCTGTCTGTCTGTCTGTTCGCCATTTACTCGAAAAGTACTGAACGGATTTTCATTCGGTTTTCAACAATAGATAGAACAATTCTTGAGGAAGGTTTAAGTGTATAGTAAGTTTATGTTTTGTACAAACCAACGTCGATCGGGAGCTTTCCAGGAAGCGAAGCGAGGGCAGGCAGCTAGTAGTTTATAAATAGGCACCTAAGAATGGTACCCATGGCAACGCCTACGCATCTCGTGGATCGCGTGTCCTGAATCAGCTAGGTACAGACAAGGTAAGGTATTTTTAACTCGGATCCGATATCTATTTGTACAGCGTCCTTGGCGAGTTAAGGGAGTTCAGACATAAATTATTATCAAGTGCGCATATAGAGATGCTTGAAAATCAATTGAATAACGAATTATGGAGCCTTAAATTGTAATTATGATTCAGAACGTTGTGATTAAGCTATATTTAGATGGGGAAAAGTATTTTCAGCTTGAGAGGGATACATTTCTATTACACAGTCCTTGGACAGTAAAGAGTGGGCGTTTATTGTCAGACTTGAAAGTGTAGTCCAAGTAATCTTTGTGATCCAAATAGATTGTTAACTGAAACAGTATGTCGATGTGCCTACGACTTTTAGGGATTCTCTTTTTCACTTGAATTCACCATTTGGATCAGGTTTTAATCCAAATGGCTAAGGTTTTTATCGTACCTTCACAAGACACGTTTTTGTTGTTTTTCTAATTATTATTTTAAAGGCAAAGTAAATTATTTCTTTTATCCTCTTGATTAACATGACGTTATTAAAAAATAGTTCAACAAGTGTAGCTTTGATACGGAATCTACGGTTTGAGAGAACAGGAAAAATAAAGAAGGATAAAGTCGATTTACGAAACAAGCGTGACATATTTAGATACATACATCATACATGTTGTTGCTAAGCAATTACTATTATTTTTATAAATATGAGCATGCTCTAATTATATAATATTCAATTCAGTATACTACAAAAATATAAGCAATTTCAGCACAAAACGTAACAAGAACTAGCATACGTAGAAAAAAAACGGGCAAGCAAGTTGGAAGCCGCGAAATCGAATTTAATGATTCATTGCTCTATTTTAATTTGCAATACAGACTGGCCGACGGGGCGGCGGAGTTAATCGGTCTAGGAAAGAAGTAAAATATTTCAAGTTTTAAAAGTTTAAAAGTAATCTCGACTGATTGCACCGGGCGTTTTCATCGGCGATAATGGGTAAAAAGTGGTGGATCGAGAACAATCCTACCTCGAGCCGACCACCCAAGCACGCACAATCTAGGACGCGTTGCACTGCCCACGTACAGACGATGACAAAACTACTTTAGAAATTCACGCGCATATTTAATTACACTGAATTCGTACTATTCTTTTTGGTAATAAATAACATTTGACGATACAATCATATTAAAAACGTTGACATTCATTTATTTTTTTGCTAATTAATCACTTCCTTCAGAAGCGCTTTTTTCTGTGTTAATTACCAGAACATTAAAACTAATTGAAGACAATGTTCGCGCATTGAATTCAGAATAAGCTCATAAAAGCGAAACTATTATTTTACGTTCTCGCTTTTCAGTACCTAAGGTAACTGTCTTGCTGTACACTGATTAAGTCTCATAATGAAGTTCGCTTGCGATGCCGTTTTAATTACACTGAGCGGTAAGAACAGCAATGGCTTCGTTTCAATATAAAAAAAAAACCGGCCAAGTGCGAGTCGGACTCGCACACGAAGGGTTCCGTTCCATTATCTTTGTTTTTCATACAAATATATGAATAACAAAGTTATAATTTGCGGTCACTGAAAAAGTGCTATATCTCAAAAACTACTGACTGTATCTTGTTCAAACCAATTTTGGTTGGTAGTTTTTATTGAGATCTATAACATATATTTTTTTCAGATTTTTCACTCTGGTAGTTTAAGAATTAGAGGGGGGGGGACACACATTTTGGCACTTTGGGAGTGTCTTACGCTAAAATGATTGACTTTAGGAAAAAGTGGTTTTAGAAACCTCAGTACCATTTTTTAAGACCTATCCATAGACACCCCACATGTATAGGTTTGATGAAAAAAAAA
>NWSH02000535.1:4679161-4715007 GCA_002382865.2 Heliothis virescens
AAGAGAGAGATGAATAATTCTAAATGGAATGTAATATTGTAGTTTGGTCACGAGAACCCCATCTTGATTGAACCTTACCGGACGTATTTGGTTAGTTTTGTAATAGATTAACCCATGTATTTATTTCATCATCATATGAAAGACGCTACAATTTGTTTCCAAATTTACCGCGTGCATAAACTACAGAATAAATTTGGCGTTAATTTGTATATTTAATTGGTGTTTTAAAGTTTGTAATGTTTTATTTTGCTTCTCTGTCTGTATTTTTATGACCCCATGTTTGTAACATAGCAAATTGATGATTATTTTATGTAAAATGTTTCAGGCGTATCGTTAATTTGAGGAAAGTACACAACCGATTGACATCTCGTCAACGACGATCAATAATGAAAGACAGTTATAAAATAGATTTATCTTGATACTGATAAGATCAAGATTTCTGCTGCATTGGATAGTGAGCTAGTGTGTAATAATAAGTCATATAGTTACTTAATCGTCTTCCTTGAAACACTTTATTATTCAAGACGGCGTATGGGCGTGACAACACATTTCACGTTAAACACGTTTAACTTACGTTACATATGTAGGACTATAGTTTTTAACACACTCAGTGCTACCGACACGCCTGTTGTGGCTTATGTAGAAAGCTATTTTGCCTCATTATTTTATTAGTGCTGTGAATTTAAACACAGTGCGCTACTATTTATTTTATAAAAACGAAGCCGTGAAATTTTAATTCACTAATAAGTATTTTTTTTTTTATTTTAATCCAATATTTGTTGGAGATCTATATAAATAAATAAAATTAATGTGACAGTTTCCTAATAGTATCGGCAGTGGCCAGTAGACTTCCATTATTTTGACTTACGTGTTCCAAATCTTTAACACAATAGAAGTTTCATGAAACGACCAAACCATTAATACAACCGTTAACGTGAAACATTGTGTAATCGATCACTTAGACTGGCCGAGAACATTCATGAAAGAAAATAACGGGCGACGATTCATTAATTAAAGCAAAGCGGCTACAGTCCTGGCGGTGACAAGCCGCGTCCCCATTCCCGCGACAAGTTCAATGTTGCTATTGGGGTTATCTGTGCATAGGTTTGTAAGCAGAGGACCACCTGAAGAAAACTACGTAAAACGTGAACATTTCCGAGTAAATCGTGAACATTGACCAACCTCATGAGATCTCTCGGTATTTATTGGGTGTTCGCAGCGGTAAAATTGCAGCTAAGGCAGCTCTCTATGGAGTGGTCATCGACGAAGGTTGAGCGATGTCAAGTAATTTTTAACACCCAATTAGTAACCCCCCCCTGTCGGACACCTTGGCACCGATCGACTGGTTGTTTCAGGGACGCGTGGCCGCAACCACCAGCGAAATTCGATGGTTCACCCGCACAGCAACCGGGGGTTCAGGTCGGCGCGATATTTTAGGGAGGCAACGAATAGTTTTATTGTTCAATGCTAACGCGCTTTTTTCCGTATAGACCTTTGGTAAAAATGACGATCATTGTTTTGCACACGCAATCTGTCGGTTACGCACGTATAGATAGGTAACGAAACTTTTATGTTGTTGTTCTAATTCTTTTCATAGAAATTATTTTAATAGCGCAACAGTTTTATTTTCGTATACGGCTATCGATTCATAGAACTGTTTTAAGTACAAATTGCGTGATATCCAATCAGTATTTTCGTAAACGTGATGTAACAAAATCATTAAAATGTAGGTATTGGAACTGCTCATATATTATGTACGAACTATATAAAACAATCAATCACGTGATGATGTAGATATTAAGGAAATGTTAATTATTGAAAATTACAGTTAAATGAAGTCAATGCCGCTGTGGTTTGCGTTGAGAACGGTTTATCATTCATATTGAGCATTTGTGCAGCTAATCTACTCCTTCAGCAGATACTGTGCACATCATATATATATGTTATGGACCAAATGAAAAATTTGCATTATAATAATGCCGTCATTATGAAAAATGCCCAATCTGAGAGAGCAATTTAATAATAATCATTCAAATAATCTAATTGACCGGCATTCTACATATTGTACATCGCCTTTGGGCAGAGTAATACAACAATTTGATCAGTAATTTTTCATTTTTATTGTTACTTAAAATAAACCAAATGTTTAACAATTTAAGTAATCAGTCAGATTTTGTAAAGCTTGGAACGTCATTGTTGAAGTTTCAGTTTTTGCAGCAAGCATGATTTCTGTCACGGCTCCGGCGCTGCGGGGCTCCGGCGGTCCACGCGAGTTTATCGTCGCAGATAGGTTTAACGCTCACCACCGCAGCTTCGGCTTGCTGGCCGGCGGCGCCGGCCAGCCTCAGCGCGGTGGCGAGTGTTACAACCACCTGCTCCTCAACTGCGGCCCGCCTCGCTCTCCGCGCCTAGCGATTTTGAATTACACTCTAGGGGTAGGGAGACAAGACTGCGTGCAGTCGGATTTACAGCAATTCGTTTCTGTCATTAAAACTAACTTTCAGCTAATGTTCTAGATATATATTTTTTGGACAATGAGTTACGAAATTAAACCTATCCGCGTTCGTCCGTATTCGCTTACAATGCAAAACTAAACACAAACAATAGCGCCCGCCGCACGATCGCATGCTGAATAGCGGTCTCTGATTGGTCAAACCGTGTCACGCGTTCTCCCTCCCTGCACCGCGTCAAATTTGGCTTTATTATCAAACTGCCCAAATGTCATGTAGCAATATAATAATGACCGTGCAATGTGATAATACTGAAGTTTAGATAGTAATTAATCACTCAGCCCAATAGAGCTAGACATTATTCATATGCTCGCACATTATGAATAATGCCCACATTAATCACCTAGTCATAACTATTATAGAAACAAATAACTGTGGCACGTATGTGGTAGAGATATCTGTCGCTAAGCATTTGGTGTCAGTTTGCGCGCTACGCGTAAATGGAAGTGAGTTCATTTTGGCAGTAGGGCGTTATTGTCTTGTGGATGAAACAGTGCGAGAGTTTGTAAGAGTAGTAGACCGCACCTCGGCCTGCCGGCGCCGGCTCCGTGTACAATAATCGGGTGGCAACAGTACGAGCGTGACGTCGCGCACTCACCTTGACTCACTTTAGTCGCCCGTTTGCATTACACTGTTTGCTCGACGTGTACTCGTGATTAGTCTAGAGCAGGGGTCGGCAACCTGCGGCTCGCGAGCCACATGGCGGCTCTTTGGATGGGAAGCTGCGGCTCTTTAGTTCCATACACAAATATTATTTATTTTATAAAATAAAACCAATTAAAGAACTTTCTCAATCGATTAACAAAGATTCGGCACCATTTCTATCTTCAGCTACTTTTACGTTGATTCCTGAGGAGGCTCGCAGAAAACTAGTTACCTATTTATTTTCGTTTCGCCAGTCACCTGGTTTAGATTGCCGACCCCGAACAATTCGGGAGAAAGCTAGGCAGCTGATAATGAATTTACTATTTTAACATTTACTAATTTATTTACTAATTTTAAATTATGCTCACAGTTCCAGTTAGCACAGCTTCCGCTGAGAGAAGTTTTTAAAGTTGAAATTTATAAAAATCTATTTGAGAAGCACGATGAGGCAAGATAGAATATCCGCGTTATCAGTTCGGATAATCGAAGCTGAAATAGCGGCTAAACTTAACTACGACACAATACTGAAAAGGACAGTGAGTCTGCACGCTGAAAGGTTCGACTACTTCAATTTCTATGTGTGTGATTATTTTTCGTCATCATTTTATTACAATAAACTCGATTATTTTTTAATCTGGCCACTTGAATTAACGATTTTTCACTGCGAAGTAAGGCCTCGCAAGGGCGGTTCGTGGGGTCTTAATGGTGGTCAAAATGGAATGTGCAACTAAATTAATTATGAATTAACTTCCAGACTATATTTTGTCTTGGCTTTCATTAGTGCTTGTAAAGGCCTAAGTGTAATAAACGACTTGGTTTTGAAAAAAAATCGCGCACTCTTTTATTTCTACGTGCACTTTTCCTATGTTTAATCCTCGAACTGATAAAATTTTTCGCGCTCGCTTCGCTCGCGCATTTATATTGCATACTAACTTCTGTTAGCGACTTCGTTCGCGGAAAATGTCGTTTATGCCAGCGACAACGGGTCGTCATAATCAAAGATCTTTCCCTTCACTTCTCTGCTCCCATTGATTTTAGCGTGATGAAAAGTATATATATCTGTCGAGTAGTTTTTGTTTCTAAACGGTTATACAGACAGACAGACAAAAATTCTACTGATTGCATTTTTGACATCAGTATCGATCCCTAATCACCCCCATATAGTTATTTTGGAAATATATTTCATGTACAGTATTGACCTCTCTACAGATTTATTATAAGTATAGATATAGATTGCCTGTCTTTTTCCTAGCTTTATTCCTCCACAAATTAACTTAAACAAATCGTGGCAACTTCAGCCTTACAATATTTTAGTAGGTACCTGAGATACATTTTGAAAATTAGATATTTTTGTGACTTGACCTAAAACTGTCAAAAGAAATCGCGCTTAGTCTACTCGTGCCCTTTTCTTTACGATGTTTACACGTCGAGCTGAAAAAATTTCGCGCTCGCTTCGCTCGCGCATTCATACTACGTTCCCATGTATTTCTTCATGTATACATTATCAAAATTAAATTGTGTATTGGTACTTGACCACAACTGTATGACCACCACCCCCCCCTCCCTAGCACAAAAGCTGGATCCACCCTTGGCTTCGCGAACTTATGTCACATGTCGCCGACGTATACATTTTGTCAAGCGCCGCCACTGTTTGTGGCTCTTTGAAAACTTAAAACTGTTGTAAATTGTAACTTTTGGCTCTTTTGACTCAAAAGGTTGCCGACCCCTGGTCTAGAGAAAGAAGCTTGTATGGCATTATCAAAGTACGCGCCACCACTACAATAGATCTCTTTGTAAATAACTAGAAAATTAAGCCTTCAAAACAACATAGTAACTAATCTTATCAAATACGTGCCTTATCATCACAATAAATACAAATTGTAGTACAATAGCTTCAGAAACTATTTACTTCCAAGTATTATTTAATGTAAGAGAATAGAACACTTTCTTGTGAAACTAACCGCCGCTATGAATGGGCGATATCGCAATTAATTGCAAGCAGATAACTCAAACAGCTGATGCTCTGCCATTCGTGTCGTATCAACACGATCATATTCATGGGGCGAAAGCGTGGCTCGTGACGCGGGGTTTTTACACAAATTCCATGTGCGTACAGATGGCAAATTGTTACATACGTTGCGTATGTAACAGCTCTACCAACTTTTTATGAGTGTTTACACATTAGTATTCAGATTCATTAGCCTTTCAAAAATGACAGTGCGTCACAGTCACAGTTGACAAATTGTCTAGCGGTACTTTAGATCACAATTTAATTTTGGGTTGTGGTAGTTTCGAATTCACGTCATAAGGATGAAGCATGATGCAAGAAAGATGCCATGTGATAAAATAACGATTCGAAAAAATCAGTATATTCTTATCTAATCGTAGCTTCAGTTCGATCAGTCTAGACTCGAGATAAGGATAAAAAGAAGGCAACCGCAGTGGTTAACTGTAGAGTGAGATTTCGATCTTAAAGCGGTGCCTATCTCCTTGACTCGGTTCGTATTGGCATCGACGGGTCGGCGCGTTGCGAAATTCGCCCACAGGCCGCAGGCGTTAGTCATTGTCGCCTATTGCATCCAGTGCAGGCAGACAGGCGTTGCTTCACACAGCGTTATATGCTCCATTTGCGACTGTATTGATGAGGTACTTATTGTATGCGGTTAGGCAACACTCTCCCAGTCTTTAGTGTTTTGATTCATGACAGTGATGCCTGTTTAGATAAAAATATTGCACGCACTGCAATAATAAGTACCTAGGCAGATGATTATCAACCAAGCTATACAATACAATGCATGAAATCCAAATAATAAAATGAGCTGCATTATTTACTTACGAAATAGTATAACTTAATACATAATTCGTGTCAGAGAAACATTGACAAATGTTTTTCTTGTTAATTCGAGTTTCACTAAAGCAAATGTACAAATCTATTGTCCGTCAGCGGAATGCAAAAAACATGACGCAATTGGGTCATTTGAAACCAATAACTTCGCAGGCGAAACCGCAATGTGATATTAATAGACAACTACCGACAGACAGACACTGATTATTATTCAAGATTATTAACTGACGGACGAATACACACCTAACAATTATTGATTTAATTATGCGGTTTTTTCTACATGATTCTTGGGAAAAGGTTTAAATAAAACATTCAGAAAAAAGGGAATGCATAAACAAATCGTTATTGGTCAAATTGTTTGGCGCCAAAGAAACAAACTGCGTCTAATTTACAACAGAACGTCCAGTTTGTTTTGGTCGTTCATCAAGTAGAAACAAATGCTGAGGCCGAGAGGAAATAGAAATCAAGTTCCGAGAAAAGGAAAAAAAAGGCGGGATGTGACGTTGCTTGACCCGAAAAGCGATTACAGCAACGTCAGACTTGGCCTTATATTGGTCTGTTAGCATCAGCATTGTGGAATTTCTTTGTTTATAGTTATTGACAGCAGAATACAAACGGCCAGATTTAGCACAAAATCGTGCATTAATAGCACCACTTTTTCGCCTGTAGCTTCACTTGCGTAAACATATTACGTAAACTAATAAAGTATCGCAAAAAATAACTGCAATACGACACCAAGAATGCATTCAAAATCTGCGGCCAGCCAGTTTTACTTATCTTATTTTAAATCGGAATTCGCGTGCAATATTTTTCTTTTTATTTCAATGATCTTTAGAAATGTGCTGTTCCAAGCATTCAACTATTAAAAGCGTCTCAGTTTTATCTTCCGCTTCCTAGCCTAGTTTATCGCAGCCAAGCGCATGCAAGTTCTAAGACTCCTAATACCCGTGCACCTTTAACTCCCACAAGACGCGTCACGAATCTGGCAGGGCGCCATGTAAACACACCACCAAATAGGGCAATGACCACCTTACAAACTCAAATAGAATATTTTCTATTAATAATCGCGTCCGAAAATAAATAGAAAGCGAGGGGAGACACCACGTGTCTCCCGTATACCAAGATTAATTGCCGCCGCTCCAGAACGCCGGTAGTAAATGTTTGGAAATGGATTATAAAACTTCCCAACAAAAGCTAGTACAATTTATAATGCCAATTGAAATACGTAAAAACTAAGAACAGGTACATTTACAATGCCTTAAAACTGGACAATCGGAACACTACAGATTGACGTACACAATTTTAATCAGCCTCTCTTTTGTCATCGAGTTAGATAAAACAAAATAAAGGTATCCATAGCTCCCCGAGGTAAACACAGATTTAAAGTTTATTTTTAGACCGTAAATACGGGCTTTGTTTTGTGTGCAGCTCTAAATAGAATGTTTTATCCTAATACGGCTTTAACTGTTGGTTCCACGTGAATATTACATGATTTACGAGACTATAAATTTTGTTTTAGGCGAGTCTTTAGACTGAGATGCAGGAATAATAACTACTGTAACATGTTATGATCTATTGAACTCTATACAATGTGTGAGGTCTACTTTATATCGCCGACTTTGAGAAACTTCGCAGAGATCTTATAATTATCAATGACAATATCAGTAGTAATTGCTTTGCAATCGCTATTTCAGTGAACCGTTTCAACATATTTAACGAGTTTCAGATAAACCTACTATGGTTGTCTCATTGAAATGCGTTACGTGTGAGCACTGTGTAGGCAATTTAGCAGCGGACAAAGGAAAGAGCAGTGCACCTTTAAAACATTATTAGAAAACAATTTCCACTACGTCAAACTTTCCACGTTTCTTGTGTCGTCATTTTGTGGCTCGTGTAAAGGAAAACTGTGACGCAGCGTATAATGCGCGAGAGACCAACGCCTCAGTGAAAATTTAACATACTACGACATTCCCGGAGATTTCAGTGTTATTTAGGAACCTGTCAGGATTGTGACCAGATTTAGAAGTTCAGGACATCCCGGGGGTATAAAATACAATTTTATTTCTAGAAATCCTTAGTGCACGTGGCTGTAAAGGTCACACAGCGATGCTCGTGCGCGTCGTAAATAAGACATCGATGGGGAAAGGAATCATTTGCGTAGCAAGGAAATCGTTTTCCCAGAACGAAACCCATTTGCGCAGTGCGGGCGCCAGGCGACGAAATGATTGAGTTCTAAACACCATGTTTGCAGTGCAGGGGTACATTCCTACTGCACTCATTAAGCATTCCATTATTATGTTTGTTTTTGCAGGGACATGTAATTGTTATTATGGTAAGCTTTTTCTTCAAATATATTTAACCCCATAATCTGAACAAAAGGACTACCTATACATGAAAACTGTTAATCGAATCTAGCGTATTATTGTGAGCTCTGCTGGTAATATCAGACACATACACGTGTTCGAGTCCGTGAAATTCATATGGCACCAGAATTAACCCGGTCACCGTTTTATTGAAGAGCACAGTCAGTAGTTCATTGAGATTTTTTTATTTACGATGCTATAAATCTGCTCCCACGCGACCCCGCGCCGCCTCCTAGCAACGCTTCGCCCACAGATGTCGAAAAAGGTCGGAACTGACTACGCGTGGTATGTACCTGTAACACCTTCTTTGCCAGAATGTGGGATGTATCAAATCGATTGCATTCAAAACAGTAACAACGAGCAATGAACTGTACACTGTATTATAAATAACAACGGCTTAAAAATGAAAACATGATGCAAGGCTGATGAGCAATTTCCGCATGCGACATGTAAACAATAATTACGAAAGTACTTGCAGTTTAATAGCTTCGAGCGAGAATCAACAATGGCGGTTGCATATATGGCATGGAGTAAGTAAATTAATAACCGCAGATGACACCGGTTAATTCCGGATTAATCGAACAATCGGATGTTATTCGATGCGATGATCGATTGTTATTCGTTGTTCAATCGAGTACCTAATATGATATCATTCGATATAACATAAAGCACGTGTCGAATGGGTTCTTTAACCTATTAATTGAAGTGTTAAATATTTACTTACCTCGTTTATGTGTTTGTAGGTTTTGATGAGGTCTACGCTGAGTTTTCTTAGAGGTGCTGTCGAGGGGTCTCGAAAGTGATGTGGTATTCGGGCCTGCATAGCCTGGGCAAGCGAGAAGTATTTATTATTAATTTGCCGACATGGTAAAAGCAAAACAAATAAAAAGCAATTTAAGCTAAGGATGAATCAGGCAGTTGGGACGTTACTACACTACAGACAACAAAACAAAGCATAGGTGGTTGAACTCACGTTCAGGTGAAATCTGCACAAACATTTTCACCGAAAAATATTTTTAAGGTTTATAAAATAAAGGCATTATAGGCAACATAAAAGGTAGAATAGAATACAAAATTATCATAACATTCATGAAGCTAAATAAGAGACGCATGTAGACGTCTTAATACACGAGACGGTTTGTATAAACATCTATTCAATAAAATGTTGAACAATTGGTTCACACCTGAGGCGAACTTACAATATATCCCTAACGCAATCACTGGCGGTAATAACCATACATTAGTCCCGGGACTATTAACGTCACAAGGCGTGCTCGGCGCACACATCGGTGATTATCTAACAAAGTTTTGTATTGAAACATGTTCTCTCTGACAATAAGAAGGAAAGCCAATATTTTCGCGCGAGAAACACTAGTCGGACACATTTATTAATTAACCCAGTCTAGACGAGGGGTATCTATCGATCGATGCCAGTTCGTATTCAACGCTAACTAAATACATCACTAGTGTTTTAGTGAAAGAGAACTTAGTTGTAGTAGGTAATTAGTGGCACTTTACCGACTAATTTATTTACTTGCGCGTAATGTCTAGACGCGCGTGGTTAATGGCTCTTTTAATAAAACAAAAGGTGTGGCGCGCGGAGGTCACGAGTTTAAGAAACTTCAAGTGTATGCAAGTGCATTAGCTTCTGATGAAATTGGGTTTAGAAGCATAGGTCTATATTTAGTCACGGGGTCCTCGCTGTAGTTTGTAAGAGTAGCAATTTAGTTGTTGTTCAGGACGTTAGTCCCCCAAACTGCCTCGTGCATCATTTACCTGAGCGGGGGTATGGTAGCAGCAGAAAGCTCGGGGGTCGCGCACAGTGGCGCTCACCTGAATGTCTGAGGGCGCGGACATGGACGCCAGCTGGTCTTCGGCCACCAGTCTCCCGTACAACGGCACGTGGCGCCGCTCGCCGCCGGCGGCCTCCGGCATGCCGCCGCCAACCACGCCCACTGCAACAACACACATTTTATTATAAACAAACATAATACGCTACTTATACTACCAGTAATGTACAATCGTTGTTAAACTCTTTAAAGAGATTCTGAACAGGTGGTAAATTGTTAAATTTATTAGAATAAGTAGCTTTTAATAAATATAACCTGAATTTATTAAGAGACGAGGAGTAAGTTCTTAGGATTGCAATAATCTTATTTGTAAGAGATTTAATAAATCACTAATTTAAATAAAATATTTACACTGCTGGGAAATTCTTTGCATGTTTGCCTGGAACACTTTATGTCAAACAAAACGGTTGACTAGTCATGAACCAAGTGCAAACACTCGAGTTTTCAGGTAATTAATAGTGAATGAATTAAAATAATTACATATTTATAATTTAATTTTCGGACTGAGTGAATCTTAAATATTTTAACAGCAAAATGTATGGTGGTAACAAAAAAAAACATCAAAGCCATTGGCTCAATTTAGTTTAATCGGTGTTATTAAAATTTGAATAAAACGAGAGAGATCTATTCGTCGGAGATTCATGGCGATAATTCGATAAAACCAGTATTAAACTTAGTCATTATTAGTTCGGTAGACGGCGCGGGCGTCGCATCTCAATCAATCTGGGGTATCGTAATAGCTAAATTGCCGTGTGAACATGCTTTATTCACCTGATTGCCGCCCACATGGTACCGGATCCAAAACTTTGTAGGTACGTTAAAGGTGAATGAATCATTCCGGATTGACTTGTCTCACGGACTATAGAGGACGACGTCATCTCCGCGTTTATGGTAATACGTTTGAAATCGATATTATTAGCCATGGTGTATTTATATGGGAATTCAATCTACATTAATTTTATCAAGAGACATGTAGAGCGGGTTGTGTGTTAAAATATGTTTTTGTTATTGAATCCAAAAATAGCAAACTATTAAGATGTAACGTCGCGTCTGAGGATAAGCAAGAACGTTTTGTTCCTCCAAGCAGTAGAACAAGTCGCTAAGTATCGTATCACCGAAGTTCTCACATCGTACTGTCCTCCCGGGGATGCTTACATGTCTGTAACCTGCTACGAGATCGTTGCCGTTTTTTCTTACTTCTTGTCTTAAAAATGTTTTTGTTTTCTGTACAAAATGGATGTGGAATATGGATACTTTTTACTATAAATTACATATCATACTTGTGAATGACGTTGATCATTGTATGACGCTGTTTCAATACTATTGTAAACTTCTGAATCATCAGGCTACTAAAGCACTTTTTCCTTTTTTTAAGTTGTCATGCATGGCAATTTTCAGATACGCAACCAAGATCCTAAAACCAGTAAATTTATAATAATAATAAAGACTGCTGAGGAAATATTAAAAGTATACACTTAATGAAAGAATGTCACTTGCTCCAGGAATTACCAACTTCAGGGAACCTTCTTACAAAATTACTCGACTAATTCGAGTCTTAATGGCCGTAAATTTCGATCATGAACGTCTTCTCGCAATAAAAAAATCATTTCAACCCATAAAATTAAATCACCTAATAAAATAAAACATCTTAAAGTGTCCTCGGTCGATTTAAAATGGAAATGTTAAGAATGGGTTGTACTTAAAGGGGGACTTAATAAACGTTTGTTTTAATACAAATTACTGGACGAACTGGATTCGATTGAACATGTAATCCGAGGTGTGAATATGAACTTTATCGTGTTAAATCCAGGGGTCGCAGACAAGTTAATTTAGTCTTATTTATGTACCGTCTGGTACGACGTGACATTTCATAATAAAACAGCGACGTTCGAGGCTCGCAAGGTACTTTTGTGAGCGAAAAGTTTGTTGAACGTCTCACAAGTTCATATTACGTACCTACAAAGGTATCTATTTAAATTGGACCTAATTTCTGTTGTCATTTCGTTTTATTAAAGCAACAGGTGTTGGAGATACTTAGAAGACATAGAAGACATTTTTTTGGGAGAAAAATATTCAGATATGTTTTGGATTGCCTATAAATAATCTACAATTAAGTATATCTTTAGTAATTTGATTAAGTATTTGCTGGAATCGGAATATGAAAGGACTTTAAAAAGTGAGTCTCAAAGTGATCTTCATTCCTATAACTTTTCGTCAGATGAGAGTTGTCAGATGATTACAAATGAGTAAATTTGATTAAATATCAAAGCTTATCCATTAAAACATTCTCTACATAATTATAATTGCCATATCATGAAGACCTTTTTTTTATTCCAGATCCTTGGATTCCTCCCTGAAACTTACAAGCTCAGAAAAGAGGAGAAGTATTTTAGGTGGCCAGATATTTGCTTCTAAATTCAAGGGGTTTATAATAAAAAAAATCTTAAGGTAAATATACCGACATAAAAAAAAAACACTCGATCAAACAGAGGTAGCGTCAATATTGGTAGGCTATCAGGCCTATTATCAAGTACGTATGTGCACGCGCATTCGTTGTGTTATCGTCACACACACATGTGCACCAACGAGCATGCAACTGCGTAGTTTATTGTGAAATGTGGTAGGTACTGTTGTGTGCGAGAATGGTTTTGCGAACTCGGGTGTTTGTCTGACAAGGTGCAAATAAACATGTGTTTGTAAAATGCAAAAATAAAACACGTGAAGGATAAAGTGTGCATTGGGGTCAAGGGTCAATTGACTTTTTGTGTAAACATTTACTGTAATTGGTCATGTTTTAAATTCAAGTCTGTGTAGATGATTATAATTAACATCTCACAGCGTCCTTGATTTCTGAAGAGTGGAGTGGCGAGAACCACTGGTTGGTAGTCTTAGCTGGTTGACCAAGATAAGGTAATGGCACATTGACGGATCGATTTGTCAAGATTGAAGTGATAACTGTGGTAAGTAATCTAATACCTAGTCTCATCCCTTTAATTGATTTATATTAAATCTATTTAAGTTGAGCTTATTAAATTAAATACTACAACTAAACCTACGATGATTAATAATATGACCTGTTTTCATTGAAATAATGACAACAGTATTCATGCAGGCTAGTCTCTTTAATCGTGCATGGAAAGACTAGCAATCAGTTGTCAATAGAACAGATCTTCGAAGACGCATGACGGAATCGTTAAACCAATAACATTCTCGTGGCATACATAAATATGTTAAAATTATCTACATCCGGATAACTCTCCGGACGCTCAGATGAATGGATGTACGACTCCGCTCCGATTGAAAATAAGGCCGCATCCGCCTATTAGCATTACAAACATTCTTAGTTCCGTACTAAAACGACAGAACATCTAACAAATGTATTACTCTTTGTCAAGTTTGTTCATCTCAAAACAACAATAAAATACGATACCCTGACAAATTCACTTTCTTCCCACGCCAGAACAATACACATATTTTTCAATTTAATTATCTGTCAATGACAAAATGGCACAACGCCGTTTCCCTTTCATGACACAAACGATAAATACATTAGGACCATATGACAATTCGGCGTAGAAAGGCGGCACGCGGCGAAAGCGCACGCGATTTCTGTGCCCGAGCGACGACGATCGGTGACATTATAACAAGTTTGCATTTAAATTGCGCAGTAAAAGCGCCCAGGGTATGTAGAGCTCTGCGACAAGGTCATGTTCCCCCTTGGAGATCGGATTATGGAGGCTCGAAGGGAGGTGTAGAAAGGCTGTATGTGATCAAGGCATCGGACCGACGAACGGCCGGAGACGCGCCGCTACGTCATCGCGGTGCTGCAAACGTTAGGAACCGGCCGCGGTGCCGGCCGACAACCTGTGGTAGGTATGTCAGGAATGTGACTAGCCTCCGGTAGATTGGCGTGGGAGGTGCAAGATGCCAGCGTTCGCTGTTTACGAACCGCAATCGCAATTTTCAGTGTAAATTAATTTAACGCTTATGTCTACACACTATAGTATTGTTTTTAATTAAGTTTTATACTCAATTGATATCTATCGCCTGGATACCAATAACAAACGCATATCGCTTAAAATTAATTGTATTGGTCAGATTACGTCGGTCTAGTGATTATAAAATAGGAAACGATGTGATAGTTAAATGTCAAATTGAACAACTCGTGTTTTTTGTTAGTTTTGAGGAGAATAAATATTAATTGATCAATTTTTTGGGTTATCTGAGACGGTTTTGTACTGCAAATCAATTTATTGTGGGCCCAGTGAGAACTTTAATTCAGTATTATTAAGTACAAGGTCAGATTAAAACCGTGTCATGGAAGTTTAAGTAAAATATATGGCCGATCGTAGTTCGATGTAACTGCGCAGTTCTCGAGCCGAGACTTCGAGGAATCCATTAAGGCGATCTCCTTGACGCATTACTGGTAGCAATGCCACTCGGGGAACTATGCACGGTAACAATATGAAACTTACTGTTGCTAGGTTCGCTTTCGTAATAGGTATCCATCACTACACAACACTATTCTAAATTGTAAATAAATTTCACTACACAAAAACAACACTAAATTAGCGTTTTAAGTCACAAAGTAGCACTTGAGCAACCCAAACATCGTAAGAAATCCTCGTCCGGAATGGACGCAAACAAGTGAATGCGCTCATCTTGTTTTTTCACCGTGTAAAACTGTGAAGACTGAGTATTTGGTTGTGGATGAGCACAGAACGTAGTTGTTAAACAATCAATGTGTCGGTGAGCGGTGGGCCGGCATCGTCGTCGGGCGTCCTTGTCCGCGTCACCCGCGTGTTATTGTTGTGAAACAATGTTTATACACGTGGAGCTGTTGATGCGCACTTCACGTCTCCGCCGATAAGGACGCTATGTCGGCGCGGCCAGCCCGCCACAACTAACGCGCGAAACCAATGCTTGCTAGTAATAACCGAACGGAAGGCCACGTGATTCAGATGACAAACGCGTCGGTAAACTATACACTGACCGACCGACCGCGCCGTGCTTATCGGTGAACGATTTACTATCAAATCTCCATGTCGAGAAATTATTGCTAAGTGAAGTTCACTTTGTACAGTTGTTACTTCTTCAAGTGCTCAAACAATTTACTAGATGTATTTAGATAGGGTAACTCACTCCCTACTCCCTTAATCAAAAAACTATTCAGAATAGGACTACTGTGCATTTTTGAGGAGTTTGACGAGATTATTTAGTAGGCTCCTTGTCAGTTGATCACTGAAAATGACCTAACCAGCAGTGGAGAGTAATTGAGCAACGAAACATCTGCCAATTTCAGCAATATAACATCGTATCGTAATCACCGTGTGCTTAGCTACTCTTTCTTCAGTTTTCATAACAATGCAGGCCACCTTTAATGCTTGTCCTGTACATGTAAAGCGGTGTCGAAAAATGCCATGTGGGATTAGGAGAAAATATTTTTTTGAAAGCTATCACCTTAAATTATTAAACTCTGTTCCTGCTTGCAGTGACATTTTAGCGATTACTCAAAAATATCTTTGATGTATTAGGGTAAAAAGCGCAGGACCCGCACCTCGAACACTCATATGCATAAAACTACACGAATTCCTTTTTTCTCGACTGCTGCCAGCCACGCAATTTCTCCGATTGTATGCAAATCCTCGACGCAAACAAAGAATGAAAAAGCACCGACGCAGACGTTCGCTCCATCCCACCTGTGTCCCCCCATCGCGTCCGTCTGAGCTGCGGGCAAACTAGAGACCGTTGCGACGCAATCCAACCGAGAGCCGCACCGTAAACAACCACGATATTATTCCTGAATAGATCTCATCTCTTTACATATCGACCGCCACCGTCTTGTCGAGCACGCTTTTATTAGCCGTCTTCAACTTGTGAATTATTCAGTGAGTATTCTATTAAGCACTTAGGCAGAAGAATAATGCATCCAGTAGATTTTCATAGTGGCAGGGTCGGCGGGCACGTCGCATAAACATCACCTTGGCCCGCACGCTCGGCCCGAGAGGAAAATAGAATCGAATGCATCAGAATGTGACCCATTTAGTGAAGTGTGCGATAACAAAAGGGGACGTCATATTGTGATCGTAATATTTTTATATCATGACATTTTAACATCCTTTTTATAGGTAAACATTTTGAGGTTTGACTGAAACAGATTTTGTTCCACTGACAGTTGATGTTATGACGATAACACTGGTATAACTATTATGCTCATAAAGATACATAAATGTTCCTACAATTTTCCAGGTATCAACGTCAAGTGTAACATTTGTAATATTGTTATGTAACACAAGTTACTATACATAATATTTTCCTTTCGCTACCATTCGTTTTCAAAAAGATAATATGTATAAATTCAACCACCTGTCTTTGGGGCATTCCATAAAATTAATTACGTGATAGTCAAGCTGTCAACTGAGTCGAAATGGACAACTTAAAAGACAATTGTGCAAAAAATGCATACAATAAACTTAATTGATTTTTTTTTTAAACATATTAACGTGCGAGCAATTAACTGTTGTTAAAGAACAGCATTTGGCGCTAATTAAGTAATTTCTATTCAAGCGATTTCGGGTTTGCTTTAAAAATCCCTCATGAATAAAAATAATCTTTTGGATATATGTAAGTATATTTACAAATTGCAAATGTTATGATGAGGTACAAAGGTCAGTGTTCAAGGATGAAAATAAAAGATGCGCTGTCATCGCGTGAAATAGTCAGAGACGTCGTCGTCGGCCGGCGGTGTAGCAACCGCGGCACGCTGCAGATGTTAGCACGCTAAGCCTTCGAGGCCACAGGACGGGTCCAAGGCAGGTTTAACGGCCGGCCGCCCGCCTGTCTGGCCGTTCACCCGGGGCCCGCGCGGGGGCGAAACGTGCGCGAAAACACCGCGCCCGCGCCGTTATTGCCTCACGCTCGAACCACACATAGCCAAACGTTTTCCTTTGTCGTGTTATCTCTTTCTGTTTCTTGCCGAAAGCAAAGGACGCGGCGCAAACGCACTGAGTGTGGACACAACACTAGGAAAGCGAGATACAAGGAAGCGATACACGATTGTATCTTATCGATAACTAAGCATTGGATCGGACCCCAAATCTAAACGAATGTTGTTGAACTTGACTTGTCAACGGCATTTGGCACGTTTTCGAATAAGTTGTTTATATTTTATTCTCCTTCATAAAGTCGATTGTTGTACGGAAAAGCGACCGGTCGACTGAGTGGGTAACAGCAACAGAGTAAACAACCAGACATTTATTGGAGCCATAGTATCGGTGTTAGCTTGTACGTCAAAAAATAGAACAAAGCGTGAAAATAAGTAGTGATATTATAGGACTATTCCCAAAGGATTCACGCCAAAGATTAATGAATTAAACACGCCTCCTGTGTAATTAGGACCACCAGCTGTTCAGCAGCGGAGTTGAATATTTACCAAAAAGCGTGCGGTTCGTTCGGTTCGGCTAATCTTTCGTGAATGAAGGGTCTTTTACAGTTCACTCAATTGTTTTCAACTCGTAAATCCCAACAAATCATTTAGCGCGATTTCCTCAATTTGTCTGTCAAACAAGATAAAGATTGTCGGAAACAATAACACCGATTATTTTTAATTAACTTTCGTTTGAGCTCGGCCGTGGTTGATTCTCCGCTTTGTTGTTACGCCAGCTGATATTATATTTACGTTGATAAATATTAATTAAACCTGAATCCGTAGCATTAACCCAAACCAGAAATGTGTTTATGAAGGAAGATGTAGCCTCATTTATAGCGGTATGTTCCTCCAGGGTTCACTTTGATTCAAAAAGCTAAAGCGAAAATACGTTTAAAGTAACTTGCAGTATTAGATACTGCACCATCGTAATTACCCAAAGTCGTGGGCCAGTTGATTAGGAAGTTGTGAAATATTTAGTCATCGAACTCGAAGTCTAATAGAAAATTGCAGACCTTTGAAACAAGGAAGTAGTACCTGAATACCAAAGATGGAATGAGTCATAGATATTCGGCGAACAATTTACTTAAGATCTCAAGACGCAGACCATTGTCCAGCATCCGAACGAGATAAGTGTGTCGTTCTAGATTGTGCAAGCGGCCACCGTTGCGGCGTCGATGTGCAAAAACCGTCGGCGGTCAACGACGCTGGGGCCCGATGGGGATGCGCAACACCACCAAAACGGCCACCGGCATCGGCATTACTCATTGTTCATAATAAACGTAATAATTCCAAATAAGATACTTCAACATAGCCACATCTTCAGAAATGGTCCGATCAAAAATTGCCATTAGATTTTCAGGTCATGACAAATTTAATGACTTTTCATAATTTCAAATCAAACCCCAAGTAACCAATACACCAAATGCGTTCTGATATCCGTTAAATGACGATCAATTTTGTTTGGTCTTGAAAGGTCTCAAACAGGAAGTCGTGCTAAGGGCAATGAACACTCGAGTGTGAAGGTCGCAAAATAAATAACTACGTGTCACAGTTGGCACTGGTGGACAAACAGATAAAAATCGCCTAGATTGGTGTATAATCGAGTATGAAATTATTTTAGGTAATTAATACTTTAAGAACCCCTTTTATTACTGAATAACTATATGGTTTATTTGTAAACAGTATTTCGATTCAGAAATTGAAGTCGGTACTTACAGTATTAAGACAAAAAATCGACCTATCATCAGACGTCACACACTCATCCAGTTACCGTTAAGTCTGATGCTTTCCATACTCATTCAATTATTAAAATAACAGCACCGTTGGACGCGCAAAAACCTTAGCCATCGGTCGATGACACCGAGGGGCACTTTAGGGCTGACTCCATCACGCTTCGTCAACTTTGTACCATGCTTATAATAAAAATACTCAATTTTTTCCTTACAATAAACCACTGACAAGAAATAGCGTGTGCATAATACTTTCAGATCTTAGCTTATTGATATCGAGTACACTTTCTAAAGAGCTTATAAACACATACTTTTTAATTGTTGACGATGGATATTTGATACGTCAGACACCGTTAATTGTATTGTGTATTGTGTTTAGCGGGGCTTAATCCAATTAAAGTGTTAATACCTAGTTAGTGCGCAATGAAATCGTGGTCGCAGAAAATAATGGGGCGCGATGACTGGCCCGCCCGGAGAAATCTTAACCATTTGCATAGGGTACCTGAATGCCCACACACATTTGCCCACGCTGCCCGCGTATTGTCCTCGGCTGCCATGTATGAAATACTACCCCGAGCGACTTGTTATTGAACTCTGACATTTTAACTGAGCGTATTGTCGGAAATGTTTCGTAATTAGCCATACTAATTGTGTTTTTATATCACTATTGGAATTAAAGGCATCGAAAATGTTTCTAGTTCAGAGTAATCGCATTAAGTTTTGTGTTCTGAATTATATTAATACTTGGGGACTCTTCAGCCAGTGAGTGTAAGGAACAAACTAAGGACTTTTGACCTAAGATATTTTAATTATTCGAGACAAACAATTTCACTTACAATGCGTACAGACAATTTCGGTGGGGGGCGATAAATCGTCGTTCCGCATTCCGATGTGAAATTCATTCACGGGTCGTAACGAAGTCGTCTAGACTGTGTGTCGGAGAAAGGTGACCATTCACCGGCCGGCGTGACTCGCGAGGCGGGCCGACTTCGCTCCCACCAACGTGTAAGTAACTGGTTAGTAATCGGCTTCGTTATCATGTGAACACATTTTTTATAGTTTTTCGTACTCCGGAGATACCGTTCGATTCAACAGTTAAACATAACGTTTAAAAGTTATGGAAATTCTCTTCAGATATTTATGATTCTCAGCTTTAGCAAAATGTTACGATTTTATTGTTTGATTCACAATCTAGGTGTAATATATTCTCGTAGTATTGTAAACACCGAGGCGGTATCAGCACAAAGTACAAAACTAAATAATGTAAGTCTTGTAAGCGACCACTTTCCAAACAACACGATATCATCTACATGACGGCGGTGCACGAGCGTTTGGTTTTAATGACAGCGCACCGTGAGGCCAGCATCCGCGTAGCAACAGCTTTCAGACAGTGAATGAAAGTTGATCGCGGCGGAAAAAATGCGAGACCGCCGATGGTTCCGGCACAAACGACCGCCGTAAATATTTGGCACTCGGATCCCAAGCTGCGGCCCGACCACCGCATTACAATTTTCATCGACATTTCACTACCCCAGATTTTTTTTAAATACGATGCTGTGTCCACTTTTCTTTTTACATGTTTATGTCACGGGACGAATTTCTCTCCTTCTAATTTATTCTACAAAATGTTGTTTCCTCAAACATTCTGAGATAAATTAGCATGTTTTATTTCGCATTCATGAATCTCAAATAGGTTGTTAGCAAATTTATCTGAAGTCTTCATCCTTATCCTTATAAGCAAGGGAGATTTTGCATTTAAAGGCAAACGGCTTCTACCGAAAGCCCTGATGATTATTTACAAAGAACGTTCACCTATAAACAGTGCAAACAGTTGCCAAGGTGGGCAAAGATTATTTTTTTTCTTTACAAAATTGGAAGACTTACTGTCTAGTTGGAGATTTACCCAAGGCTTATCATTAACTAGGCGTTTTATTTATTATTTTAGTCATATTTATGTCTAGCTTCCGCCGGCTGTTTCACCCGCGTCCCATGCGAACTACTCCACGCACCCGGATAAAAAGTAGCCTATAGCGTTTCTCGATAAATGAGCAATCCAACACTGAAAAATATCTCAAATCGGACCAGTAGTTCCTGAGATCAGCGAGTTCAAACAAAGAAACTCTTCAGATTCATATTATTAGTACCTATAGACCCTTTAAAGATTTACGTAATTCGAAATGCAATTTATTGATCATAAAGTTTAATTTCAATCAGGGTAGCATGTCCCGATTTACCCAGAAACTGGGTATTAAGAGCAGTCTTTGTGTTATTTAGAACTGGCAAATGCAGCGATCTCCAGTAGAGTGCCAAGAGCGTGGGCGGCGAGAGTCGCGGGCATCACCACCGGAAAGTCGAATAAAATATAGGTGTTACCGACTTTAAAGCGGGTCATCACACTGACAAAACAGCCGTTTGATGTTACATTGATCGTTATTTAATTACAGAATTCATTATACTGCAATAACTGAATATTGTTATTGCGCGTGCCCAAACCCGTAAGTAAACAAAAAGCGTCAAATGAAGTGATTCACTTCATCGATATGTCCGATCGATGCGCTTGATATGTTGTCACACAAGAAGTGAATTGGTGTTATCTAATAAAAGCAACAATGCAAGCACTAAGCGCCCATCTGCGAGGGTTGAACATCGAATTAGGTTAAAGGTTGGGGAGGTCGACGCCGCGTTAAACAGTTTTAGGGTCGGGGTACATGGACCGATCATAATTCGCCCCAAAATAAAGCACAAATTATGTCATAAAACAATCTAATATTTACCATGTAAAAATAATCTGTTGTTAGGTTATTTGTATCTTTGGTAACAGGGTTACTGACTCATACATGTTGTAAGAAATAGTTTCTTTTTAGCAAAACATTATTATTTTTATATCTGCTTACAACATTCTTGAGTTGATTTCACTAGTTTTAAATGGTCAGCTGGAAATGAAAATGTTACATGTAAGCAATAAGTATTGATTGATAAAATACAAATTATGGATTTATTTCAGGCGAAGTATAATTTAAACATACCATTGTTATTGGGAAATGTTACATGAAAACAGAATATGTACTTGTGTTAAAAGTATGGGGTCAAAGGTATGTAGGGCAGGATGTACTACCCTACAGGTGGGCTCAGAGGGCTGTGTGCATTCAACAATGTTCACCCACAGGGCTTTATTCACCTGCATTTGTTTAGCCTGTTGTGCCATTAAAGGAGGTCATAACATGGAAAATTGTGTTATGTCCAATGAATCAAAGGGCTATGTGATTTCATCCATGTGGCTTGTTACAAGCTAGGGTTAAATCAAAAGGGTTTCAACCATAAAGCTAAGAGAATTATGATAGGAAAATATACTTCGGAAACTGTCTATGAAGTTTCAGTGCTAATTAGCCGTCAGGTTCGATTGTATATTAATTAAATATAGGCATAACAGAGGTTTCACAGTTTGTAAGCCTCAGTTGGACCTAAGCGAACTATTTCCAAACTGTCATAAAAGTGATTGGATTATATGTATATTTACTGAGTCAACATGCAACTTATGGGAGATTAATCCATCCGAGTTAATTTTTTTGCTAAAATGCAGGATAACAAACACTTCCAACTCAATAAATACAACTACCCTACAGATGCTACATGTGTGTGATGGGACAATTGTCTGTGACTAATGAAAAATGCCACATGCCAGCCTAGCTACAGGAATGTTGTTGAGACAGTTATCATCTGTTTGTTTTGATATTATCATGCTGAGCAGCAGTACTTATGGTGATAGAAACAGTTATGGTTTCATGCTAAACTTTAGTGCTGGTGTTGAACATAACTGCAAAACAAAATAAGCTTTGCGTCTACATTCTACATGAACAAGTTGATGTTGGTGAACTCTACAACTACCCTTATCTGTAATCATCATACTTACACTTATTTTTGGCATTCTCATCCATGAGCATGTTGAAATGGTGGTGGCGGTTCCACGCAGCCATTTTGCCTTCGTGAGGAGCCCCGAGAAGCACCAGGGCCGCCCCGGCGGGCCCAACTCCGTCTAGGGGCTCCAGTGTCCTCAGCGCACTACAACTTTGTCACACACTCATAACCCAAGGAACATAGCTATCACACACTCGCGCTCAAAACGCCGTCGCCCCGGACGGCGGTGTCATCGGCGCCGACGCGCGGCGCACATGCCTTGCACTTCCGCTCCACGCACTTATGCACACGCGGGTAAACAAGCACGATCAAAACGGCACCGAGCGGTGATTCACCTCTAACGCCCGTCGCGCGCTCCGCACTGCAGGCGGACTGTAGCGGCGCCCGCGAGCCGCAACCGACTGACACCCAAACACTCGTCCCGTGTCACGTGTGCGCTATGTGCGCTGCACCCAATCACATCGACCAACAACACTATCCCGCACAAATTAATTCACACCCGATTAGAAATCACCGTCCAATATTACCCACAAATTAAAGAATTCGACCGAACGCGATAGGTGTGAGCAAGACGCGCGACGCGGTTTCCCTTCGTCGATCCGATCCTCACTGCTCCGAATCGAACTCGCGAACAAAATAATAACAAATGTGCATGAGATGCTCGCTATAATATGTGCACGTGGGTTGCGTCATAGACAGGACCGACAAAATATTATGAAATCACATTTACAGATTAGAATATTTCAAAAATTACGACGGAATGCCTCCGAATGCAGACAGTTGATGGCCAGCTAACGAATATAAATTTTATGAAATACGAACTTCACTGTCGCATTCACAAGTATCAAAGTGATTGCCTAATCAAAAGTATTAGCAGTATAATTACAACACCAATAACTACACTATTTGTAAACAAAACACAGCCCGTAATACATTCAGAAAATAACAGTTTTGAACAGTAAACGCGAACGCGTTGATCAAGCGCGACAAATAGGACAAAACATGGCAGACTCGAAAAGCACACGAATTTTATCTATGGTCGTTTTATTTTTAAACGCTATGGTTCTATTACAGAAAATAAATCGTCCCAATTCAATAAAATGTTTATTTCTTTTTGGATACTTAACAAACAACCATTTATATTTCAAATAATTTGTTTTATTGCTACGGCTTTTACAAATTACTTTCACATTTGAGATTTTTTGTGAATTGTTTCATTTTGATTATTTTTTTCTGATTATATGCGTACTACGAAACGCATCATTGAAATCATAGACAATATTTTTGGTTTTGTTGCCAATCATAAAATACACTACCCATTCGTTCACAGTTCATTCATTGGCATTTCATTGGTTCCAATTTCACAAAAACATGTAATGCGATATTGTATTATTGTACGTACTAGATTACTGCATACAACTAGCCTCTTGCTAAACTAATTAGGATTTCATTTTAATTTAGTTCATCATCCTCTATTTAGGTGGTGCGGTAGGGCTCATGGCGTGGCATGGCTTGGGTTGGCATGGCTTGGGTTGGCAAGGCTTGGGTTGGCAAGGCTTGGGTTGGCAATTTTTCGCTTTATATAAGTGGGTTCCGGTTGTCACTCGTTACGAGCAGTGGCGGCTTGGGTTGGCACCCGGGGGAATGTTCTGTTGAGTACCCTCAAATTAAAACATCAAGTATGTATAATGGGGTAGAATAGATTGAAAGCATATGACCTTAGCATGGTTGCTAAAAGGCTAGGTAGATGATGATGTGTTGAGGATGCTACAGATGTGGTCACTTTCACGGCCATATGTGTATATTCGACGCAGCACCACACTGCACAGTAACGTATCATGTGGTTTGCCGATAAACAGCTGCATACATAGGTATTTTATTTTATTTTTTTGTTGAAGAGGACTGGAATAGTGGAGTGTATAATAATAATAGTACACATAAATGATTTTTAGTGTTGGTATCACACTATAACACTTTCTGCTATGGCTTCCAACAGTAGTTCCTTTTTTTGCCACTCTATGAAGTCTATGTTCTGTAATTCTGGCAATTTTTTATCTGTACTGTCAAAAAATACCTTGCAACGCGAAAGTACGTCTGCATTTCGTGTTATCGTAGAAAATTGTCTTAAATTCATACAATTTCCTACTTTTCAACTGAGAAACCAACGCAGTTGTGAGTTTAATATAGAGTTGAGTATTTTTATATTCGAAATATACTCTAGTTTGTTTGCGGAGCTCAGACCACCAAGTGTGGGACGCGTTGTGCGTCATAGGTTTAACCTTATTTTGTGAATTTGTGGTGTGTAATCTTTCATCATTCAGCGTAATAACAGAAACATGCCTAAAAACGGCGGCAGAATAAGAAACTTTAAGAACAATGACGCTTTTGGTAAGTGTTTTTACTTCTGAAGAGTTGTTTATTTTGTTACTTCAAGGCATTGTCTTTTTTCTTTCACGTCTATTTTATTGTAATTCATTCTGCTCTCTTCGCTATATACTGCATTTTAGAGGAATAAAACCTGTCAATCACACGGTTTAATTCAACGTTATTTACAGAGCACGATGACCGTACACACAGCAATAACACACGGCGTGTTAGTTTCAAACCAAACACGCATAAAGGAAAGAACAAGTGGAACAACGCTAAATTGCAGTTGGATGATGACGTTTACATGGGGGGTACTGCCGAGGGCGCCCCGCATGTTCACCGCAAGGGAGCATTTAGAGGCCGTGGAGGTCGGCTGAACTCTCCGTCACCTAGAACAGGCCATGGCATGGCAAAGAAGAAGTTCATTGCAGGTGTTCTTCCGTGGTATCAAATCATCATACCATATGGGGCCAAACATGAAAAAGATGTTATTCTGAGGACTCTTTTGAGCTACATATCACCAGATATCTTTGTGCCTCACTACTACAAGATCAATGGCAATGCTGCCGTGTTTTATGTAGATGATGTTAAACTGGCTGAGAAGCTGTTCCATGCTGACAGGAAGATTACAATGTCTGATGGCTTCAAGTTAATGGTGATTGTAAGGAATGCTGTGCCCAATGTTGCTGTTGATGCCGACATGAAGGAAAAGATGAAGCTTGCTATGGCTAAAAGATACAATGCCACAACCAAGGCATTGGATTTGACAAAATTCCATGCAGATCCTGGTAAGATTATTACTATGTCATTGACATGACTCTGAATATTACATATGTATGAGACAATCTTCGCTAATGTAGATCACGCAGGTTTGAACAGGTTACAACTCATAACTTAAGTATGATTTGTACTTCAAAGTACATATAACTTATAGAATGTTATATCTCTGGATATGTAATTTGTTGGATTACAAGGACAATTTGTAAAAAATCTGGACTATAGGTGATCTTAGGCAGTGCTCTATAGTCCGACAAATTCGATAGTCCGACACTGCCCTGCATAATGTTTGTTGGATTATCGGAGGTCCCCTGTATATCATGATTTCATTGGAAATTTTTATATTTAATTATTTGTTAAATATGGAAAAAAATACTTGGAAACATCATAGATTTAACCTAAGATCTTTTGCCTCCAAGTAGATGCTGTTTTTGCTAATAAATACTCCTAAACATGTATTAAATGTTTACATAAAACGCATTTGTTCCAGACTTGGCAGATATATTCTGTGCATTATTCCGTCCAGTCATAATGCTGGCAGCTATTGACATAATTGCTGAGAACATTCCAGATCTTGAGGCAATAAACCTCAATGATAATAAACTTCATGGTATTGAGCACCTCAAGATTCTCTCTTCTAAATTGAAGAACTTGAAAATTTTGTACATGGGGGATAATCGGGTAAGTTGTTATGCTAGCTCTTATGTATTCCATGATCCATACATCCCATATAAGGATAAACATTAACCTTATTTTAGAGGTTGTTCATTACAAAGATACAAGTCTGTCCTCTTTATTATTTAACAGGTAAGTTGTGTGTGTTATATCAAGGTCATACATAATTGTGAATCAATATGACATAGAAAGGGAGACTTTCTGGTAATAATTTGTTTATTTCTTTCTAGATTCCGTTCCTTGGTTCCCTGGACCCATTGAAGTCCTTGCCGCTGGTGGAGCTGTACCTGAAGGGCAATCCATTGCAGAACAGGTTTTCCGATAACGAAATCTACGTCAGGTAGTGTTATGGTGTCCATGAATTGGTTGAAAACTATTTAAATTGTATTGTAGAACAGTACAGAGTTTTTAATTGGGGAAAACCTTTATAAAAGGGATTTTTGAGATATCCAAGGGTAGTGGTTGACAATACTTTATGGAGATAAATGTTGCCCACATTTTCATGAGATCAAATGAGACAATTTTTTTGTAGCCATCCAATAACTTATTCAAACTTTGGCAAAAAATTCGCACTTAACTCAATTTGGATATGCATAGTCCATGATATGCATTTTGATGATATCACAGGTGTGTAAAAATGTACAGGTGTGGATTAATAATATTTTTAGCACCTGAAATGGACAGAAATTGTTGTTTTCCAATAGTATTGAAGATTATTCTTCCACACCTGTACCTTTTTACAATAATATAGACTTTTTGCTTGTTATTTTTATTACATTTCAGAATCCACACTCACCGTTTCCCGAATCTAGAGGTATCTCTAGATCTAGGACGGTTGCAGGTTCAATGACCTGCGAAAATTATATCCCATAACAACATTTATATCTCTCATAGTATTCTTATAACTAAAGAACTAGAATGCAAAATGAGGTTTTTAAGAACTTTAAGTAACAGAAAAATCTGTGGATTGATGGTGAATTCAGGTCTAATTATTTATCATTCTTGAAACTTAAACCATGATTCGAGATTAATACTATAAAAATTTACAATATTAAGTTTATTTCAAGTTTAGTCATCGCAAAATCACATAACAAGTTTGTAAGAGGTCCTTTCACTTATTCCTTGGAATTAAATGACTCATGGTTTCGTTTCGATAATTTTCTTATGCAAACTCGTATTCTCCATATCTTTAGAGAGAAGGGTTGGCGTCTTATGACGGCACGGCAAGATATTTTATTTAATATAGAAAATAAAGTTATATTTTTTTAACATTGAATTTCAATTTTATCTCTATACTATTCATCTCTATTTTTATTTGTTGCTTAAAATTCCGTGCCGTCTAGTGCCGTCAATGAGCCCGGCCCTAAAAGATAAAAAAAAATCAGACAAAAAGCAAAAATCAAATCTCCTATCATCTTGTATTCTGGTTCTATATATACTAGAATGATTATGAAATGCTTGCGTAAATACATTAATCTTTCTATCAAGGAAAAGTCACCAATTGCATGGAGTACAGGCGACAGTACATCAAGTTACCACAATCTGTCAAATTTCTGCAATAGATTTTCAACCTTATCACAATGGAGGTAGGTTAATGTTTGACTGGTAAGATTTGACAGGTTCGGGTACCGTGACCTGCTGTTGCCTGTACAAGCATTGATGTTTAGATACCTGCCATTCCCAAGTACACGGATTATGGTACCTACTAGTGTGAAATGAAATTATATACAGCGTGTGAAATGTTTCTTTGACTAGTAACCTTGCAGATTTTTCCTGCAACTAATTTTGAAATGGATTTTAAGTATACACTTAGTCTAATATCTTCAGTGTTGTGTAGGTAGTGTAACGGCCAGTTTCACAGGTTCCAGATAGAGTTCTAGATAGCTATCTGACAGTACGGACATCAGCAGGTCAACGTATACGAACCTGTAAAATTTTACCAATCGAACATTAACCTACCCCATTGTGATAAGGTTGAAAATCGATTGCAGAAATTTGATAGATTGTGGTAACTTGATGTGCTGTTGTCTGTAGATGCCATAGAAAATTAAAAACATATCTGTGGTACTATCTGTCAGTTAGCTATTAAGAACTTTATCTGGAAGCTGTGAAACTGGAACCGTAAATATTATACATGTTGCTTTAGTGTTTTATTGCTTTAAAAAAAAACATATGTCTTGAAGATTCATATTATTTCAAGTTTTAAATTCTTGAGGAAGCAGTTTAATTTATGTGTGCTTATGCTTGTAGGTATTTGAGTGATAAAATAACTGATAGTAAAATATTTGGCAATATATGACTAACATGATAACTATTGGTGATTTTATCATTGTTTAAAAACAAGCATGACTATATTAGTTACATTATTCCTTAAAAATGTACCTGTAGTGACTAAAAAGTTGTATATACCTATAGGTATTATAAACCAGTCAAGGAAACATTTTAATACCTGTTTTAATTTATATCTTACTGTTGTGTGCTCAGAGTATAAATAGGACAAGCCAAAAATTTGTTGGTACAGGTATAAAGCAAATGAATAGATTCAATACAGGGATTACTCAAAAAATCTCTAATAAACAATCTCACCAACAATATTCTAGAAAGGTGTTCTGTTTTGAATTTACCTATTACAGATTTAATGTGAACTTAAAAAAACAGCATAATAATAATTTCAAAACACAATTCCATTCTAGAACATTAATTTGTGAGTCCAAGCGCTAGAAATTATTTATACTTGTACCAGCAATGTCTAAGGGATGAGTTATGCTAGACCGTGGCGGGCACGAGCCGTGCTTCGCCTGGGTCTAGTATGATTCATCCCTAAAGTTGCTCTATGGCTTGTCTTATTAATACTCTAAACTGAAACTAACTTGTGATATGAGTTTCAGAGATATTGTTTCATGCCATTGCTATACTCTTTGTTGTCTCCAGCGATGTGCGGAAGAAGTTTCCCAAGCTGGTCAAATTGGTGAGTAGATAAACTAGAAAATGAGGGGTTACAGTTGAACGCCAAGTGTCAGACAAACAATAGATTTTCTATTGTGTCTGGGACCGATGGCGTTCAATGACTTAGGCTGAGGCCAAACGAGCGTAATTTTTTGAGTCGTGAGTCGCAGAATTTCGGTCGCAGAAAATCGTTACAAACAAAAAAGACAACTCATTTTGCGTTGCCGTGTGAAACAAATAGGACTTTTGTATGTAACCGAATGTAGCAGATTTTCTGCGACCGAAGAAGACTCTTTTGGCCTCAGCCTAAAGGGGACAAGCAAAAGGATTATTTAACTAATAAAAATAAAAGCAACTTTAATATAATCTAGATAATGCCCAGTTTTTTACTACTACTGTTAAATAATCCTGAAAAGAACTTGCGTGTACCCTACAGTTTTGTGTTTTTTTTTACTAAGTGATCGTGACAGGTTAGGTTTTGTTAATCAGCCAACGAGATTGACGACCTACCTGACACCCCTGGTAAGCAGATAATAGTGAGGATTCGAGCTTTTATTTGTAAAGATACACACATAGAGAGTTCATGTATTATGAATGTCAATTCAAAAATTAAAGCTACACTTGTTGTGTAGTAATGTAAATGTTTCGCTGATGTGTAAGTTATGACAAATAAGGGCTCTGACATGCTTAAACTATGCCAGGTTTCTTGCAGTCTTGTCAGTCACTTATCTGCACTGAATAACACTTAATAACATTATCAACTAAAACCTTGATTATCAAGAGTAACCAAAATACTAAGAAAACATTAAAAAAATATGCCATCCTAACATTCTATCTATATCTATATTTATCGCTCCACCGTTAGGTGATTAAACCTGCAGCTCACTCGATAAGAAGAAGAAGAATCTACTTTATAAATAAAATACGTTAAAATTAATTAAAGGAGTACAAACACTATTGCTCAAAATGTTCTTTAGTATTTTGGTAAATCAAACACCAAACAAAACTAAACTCTAACGCCTAACACATAAAGTCCATACTACCACCTACCACAACTACAACGAACTTCCCATAACAGGATGGAATGGAACTGCCCCCTGCCATCGGTTTCGATGTCCTAGAAGATGTGACACTGCCACTCCGCCAGCAATCCTTCCTCGTAGACCCAGCAGGACAGGACTTGGTGCGAGAGTTCCTAACTCAGTACTTCGCGATATATGACGCGGAGTCCCGGCAGCCGTTGCTTGAGGCTTACCATGAACATGCTACTATGTCTATGGCAGCTACTTACTTGAGCAACGATAATAGGAATGCTGCTACGCAAAGGTACGTTGACTTTTAATGTTAAATACCATGAAATATTTTGTCAATTGATTTTAATTTTACTGATTGAAATACATGTAACAATATAGCATACATACTACTAAGAAGTAACCTTTTGCACAAATGATTTCACATTTTTTTTTACCTTCTTTTCTGCATGTTAGTTTACTAACCCTATCGAGTTCTTCGAGTTCTCATACAAATCAGTTATTTTACTGACACAACTTAAAAATAGCATTGACCTAGTCCTTATAAGCCAAAATTAAAATACATCATTTTCATTCCAGATTAAACTCATACATAACAAACAGCCGCAACATCCTGCGTATAACGGAACGCGAGTCCCGGCGACGCTACCTGCGCGCGGGCAGGCTGCAAGTCGTGTCATTCCTGTCTGACTTGCCGAAGACAACGCACGACTTGATGGGATTCGCTGTTGATTTACTTGTTTTTACTGTAAGTCGTATTTTGAGAAACCATAGTATTCTTTAGTTCGACACCTACCTGTCAGGTGTAGTTATGTTTTTCTTATATATTTGAACCATAAAATTGTTTCCTTCAATCTACAGCTCCATTAGGTAAAGTTTTTATAAGAAAATAATATAATTAAAATTCGCAGGTTCTCTTTACCAACATGTAGCTGGTGAATTGCAATACCTATTATACTGTCATGAATCTGGAAGAGTTCTTCTTTGAAGAAAAGTCTTTTTATGCTATAATACATTTTTTTTAAACCCATTTCATCTCCACAGCCTACAATAATAGTGCTAACAATGAACGGAGTGTACAAAGAGACGAACACGAACGGCAACCCGACGCGTTCGTTCCACCGCACGTTTGTGATCGTGCCCAACGCCGGTGGTGGATTCTGTATCATCAACGACATGTTGTTTGTCACTAATACTACTAAGGAACAGGTGAGGTTTCAATACTCTTGTTATTTTAGAATTTACCTGGGATTAAATATCATTACACATCACAATCATCTCGTGATCAGGTTGGAAAGTGGGGATACCAGTACATAATCAAAGCTATGCTTGTAATATAAATTGCTACAAAATTTAAAAAATATTGCCATTTTTGGTGAAATGGTGAGGGATACAGATAATAACAAAAAACAATATAAAAAATATTACTTCATATTTTATTCAAGCTTGTCTCTGCAACAAAGGCTGATCTACAGATAATTCCCAACTCAAATGTCCAAACCAAACAAGATAAGGACAAACAACAGCACAAATTATAAATAATATTTATTTCTCTTAATAAGTTTACATTAACACATAAATTTTATTTACTCAATAATTTACTCAATAATTTACTCAATAAACTGCGGAAATATAATAATTAATTTTCCCACTATCCAGGAAGAAAAAGCCTTTTCAACGGGCGTAACAGTAGAGCCGACCCCGGCCGCTGCGCCCGCGCCGGCCGCCATGGCTCAGCCGTCACCAGACGACGCGCAGAAGATGATGCTCAACATGCTCAGCCAACAGACCGGCATGAATGACCATTGGAGCATCAAGTAAGTTATGCTGTGGAGATGATAATTAATATAGTAAAAAGTTGGAGTAAATTGGTGTCTGGCATAATATGGCACACGTAGTATTCTATATCGGTTCAGCGCGAGAGTTATATATAGAGTTATATATATAGAGTTATAGAGGAGATATTTTTTGCATTCATAACATTAGTATGTATGTATTGGTGAACTCGGGTCACAACATACAGGACATTTGGCCGAATACTAAAACGCCACTCAATTTTAAGTATTGCTCAAACAACATTCTGATTCACACTTACATCTGCAACAGTACTTCTTTAAGTAGTACTTAAAATTATGTATCGTTTGAGTGTTCGGTGGTTACTGTGTCAAAAGTTATTAGATTTTTTATTTATGAGGATTGTTTCTTTCCAGCTGTCTACAACAAACAGGATGGGATTTCCAACGAGCCTTATTCGTCTTCAACCAACTAAACTCAGAAGGGAAAATACCCCCCGAAGCGTTCGTCAAGTGAACATTAAACTTTCAAAATAAGGCTGTGTCAGTGTACATATTAGTTACGGAAAATAAATAACTATTTTTTTAGTTAAAATATGACTCTTGTCGTCTAGGTTATTATCTATGGATAAGTGAAAGGAGTTTTATATGCACACTGAGTCTGCGGAATGCGAAGATGCAGCGATATGATTTATTACTATAATAGAGAAATAGAAAACGAGAATGATATTGAAGAGAAACAGCCAATCGCAGTGAAGATTTACAGACAAATGAATATCGTCAGGTCTGTTGTGTAATATTTCGTCGGAAATTCCAAATCAAGCTGCATGTGAAAGCTACTCTAAACAATGCTCAATCAAGAAATGTAAGGAAAATATCGTAAAATTACTGGACAAGATACTTAAACAATATAATAATTGTAATACTGATGATCAACTTACCTATACGATTTGGAAGTTAACTCAAGATACAATAACATATTTAAGAACACACAAGAAGAAATAGTAATGTAAAATAGAAAACATAAGCTCATCAAGCATCTATATTTTTTTCTGCTATGGCACGCTACGATGCTAATAATATACATAAAACGTGGGTTTGAAGATGGCAAAGATTTTTCTAGAAACCCATTCATTTGGGGCCTATCGAGGTATAAGCATGAATGCAAGTTCATTCTGTCCCAATAATATTGTGGGACTAGAAATATCTTCAATATATCACCATGTTTTGTATGTTGTTGATTGGAGTATGTACGATTAATACTATACCTCGCAACGACAAGCTAATCTCGTCGTTTCAGCCGAAAGACGTCCACTGCTGGACAAAGGCCTTCCCTTAGGTTCGCCAGTTAGTCGACGATTTCATTAAACATTCGACGTTGACATCGGAGGATCGTTATAGAAGAAACATATTTTATGTATTTTTTCTTTATGTGTAGTCAACAAACTACTTTTAAACTAAGAAAAAAAAAATATGAAAAAAGAAAGAATATAAAGCATACAAAAAAATATTTACTTATATAACTGTATCATGTATATTTGATGATTCACTGTATAGATTATTTATGTTTAATTAGATAGAGGTGCAATGTGACTTTTATACGTTTATATCCTATCGATATCTATAAAAAACAATTGAAATAATAATTGTAAAACGTGTGCTGCTCCATCGTGCGACTATCTAAGCAACAGATTTATATTTAATAGAAAGAGGATTAATTTTTTGACACTAGTTTCTTGCTGCATTTTATGCATTGTAAAATATTTTGCCTTATAAAATATAGAAATTATATTTCCTGTCGTATAAAAATAATGTTTTATAGATATAATACATTATCAGTTTATTTTGTTTTCCTTTCTACATTTGTGATTCTGTATTATGTCTAAAATATTTTTCTGTGTATTCATCAGCCATTACTCTCAAATCTAAATAATTATTTTTGTAATAAAAGCAAAGAACTTGTATGCAAAGCTATTTCAACTGCGAAATAGTGAAAAAAGTATGATAAATTTATAATTTGAATTGATTTTGTTTTTTGTAAATAGTCGTTATTAATTGTATTTTCGATTGGGGTGACTTGGCTGCAGTGTTCGGATGTGAAGGCGAAGTTCCTCAAAGACCGGCCGGTTTTCAGTGCTTGAAGTACGATACTGAGATGGTGAGAAGCCAGACAGTTATATTCATATTGCGCTGGTCAATGGACCGTGCTTTCTGCGGCGGAACCCCTAGACGTAATGTCTTTGTGGGCTAGTCGCAGCGTATGTGAATACTTTTTTTTTTAAAAGAACTCTGATAGCACTTTTTTACTCGGTCGTGGAGTTTGTGGACAGCCGGAATCCTGCTGCGGCCTCGGGCGGGGCTTAGGGCTTATGTTAGGAGCTAACATTAAGACTGTTACTGAAGTAAATAAATCTTTCATTTTGGATCGTATTTTGGGTTTTATTTTGAAATTCTTAACACTATTTTGAGCCTACATTAGATGTCTAGCATACAAAGATATTAAATGGTTTTTGCCGCTATCAGAGTGTACAAACTCATGGGACCACCACAGACTTGCTTTCCAAATTGTTCAGTCGCCTATTAAGTTTCAGGGTGGTGGATGAATATAATAAGTTGCCAAAAATTTGGTACTTTATACCTACCTATATTTAGCGGAAATACCACGCATACCATTAAATATATATTTTTTTACATATTATGAGTCTAAGGTATTTTCGATTCTTCGAATTTATAAAGCCCTCAAAAAATTAATGTGTGCCTACCTACATTTTTGATTCTTACTTGGTGTCTCTTGGAGGGCATTTTTCTTTGGAATCGGTTATATAGTAAGTAGGTCCAGACAACAACAGGACAGTCTACCCGAATCTGTCAAATTTTACCAATCGAACATTGCGACAAGGTTGAGAGTCTATCGAAGAAAGTCGTCTTTTTCGTCTGTAATATACGGAATGCATATTTCCAACACAAAATACTGGGACGTCATAAGTATGGTATAGTATAGGTAATGCCTGTGTTGGTTAGTTTACGTAGATATAGGGATAAAGTTGGTTCTTCCTCGTTCTTATCATTGTACATTGTTCGCCTTACGAATACCTACCTCTAATTAATTAAACATTTGTTTATTAGACGTAACACAGTTATTTTACAAATACCTAGGTAAGTACCAGGAATTAATATCGATTTAAGCCAACAATTAGGTAGATGTGTTTAGGAAACCCCCGAAGTATCGAAGAAGGATGTCGGTAGTAGTAGGTACAGACGACAGCAGGTCCACCAATCCGAATCAAGTAAAATTTTACCAATCCAACCTTAAGGTGCATGCGACGACTAGAAGCGGGAAATTCAAATATAAAATGGTTTTTTCATGTTTTACCTAAGTTAACATTCAATATGAGGCGTGATCTTATGATTGGCGGTTATAATATCCCACAAAGTAATTTCTGATGTCCTTGTTTAACTCCGAAACTTCTT
>NWSH02000535.1:4716162-4747945 GCA_002382865.2 Heliothis virescens
TTTTTTTTTTTTCAGGGGAAAATCCTCATAGACTTTTCTCTACCTGGGGTCGGTGAAGGAGTGTGTCGGACTCTTACCGGCTAAAAACTCACCTGGTGTTGCCTCCAATTATCTTTTTTCGAGGGCAAAAAAAAAATACAAAATATGTTTAAAAATACCTGATCCTTGGATTATTTGTACCTGCTCAAAAGAAGCAAATAAGGTCGGCCTTGGGATCAACCACTTGACGCTAAAGCTATCACCCTTGGTTGTTGGCAGCTGGCCCCAGTAGAGGAAGTAATCCTCATAGAACATAGGCAGCAATCGAGACATGGGGTAGGGACCTATCTTCGTATGTGTCTTCGCTTCTCGTACTCTTGGGAAGCCTTCGATAATCCAATTTAGTCTCTTATCAGGATTTACGCCGTACTAAAAAAATGTTACATTGATTGAGTTAAATAGGTAATTCATATAAAATAAGAAATTGGGGAACAAGGAAGCCAAATCGGGGTCGGATACCACAATAAAGAATGAAAGATGATGAATAAGAATATTAACAAAATACTGAACTCCTTTATTCTTTTTTACTGCCTATTCTTGTAGAATACTGGGTAAGGGTTAGGTCGTCACCTGTCTTACACAATTTGATTAACATTTCAGTAGATCACCTTTATCAAATAGCAGATCATGGTGACTCCATCAGGGTGCCGTAAAGCCTCCTCCTGTGTCATGTATTCGGCGCGGAAGAAAGTCACCTGAAATGTAATGGTGAGATTCCACCAATGCTGTTTGCACACATTTGTTCGCGAACAAAAAATATGATTTAGCGGCGCCAAACTCAAGAAGAAATAACCTTGTGTCCTAAATGACCTAGAACAAAGATAAAGCGAAGCATGCAGACCTGCATTTCAGCTGGATACGTCCTCTTGTCGACCGTGTGGTCGCTGCCTTTCATCAAGTCATCCCCCCAATGGAAGTGGATCTGGGATAGCATGTGCTTCTCCATAAACGGCCCCCCCTCAAGATACGGACGCTCAGCTTTCCATTTTGTGGACACCACCACTAGGATTTGAAGAGTTCAATATTTAGTTATTAGCTGTTCCCTATGGTTAGACCCTTGCCACGAAGGAACTATTTCCCGCACTCGGCTATTACGCAATGAAATAATTTTCCAAATCCATTCAGTAGGGCATCAAATTACCGCGTTCAAGCAAGCAAACAAACTCTTTAACAAACAAACTCTCTTTCTGATGTCCTTGTTTAACTCCGAAACTTCTTATTATGAACTATAAACTGTCGAAACTATGATATTTCGCAATAAAAAGTTTTTTACAGTCACATTTAAATTGTAAGAAGTTTCACCTTAACGTTCTGCTATTGTCATAAGGTTGAAAATCTATTAAAGAAATTTGAGCAGCTGTGGTTTTATAGTCTTTGTCTGTACCTATACTAAATAGATACCAAAAATGGAATGAAAAATAAATATTTTATACTTAGACATCGTATGATTTTTTATAGTTAGAACACCTCGTTTTGATGATACCTAATCTTTAATCTAATGTTAACAGCTAAAAGATGAGCCATAATCATAATTACCTCAACGTATTTCTGAATGACGCGCATTCTTATCATTTTGGCTAACGTAAACAATTAAATTGTAGTGTTCTTAAGATTTTGATTATAAGCCAATCGAGATAAAAACCGGCCAAGTGCGAGTCGGACTCGCACACGAAGGGTTCCGTTCCAATATCTATGAAAAATAAACGTACTTATTACCTACAATTAGCCAAAACACAAATATATGAATAACAAAGTTATAATTTGCGGTTACTGAAAAAGAGCTATATCTCAAAAACCACTAACTGTATCTTGTTCAAACCAATTTTGGTTAGTAGTTTTTATTGAAATCTATAACATATATTTTTTTCAGATTTTTCACTTTGGTAGTTTAGAAATTACAGGGGGGGGGACACACATTTTGGCACTTTGGGAATGTCTTACTCTAAAATGATTGACTTTAGGAAAAAATGGTTTTAGAAACCTCAATCTCATTTTTAAAGACCTATCTATAGACACCCCACAAGTATAGGTTAGATGAAAAAAAAATTTTTTAGTTTCAGTTCCATGTATGGGGAGCCCCCCTCTAATATTATTATTTTTTTATTTTTTCATAAGAATCGTAAAGCGGTCAATGAAATACATCTACCTACCAAGTTTTAACTGTGTAGTCCTAATAGTTTCGGAATAAAGTGGCTGTGACATACGGACGGACAGACAGACAGACAGACAGACAGACAGACAGACAGACAGACATGACGAATCTATAAGGGTTCCGTTTTTTGCCATTCGGCTACGGAACCCTAAAAATGACGTTGACAGTAATATTGTGGTAATATTGAAGTTATGTTCCAAAATCATACTTCTTTTAATTAAAATATGTTGAAGGCTTCTCATAGGTTCTTGCTCGAGTTTTAGGTCAAGAAAAGTAAACATCACGTCATATTGTGATAAAAATATAAAGGTTTAGTCAATATGGCCTACATAAAATTAGTGGCAACAAGGTCGGTAAAAATCAACTGTCCTAGAGTGGAAGATCTGATTTCAGAAATAATATCAGTCATAGGAAGAGAAAGATACTTTTTAGGGTTCCGTACCCAAAGGGTAAAACGGGACCCTATTACTAAGACTTCGTTGTCTGTCTGTCTGTCTGTTTCCATGCTGTATCTCACTAAGCGTGATAGCTAGAAAGCTGAAATTTTCACAAATGATGTATTTCTGTTGCCGCTATAACAACGATTACTAAAAATGAAAAAAAAAATAAGGGGGATGGGGTACGGAACCCTTCATGCGCGAGTCCAACTCGCACTTGGCCGGTTTTATTCACTATGAGCTGGGAAAGTAGAACCTAATTAAATAAATAAATTATTAATAAGTTGTTCCAAGATTGTTTACAGGTAAGACTAACGTGAAAAAGGTGTCACAAGTGCTTACAACAAAACCAGCTTTAAGGATGATGACCATCACACATTTTTCCGCCAGGTTTTGCGTAAGCACTGACGTACATACGTAGGCTGCTGGGTGTTGCCTCCTTGTAATTACCAGTTACCACTTCTGGCGATTTCCAGGGCTGTGTTACGTTTTTTTAGGAAATGTTTTGTTTTGGTAGCCTTAGTTATAAATATCCTTACTTGTAGGTAGGTACTTATAGTAAAACAGCGAAATAAAACATCCATTATGCTCGGTGTTCTATAGCTTGACCAGTTTACGCTTTGGCTGTGCAAAAGTTTTAAAGACTAAAATTGTCTATTCCGCAGCCAACTGGCTCTTCAGACTTGCGAAGTTATTTCGGACGTAGTTGTTACCTAGTGATTAAAATACAGAATAGTAGGAGACGGACGCTCCAAAAAGTAATTAGAGGCTGAATATCATGGAATGAATCTCTACTCTAGGTACTTACCTTATTATGGCCTAAGAATGGAACTTCCATTGATTGGCCATCATCCATGCTTGCCGGCTTTTATTAAGGAAGCATTCAAGAAGAAAGAAATTTAAGAAAACCACAAATATTCAATTACTTAAAATATTGCGTCATTTGTAAAATACGCGCCATTTTCTCCCATGTCAGGCGTTCTGTTATCTCTATTTGTATATTATCTTTGTTAGGTAAATGCAAATATACAATGCTATCTAAGTAAATATTATAAATGAATAAAACCTGTTATGAAATCTGAAATCCTTTGAGTGGTTGTTACAATGATGTCACAATTCAATTTGCTATGTTAAGTGTTTCAGATGCGTTCATGATGTAGGTATATTTATTCCATACAATCTGTTGCATGCTTTATCACCAAGGTTTTCTTAAGGTCTATTAGTTAGGTTTTCATTCTTGGTTTCAGAGTTTTCTCACTTGTACTTGCCACCAAGAGATTGACTTCGAATAAGTAAACACTATCTTTTGCCAATTTATCGATGGCTGGAACTTGGAACTTTCCTTCTAATACCTATCTATGGTTGGCTGGAATGTAAACTAGCTGTGCTTCGACTAGTTAAACTACCAAAAATATAAATTCAAATTCAGATTTCAAAATCAATGTTTGATAGCCCTATCAGCAAAGAGAGAGAGCTTGAGGAATATTCTATTCTTACTTCAACTTATGGGTATTCCCTATTTCAATCGTTTACAGGAAATACGTTAATTACCTCCGAGGTATGTTACTCCTAGCCCGCGGCTTTGACTGCGGTTATACGAGTACTAACCGACCTTTCAGTACGATACATCACAATAACGTCAGAGTAAACAAAAAATATAGAAAAAATACGTTGGTACCTGCGTAAGAATTCTATAAATACGCAAAAACATCAACATGCTTTAATCTGAGATTAATAAATTAATAGTAATTTGTCACTGTCAAACTTGTGAGGTTAATCTTTTGGTTCAAGAACATTCTAGGAGTTATCTTAATTCTTATTTTAATCTAATATAACAGATAGCACGTAGAGAAGTCGTCCTCTTCGTGAAAGGGGTTTTCAACCTTCAAAATATCGCATTAAAACTATGCGCGTAAGGGATTCCGGCTCTCTTACTGCTACCTAACACGCGTTTTTACTTTGGAATCCGGTGAAACCGAATCTTGAAATAAGTTTACTAATCAAATAGAATAAATCGTAGTTTTGTTCTGCAATTGGTCCCGAATTAGGCAAGCCTGTGTCTTGGTGACCAATTTATAAAGGCTACATTAGCTATTTGTAAACCATTGTCTCTATATCATGTAAAATTCAATTCCTTATTTCACGAGACGACAAGATAAACTAGACTAAGTTCAATATTACCTCAATAGCTAGATAAAAGTGTCACCACGTCTTGAAATTTATCTCCGACAAACAATAGTGCTCATACGCACGCGGTGACGGAAGATTTTCTCATTTCCCATGATCTAATGAGTTTATTAGCTTTTGACCTGAAATTTTGCTTGTCTCAGCCGTACCATTATGGGCCTGTAGGACAATCAAATGTTAGAGAATAGTGAATTGAATTTTGGAAAACAAAAGGAAAAAACAACGATGGTAGTTATGGGCTTGAAAATAAACACTCAAAAAATTTGAAGAATAATATTAAAAACAGAACATACTGTTTCCCGCGGTTTCACCCGTGTCCAGGTGGATCTCAATAAAATAAAATATAGCCTATGTTCCTCGGGGATAGCTTCGCTTTCCGACAGGGAAAGAATTTTTCAAATCGTTTCAGTAGGTTTGGAGGCTTTGGAAAGCAACAAAGCAAGCAAAAAATATTTCCTCTTTATTATATTGATATAGATTGTTCATCATCATATCTAATTAGTAATTTGTGATTTTCTTGGAATATTGAAAGACAAGTGACATCGCTTCGTTACGCTCCTGCAACGAATTGAAACTTCGGGCAAAAAAGTCTCAGTAGCTGAAAAGGTGTCTCTGGGAAAACCTAATAAATACACTGGCAAATCAGGGTATCGAATCGAAGTCATTTGCATTGACTTGGTAGCTGTCTTTCCCTATTTACTTTTGACTAAGTTGGTAACAGAGGTAGGTAGGTCAAGTAGGTAAGGTGAGTGTATAGATATTTCTATATTAATTCAGGATAGTAGCGATTATTTTCTACCTATCAGTCATCCGTTTGTACAGACAACAGCAGGTCAACGTATACGAATCTGTCAAATTTTACCAATCAAACGTTAACCTACCTCCATTGTGATAAGGTTGAAAATCGAGTGCAGAAATTTGACAGATTGTGGTAACTTGATGTGCTGTCGTCTGTACTAAAATTATAAAGTTAAGAGATTATTTCTTTATTCGAATGCGCTTAACTCGGAAGTATTAAAATTATTAGATTTTTCAAATCAGTTCAGCAGTTTCCGCGTCTTTCGAAACAAACTAACAAACAAAAATTGCTCCTCTTTATCATATAAGTTTACTTAGATAAAAATCGTTTCTAAGAAGGACTTTCAACATATTATCCATCACGATGGGACCAGGAATCTACATGACGTCAATGGCGATTGATTTGACGAATGCGCGGTAAAAAGTTTTAAACACTTACGTAGTTAGCTTACTCATAATTATCTTGCCTTGAATTTTCAAGGCTTTTGTTTGTTTAGTGTTTATTTATTTGTTGTAACCACTTTAGAACAAATATTAAGTCTACCTCGTTAAGTGGTAATAATTTTATGTCCAAATATTTTAAAAATTAAATTAAAATTAATTTTGGGTTTTCCCAAATCGGATACAGGTAGTGTTCGGGTTAAATCAACACCGTAGGTATGATTTAACACATAATATACCGTAACTATTGGAAATTATAAAAACCCGCCAAGTGCGAGTCGGACTCGCACACGAAGGGTTCCGTTCCATTATCTATGAAAAATAAACGTACTTATTACCTACAATCAGCCAAAAAAAAACTTTTCTCAACAACAAAAAATAACTTTGTTTTTCATACAAATATATGAATAACAAAGTTTTAATTTGCGGTTACTGAAAAAGTGCTATATCTCAAAAACTACTGACTGTATCTTGTTCAAACCAATTTTGGTTGATAGTTTTTGTTAAGATCTATAACATATATTTTTTTTAGATTTTTCACATCGGCAGTTTAGAAATTACAGGGGGGGGGCACACATTTTAGCACTTTGGAAGTGTCTTACTCTGAAATGATTGACTTTCAGAAAAAATGGTTTTAGGAACCTCAGTACAATTTTTTAAGACCTATCTATAGTCACCCCACATGTATAGGTATGACAAAAAAAAAATTTTTTTAGTTTCTGTTTCATGTATCGGGAGCCCCCCTGAATATTATTATTTTTTTATTTTTGTAAAAGAATTGTTAAGCGGTCAATATAATACATCTACTTACCAAGTTTTAACTGTGTAGTCTTAATAGTTTCGGAATAAAGTGGCTGTGACATACGGACAGACAGACAGACAGACAGACATGACGAATCTATAAGGGTTCCGTTTTTTGCCATTTGGCTACGGAACCCTAAAAAGTTTTAAAGTACAGACGACAGCACATCAAGTTACCACAATCTGTCAAATTTCTACAATCGATTTTCAACCTTCTCACAATGGAGGTAGGTTATATGTTTGACTGGTAAAATTTGATAGATTCAGGTACCGTGACCTGCTGTTGTTTGTACCAAATAACACATCGTTAGAATTTATTCCGCGAATGGTGACTCTTTCAGCATTCTTCCAGGAATCGGCCTATCACAAGATAATCAAAAGGTGATTTGCACATCAAATATTTCAACTGCGTCAGCTATGTACAGACAACAGCACATCAAGTTACCACAATCTGTCAAATTTCTGCAATCGATTTTCAACCTTATCGTAATGGGGGTAGGTCAATGTTTGATTGGTAAAATTTGACAGAATCGTATACGTTGACCTGCTGTCGTCTGTACAAACGCCAACATCAACCTACCACAATCTATCTAAATTCTTCAATAGATTTTCAACCTTATCACAATAGTGGAAGGTTAATGTTTGATTGGTAAAATTTGACAGATTCATGTAGGTTGATCTGCTGGCGTCTGTACATATAATTTTTTTATAACATAGGAACATGAAGATTTATCCTTGTTTTTAGTAACATCTGTTGTGATATTTTCCTTTGCCTTGATTCGATTAAAAGTGTTTTTAGGGTTCCGTACCCAAAAGGGTAAAACGGGACCCTATTACTAAGACTTCGTTGTCTGTCTGTCTCTACGCTGTAACCGTAACCGTGATAGCTAGAAAGCTGGAATTTTCAAAAATGATGTATTTCCGTTGCCGCAATAACAACAAAAAATTATAATTTTGTTATGAAAAACAAAGTAATTTTTTGCGGTCCGAAAAATGTTTGTAATTTGGCTAGCTGTAGGTAATAGATACGTTCATTTTTCATAGATGATGAAACGGAACCCTTCTTGCGCGAGTCCAACTCACACTTGGCCGGTTTTTATATTTGTGAAGCAACATGTTGTAGGTACTTGATTCATTTTTCACGGCTGGCGGGCGAGTCATCGACCGTGGCTTACTGTGGCTTGGAGAAAATAACTTCGTAATGTTGTTTTCCTCTTGTAGAGTGCAAAAAATATTACGAATATCCTTTAGTAATTATAATTAATTTGTATTTGAAACCTTAGAAAAAACTGTTCAAATGAAAAGACGAGGAAAGGTATTTCGTTCTGTTTCACGGTTTTAATTTTACAGAGAGGTAGTAAATAAGCGTTAAGGCATTTGCTGCTATTAAGGACTTCCTATTGCTTTAGTCAGAGAATACAGATAGATACATTTTTTTCTCCATAAGATTTATTTTAAATTTCATTTTTTCGATGCGTATTAGCTTCCTCTATTTAACTTTGGTTTTTGGACACACGAGCTACCCAAAATACAAAACATTGAATCTACACGTATAGCATAACATGTTTTCAAACACAGTGGTACAGTTATCATAAATTAAAACGATTAAATATGAATGGGTAATACATGAGCAAATATCAAAGTCGGTATGTTTTTCTCATACCAATGTAAATACAGTTACCTAATTGAGACCAATTTCAAACGCCGAACTTTGAGTTCTAACTGTATTCCAATTTCAAAGTCCGACCGAGCCGCGTCACAGAGATTCCGAATTCATTTTAACATTGATATTACATATTTACCTACCAATAAAATAATTAAATCTTTATCGATTACCATCGACTCGAAAGAGAGAAAGAAGAATCGAATCTTTGAGAAGAAGTAGTAAAAGTCTTTCAATAAAATAGAGTGGTGGAATTTTTGCGCTTGTTAGTTTGTATATTCGCATCAAAGTGCAGGAAATTTTGACTTTTCTTTATGAATTAATGGAAACAAAACAAAGTGAACTGACCTAGAAATTATGCGAAGCTTTAGATCGTCGACACGGTTCGTTTAATATTTATACGTTCCATCAACGTCAGTGAACTCGTGTGTGCCCGCCTTTACCCGCTTTTACCTTAGTGCATTATCTAGATTCACTTATCTGAGCTGCTCGCACCGCGAATGTGTTCGAGTTGTAGTCGGTGAGCGCAACCGGTGGTCGACGGTCGTGGACTTGCTACGGCTAATTGTTTTTTTTAAGTGTTTTAAAGTGTGAGTGAACAGTGTTAACGGGACAGGCGGAGTTAGTTTGCAGGTAAGACCGGCTTGACCCTTTATCGGATAATGCTCTTTGTTGTAATTTTAATCGTTTACCGTTTTATTTCGCTTGTATACCAGTTTTTGTGATTGCCTATTGTTTTCGAGCGGCGGGATTTAACAATCGGTTTGGCGGTAGGCCACATCTTTGTGTGTATTTAGTACAGTTATTTAACAAAATTAAAAACGAATTGTTTGTACTATTGACACGGTTTTTCAAAACCTAGATAAGAATAAGTGGTATTTTCGCAGGCATTGTTATTTCAACTTGTAAATAGACCTACATTTTATAAAATGTACAATTACACGTTCCAAATTCGAATTGCCGAGAGATTGGAATTAAATTTTAAATGATAGTTCTTATTTCAAACTAAGTAACAGTCAATTAAATAATGGCGGTGGTACATCATGATGGACGCAACCTGTTATGGCTATAGTGACCTTTCCAGCGATAAATTAATTAATAAGTTACGTTTTACAAAAAAATCACAACCTTCAAAACCGTTGGCATGTTTTCTGCTTTTCCCTCTATATACCAACTTAGAAATAATGTGATTTACGGAAGTATCACACGAATGGGAAATGTGTTTGAGTAATGTTGGTAAGTCAAACAAGCTGGGGAAGTGCAGACAAGCGTGTCAACTTTTTTCAGCGACAATTCAGTGCAAGAAGGAAATATACGATGTCTATTAATATTTATGTAGTGAACCAGGGCTGTCCGGACTTGATATGATCCCGGACTAAACTAAATTGCTAAATAGTTTAGAGGGCGGGATACATCACAGTAGATGAGGATTTTAAATCCTCAAACTAACAATTTAATTGTTAAGTCAAATGTACAGAGAACAAAATCCTGAAAATTCAGAAGAAGAGCTCGACTTTCAGGGTTTGGTTTGTTTTAGGATTCAAAAGATATAAATATAAAAAATAAAGTATAAGTGTCCAAATGAAGATGTTGCATGCGTGGCGAGTGCGAATTATTTATACGTGCAAACGTTCCAGGTTTAAAAGGCGATATCTACTTGTACCATTTTTCCAATGTCTCCACACCACAACACCGAAATCCAAAGCAACTTCTGACATCATCAAGCAGCATTTCCTTTAGAAAATCGAACACACCACACCAACTTACCTATAGGAAAACTATTAAAATTCGCCAAAGCACTGAACATTATAACGATAGTTAAATCACGTAGAAATAGCCAGAACGTTACGGAGGCTGAACAAAAACGGTACAGATCACAATCTGGCGACAAACAAGAGGTCGTTGACCCACAATGTCATCTGTGCACGAGCGTGACTTACTGCGGTGCCCATAGAAAATCTTATTAAGATTTATAGGGCACCCAATAAAAATGCGCGGCAAATAGTTTAACAATCATATGATTTGTTGGTACAAAGGTTAGTAAGTAGAACGATGCTCAAGCATGATGAATCTGGCGTCCAGGATATATTTTTGAATAATAAGGTTGGTTATTAGACTTTACCCATCTTATTACAAGGTTTAGACATTTAACTTTGTTCGAGACGATGCAGCGGTGGTAGAGGTAACAGAAATGAGAATTAAAAGAAAAACCTACCATCGTTTTCATGAAAAGGCAAAATGTGAAATGTATAGGTAGATTAACCAAAGATGACTCTGACTTTGACTGTCTGATTTTTAAAAAAACATCAATTCGTTTTTTTGTCTGACACTTATACCATTTTGTGTCTGAAAAGAAATCAAATAGGTCATCCAAAACTTGGTGATGAAAAAGTTAGCCAACCAGCAATATAACTTCAGACTGACTATGCTGCAGGCATATTTTAGCACCCAAGATTCTAAATAAGGTCGTAAAATTAAGTACCCTTGCCGTATACAATCTAATTAATTAATATTTCGCAAATATTACTCAACTATTATCACCTGTCGCAGTTTTCTTCTATGAAGACAAGAATGGATGGAATTATGAAGATGCAAAAATTAATCAATGGAATGTATATTCAGGATTTCAAAGCAAAGCTAGGAAACCACAATAGTATGGTTTACGTTTTCAATAACCTATGTGTCAGAGCTCCTCTATTGTTTGAAATAAAATAAATGGTAAATTTTGGTAGCTTTAGTTAGCAAAACAAGTGGAAATACATTTACGAATGGCGAGTTTCCAAGCACCATTAACTGCAGTTAGACTGTGTATTTTCCCTCTCAAATCTTATAGATAAACCTCCGGTTAGGTTAGCCAGTGTTCAGAAACCAATCAAATGATTAGAGTCTTCTTCTTCCTGCCCTTATCCCAGTTTATTTGGGGTCCGCGCTGCATGTTTTCTTCTTCCACACTCTTGTATTTGCCTTCATCTCACAAGCAACATTCTTCCTAGCCGTATCGACTTTCACACAATCATCCATCGTTTCTTTGATCGTCTTCTTCTAAACTAATGATTTGAATACAAAATATATTTCACGATATTTTCTAGATTCAGAAATTCTGATACGCGAACGTGAATGTTCGCGTATCAGAACTTCGCTTCGCTTGGAAAAATAATGACATAACTCATAATTAAGTACATTGTATAGGACTGCTCTTATACAATCGTCAATGGGCATAGCTTTACAGAATCTCAAAGAAAAACTCGTTGTCCCACGATGGCCTTATTGTTGAAACAATGCGGAGCTGAAAAACTGGCCGATCGACTCAGATTTGAATACCACTTTACATTACATGCAAGAATACAATGGAGGTAGATTACTAGGTTTATCAAATGAGGGGAATGGATGTTGAGCTCTTTGCTGTAACAATTTTGTTAACTACTGGTATCACCCGCGTCCCGTGAGAAATACGTCGCATACCCGAAAAAAAACTAAAGCCTTCCTCATTAAACGGACTATCTAACACTGAAAGATATTTCAAATCGGTCGAGTAATTCTTGAGATTAGCGCGTTGAAGGTGCAAACGAACTGTTGAGCTCTATAATATTAGTATAGTAGATTTAAGATTTCCAAAATGAGAATATGGGTTATAAGAATCTCTGCTTACTTTGTCTTTGGGTAATCGAGACGTAGTTTTAAGGTGTGTTTAGATTTGACAAACAGTAAAAACACCTTGTAATAGAAGGTATCCGACATTATTCTTTCAGTGCCTGAAATAGACATATTCATAAACGCTGCCAGTCAGATAGACGACAATTAATTTAGATATTATGTATTGCCCATTCTAATACTAAACTACGGAAATAGACACGAATAGCTCACGACTTTTTGATTGTTTTCTAATTAATCTCAAATGATTTTCGTGACAAGACTCCATTTCTTGTTATTGCAAAGCATGAAAAGTTTTTGTAAGAAAGTGATGGATCACTTGAATGTGAAACTTTTTTTGGAATTTCTTTTCACTTTTTCAAATACCTATCTGTCTATAGTTTTTGAACGTATTGTGATAGTTCACGGTTGAGGAAAACCGTTCCAATCGATACCCAATAGGTATCTATTTGGTAAAAAAAACATATTATTTTTGTGACACATATTTCGGTAATATTTTTATATAATACCAAGAATAATGTGACTTAGAAAATACCACAAAAAGTAAAAAGGTGTAACTGCTTTATGTAACGGAATTGCCGTTTTATTGCTTTGACAATAAGAGTAAATACTTTGATTACATAAATGTATTTATTTAACTTTTTTTATTTTCGTTTCAAACAAAAAAACTTTTATTCAAATTAGATTGAAATTAGGCTGGCCCTTGAAGTTCATCATCATCTTCCTGCCCTTATACCAAGTTATTTGGGGTCGGCGCAGCATGTTTTCTTCTTCCGTTCTCTTCTATTTGCCGTCATCTCACAAGCAACATTCTTCCTAGCCATATCGACTTTCACGCAATCCATTCATCGTTTTTTTAGTCGTCCCCTTCCGCAATATCCACCCTTGAATTTATACGCTACATATCATTTTTTTAGTGGTAGATCAAAAATTATAAACCAAACTAAGTATAAAATGTTAGAACTATAAGCTAAAACTGAGCTTGAAATTAATAATACAATGAATGATAGATTTAACCAAAGCCGGTTATAATCAAAAAATATATAAGTAATACCATGTAATACAAAATACAAGACAAAAAATAACTCGTTTTAGCTTTTCTGCATATTTGGAAATGCTAGCAGGTAAATTAGGTATAAATAGAACTAGTTTTTAAATAATATTTTAATATTGAACATGAGTTGAATATTCATTGCTTTACGGAAATCAGAATTTTAAAACTTTGAAGTAAAGGTGACTCGTGGTCAGTATGACCTTTCTAACGGCCGTTCCCAATAACCTATCTAACTCTGGATTTGCTTACCAGAGATAGAAATTTGACATTACTTGTATGGGGCTAATGTCAAAATCCTATCACTAGTAAGCAAATCCAGAGATAGACAGAATATTGATTTCCGCAGTAAGTGGTTAGGATCTATCTAGATCGAAATCAAAAAACCGGCACCAAATTGGGGTTGAAAAGATATTTGTTCTCAACCCGCATTGAGCAAGCGTGGTGAGAGGAGCCCTGTGCACAGCAGTGGAACGATAAAAAAGCTGATGATAATTATTAAAAAAACATCAAAATTCCCAAAGATTTTCTTAATGTAACGGTGTTTAACAATTTGAGTAATAGTTTTTTAGGTGTCTATTTGATTAGATTGCCAATTTTCATTCCTGTGTAGGTATGCGATTATGTTAAAAGAAAATGTGTTAGTTTTACTTGAATTTTTATGTGTGTGCATTTTGAAAATCAACGTAATTTATTGAAAGTTGGGTCATATTTATAAAGGACAGCAACCCCTAAAACATCCGCCAATTTATTTAACTAATATAGGTATATATCCATATTTTTTTCAGTCATGACACCAATTTCAACTGATATTCAAATAATGTAGTCCTCAGTTTTGCTTCGGTCGTAAAAGGTAACAATTGTTTTTATCTGGGCCGAGGTAAGCACCATCGTAACGTTTAGTATTTTTTTACATAGACTCCTTAATTACTTAATAATGCCTCAGTTTATGTCACTTGGATCAACTATATCTGCATACAGTTTATCATAAAGATTAGTCTCGTAAAGTACAGACGACAACAGGACAATATACCCGAATCTGACAAATTTTACCAATCGAACATTGACCTTCCACTACTGTGATAAGGTTGAAAATCTATTGAAGAAATTTGACAGATTGTGGTGGATTGATGTGCTGGCATCTCTGTACTTCCACTCACCATAAACACATTGTGATTCCCCATGATGTTATGAGAATTTCATGACTGGTAAAAAAATCTGGAAAAGTGTTTTTGGTACTTATAGCATTCATGTTTACAATGGTGTCTGATAAAATATACGACTGTGCTTTGTTTAGTGATAATGTTATCATTTATCAAAGTTAAATAAGTTGAAGTTCGAGTGCTGGTTGGTGGGACAATAAAAATGGTATTTCGTATAACATACAGTAGGAATCAGAGAAGAAAATATTTTTAAGGCATGATCAATTATTTTTTGTCTACTTTGGTTTATTGTCATTAGGAAGCTAGTAATTTGTCAGTCTATTTAGTAATTTGCTAACAAATTACATACATATTTATTAATTAAATTTTGACTTCCTCAACAGAAATAGATTACTCGGTCATGTTTTCATTAACAATATTAGGCTTTAATTAATATTTTGCACGAGTCAAAATATGAAGTGTCAATGATATTACTGGCCACAAATTATTTGGTAAGCAAATTAATACAAAAAAGCGAATGACACAAGTCGCAACCCATTCGCAACCAGACATTTTTTTTCGTTCTTTTGTTCCACCAAAGCAAAAACCTCAGTTCAAAATGGACGCAAAAAACCTCGCATTGTCCACTTGCTAACAAAAAACTACAGTACCTAACTTCGGTAACTTTCGAATAATAATTCGATTATCGATAACACACGCGTACGGAAGCTATCGAATCGATTTTAATCGATGGTGGCTCGTACGAGTTCGCGTGACTCCGTACGGAAAATACATACATGCGTCTCAACGTCTTCCGACTGATATTTTTTGCTAAATTGCCCGTAGCCCGGTAATAGAGAATGGGTCATTATGTTTTACCAATTATTCAATCAAATTGTGACGGTTGATGTCTTTATTTTACTATATTTTTTGCGTGGTGGTTTCCTCACGCGTCCGCCCAAGCAAGTCGAAGCAATGAATCTTTCTTACCGTGACTAGATTTATATGCAACTCAGTGCTCTTAATTAATATGTCAGTCCAGAAGGCAGAATCAGTCATTACTAAGCGATCTTTCTTTTTGCTCGTTCTAATTGGCATTGTATCTGAATTCAACGTCCATTTATCGTTTGAAATTTTAACAAACGAAATATTTGTACGATTCCACTGGTCTGCCAAGATAACGAAAATATCAAAATTATGTATCTTGTTATTTGTATATTATGTATTTGTNCACTAACGGCCGTTCCCAATAACCTATCTAACTCTGGATTTGCTTACCAGAGATAGAAATTTGACATTACTTGTATGGGGCTAATGTCAAAATCCTATCACTAGTAAGCAAATCCAGAGATAGACAGAATATTGATTTCCGCAGTAAGTGGTTAGGATCTATCTAGATCGAAATCAAAAAACCGGCACCAAATTGGGGTTGAAAAGATATTTGTTCTCAACCCGCATTGAGCAAGCGTGGTGAGAGGAGCCCTGTGCACAGCAGTGGAACGATAAAAAAGCTGATGATAATTATTAAAAAAACATCAAAATTCCCAAAGATTTTCTTAATGTAACGGTGTTTAACAATTTGAGTAATAGTTTTTTAGGTGTCTATTTGATTAGATTGCCAATTTTCATTCCTGTGTAGGTATGCGATTATGTTAAAAGAAAATGTGTTAGTTTTACTTGAATTTTTATGTGTGTGCATTTTGAAAATCAACGTAATTTATTGAAAGTTGGGTCATATTTATAAAGGACAGCAACCCCTAAAACATCCGCCAATTTATTTAACTAATATAGGTATATATCCATATTTTTTTCAGTCATGACACCAATTTCAACTGATATTCAAATAATGTAGTCCTCAGTTTTGCTTCGGTCGTAAAAGGTAACAATTGTTTTTATCTGGGCCGAGGTAAGCACCATCGTAACGTTTAGTATTTTTTTACATAGACTCCTTAATTACTTAATAATGCCTCAGTTTATGTCACTTGGATCAACTATATCTGCATACAGTTTATCATAAAGATTAGTCTCGTAAAGTACAGACGACAACAGGACAATATACCCGAATCTGACAAATTTTACCAATCGAACATTGACCTTCCACTACTGTGATAAGGTTGAAAATCTATTGAAGAAATTTGACAGATTGTGGTGGATTGATGTGCTGGCATCTCTGTACTTCCACTCACCATAAACACATTGTGATTCCCCATGATGTTATGAGAATTTCATGACTGGTAAAAAAATCTGGAAAAGTGTTTTTGGTACTTATAGCATTCATGTTTACAATGGTGTCTGATAAAATATACGACTGTGCTTTGTTTAGTGATAATGTTATCATTTATCAAAGTTAAATAAGTTGAAGTTCGAGTGCTGGTTGGTGGGACAATAAAAATGGTATTTCGTATAACATACAGTAGGAATCAGAGAAGAAAATATTTTTAAGGCATGATCAATTATTTTTTGTCTACTTTGGTTTATTGTCATTAGGAAGCTAGTAATTTGTCAGTCTATTTAGTAATTTGCTAACAAATTACATACATATTTATTAATTAAATTTTGACTTCCTCAACAGAAATAGATTACTCGGTCATGTTTTCATTAACAATATTAGGCTTTAATTAATATTTTGCACGAGTCAAAATATGAAGTGTCAATGATATTACTGGCCACAAATTATTTGGTAAGCAAATTAATACAAAAAAGCGAATGACACAAGTCGCAACCCATTCGCAACCAGACATTTTTTTTCGTTCTTTTGTTCCACCAAAGCAAAAACCTCAGTTCAAAATGGACGCAAAAAACCTCGCATTGTCCACTTGCTAACAAAAAACTACAGTACCTAACTTCGGTAACTTTCGAATAATAATTCGATTATCGATAACACACGCGTACGGAAGCTATCGAATCGATTTTAATCGATGGTGGCTCGTACGAGTTCGCGTGACTCCGTACGGAAAATACATACATGCGTCTCAACGTCTTCCGACTGATATTTTTTGCTAAATTGCCCGTAGCCCGGTAATAGAGAATGGGTCATTATGTTTTACCAATTATTCAATCAAATTGTGACGGTTGATGTCTTTATTTTACTATATTTTTTGCGTGGTGGTTTCCTCACGCGTCCGCCCAAGCAAGTCGAAGCAATGAATCTTTCTTACCGTGACTAGATTTATATGCAACTCAGTGCTCTTAATTAATATGTCAGTCCAGAAGGCAGAATCAGTCATTACTAAGCGATCTTTCTTTTTGCTCGTTCTAATTGGCATTGTATCTGAATTCAACGTCCATTTATCGTTTGAAATTTTAACAAACGAAATATTTGTACGATTCCACTGGTCTGCCAAGATAACGAAAATATCAAAATTATGTATCTTGTTATTTGTATATTATGTATTTGTCGTTTACTTTGGATTAGCATTACTGGTTTATACGATATTAAATTTAATTTTAAATGGATTTGCATAGCCGTTATTATAGTGATTTCATCATCTTTTTCTGTTGGATCTATTGTTAGCTAAATTGGTGGTAACAGGTTTTGATACTTGAAGTTGAAAGAGCAAGCTCGTCATTTGTGTTGCAGTTCGGACATCTCTGTTTCAATCGGGAAATTAGATTATACAGTCTGTTTCACTACCGTTTATTGTTTTTAAATGTCAAGGCTTATCTTTGTGTCATATTTTTGTACAATACGTCAAACAATATAACAATGCATTTGCAAGGATCGTCACGGTAGTGGTTATGCCTTTATATTTTTGTTGTATTTGAAATGGGTATTGCACAAATAAAATACAGTCGTATCTGCCAAATATTGAAGTAGTTTTTATCATATTTTTATTTTGCAGTAGATACATTATTTATTGCAGAAATGCATTTCAATTTGCGATTAAACGACCATCAATTTAGCATAACACATTTCTGTCACGAAATATTCGTTTTCTGATGAATTAATATGAAATATTCGCGTGTAATTACTCGATTATTATTAATCGTATATCGTGTGAGATGCGCGTGAGCAGAAAGGAGAGAATTCGCGGAAAAGTTTTCGTCGTGTGAGAGTTGACAGGAGGATAAATCTCTTTATCATGAACATGCGAGATTTTATCGCATTATGTAGATGTTGTATTTCATGTCTCTGCGATTGTATGATGCTTAGTTATTTAACGTGTTTAAATGTTATGCATATTAGACCGGATTTTTTCTGCCGGGAAAACGTGCTGCAGTTCGGGTTGTTTGCATTTTGCTCCATTCTTTTGTTTAGCAAACTTTTGAAACACGAACATCGATTCCCAAATGCATCCACGGCTTTTCTATTTATAAATAAATATTACAGTAAAAAGGTACTTTAAGTTTCATTTTGCTCCACGAATAATTTAAATAGAAAATTATTTTAAATATTTTTATGTCTCAATGTTCCCCACGTAAAAAGCAACGAAATATTAAAATATTAAAGTTTCATTTTCTTCCATAACATCTTGCTGAGGTACAGTCGGTATAAAAATGTTATGCATCGTGACAACTGAATAAGGATAAGTGGTTTATTCTTTTAAACGCATATACGATGAAACATTAAGATCAGCATAAAGGTTTCGTATTAAATATCGATGGACATTCAACTATAAGTACTAGGGAATCATAACTGAATTGGAAGTAGATGTATAAGGCGACTTACCTTAGCGAAATAATGGTCACAAATAAATATAAAGGGTTGAAATTGGATCATTATTTGTTACGACAAGTACCAGGATGGCAGAAGTCTACGGAGATGATTACTTAAATGTTATCACTTAGTTATGCACAAACTGTTTTTCTTCAGAATATCGACAGAATGTGTAATTAGAAAAGACAGATTTTTGTATTATCTATTTTTAATAAAAAAGTGTTAATTTTTTATGTTTATAATTGATTATATTTTGATTACGATACGAACAAGTTATTGAAAATCACTGCACTGTTTGTTTTATTATTCCTAACGCACATGATTTAAAACTGATTTTCCTGCTGACTGTACTGACAAAATGCTGTCCAAATATAATATTTATTTTTAAAATGCTTTGACGAAAATATGTGGAGCAATTTGAGAACTAACCCATTGTATTATTTGTTTTCGAAAATACCAAATTCTTTTTCAATTTTAAGGTCGTGGGGCAAATTGGGAAACGATTTAATTCTTATTTTAATTTAATATTTTTGTCGTGGATGACTTTGGGAATACTTCGTGGATCAAAATGAGAATAACCCGCAGTTCTTGGCCACAAATATTATAAAATATTTCGTAACATTTTTAAAAAGTTTCACCTTATTTGATTTTAGAATGAGGATTAGGTCTTTTTGTAGAACTTATAATTAGATATTATAATTAGAATAATTTTCAATTAAATGTATTCATAGATTTATAGCCGTGTGAAAAAAAAATATCTATTTCTGCTACATAGTATCTGTCACGTTAATTATTGATCGTTTTAGTATTTTTTACGTTACCCGATTTACATTTACGTGCGTCAAAAACATATTTGGTGAAAAAAAAATGTCGTAAGGTAATTTCCATACTCGCAGATTTTTTTGTGGATTGAGCACCTGTGAAGTAACACTATTTTTTTTAGAGTGTTTCTATAGTAGAAGTTCCTACTTAACATCTGAATTTAGGTAGTCCTGAATGGTCATCTGAAACACTTAATTTTTTTTTTTTCAATTTTTTACTATAGTGAACGAACGTAAAGTAGGAATGCTTAATAGGACTTTTCGGTTTCAGGCAAAAGCTGTCTAGGCACGCGTTTTTAAACTTAGCAGTGTGTAATGATCTAGTTTTATAATATAAAATGTTTTTTTCCGTGTCTAGACTTTTTGTTTTGAACTTCACCACAACCGATTTTGTTGACATTTACGAATATTTTGGGTTTTCCCTCATCCTCAATGTCAAATCTATATATTAGGTGATAGAATGTGCTTTTTGAATTTTAAGTCATTCATAAGAATTTTTGGCAGTTGCTTGCAAATATGTATAAACATGTTCTGCTTTATAACAATCTTTTAATGCTATATTTCTTGGTATACCTATTATTTCTTGATTACCTATATAAATTTTGCTAGAAGACACAAAGTCCTAAGTCTAGATGAAGTTGTTCAAATAAAGCTTACAATATTCACCCCTCTATTACAAAATTGAGTCTGCAACATTTTGTAATTAAATCAAATTCAATTCCAGTCAACAAAGCCACGTACATTTAGGTATATTTAGACCTGTGCCAGGAATATCAGTTACGTAGGCATCCAGACAGGAACACAGAGTGAATCCATCCGTTAGTTGGTAGTTATCTCCAATTGACCGTCGTTTAGTTAGTGACACCGACGCCACCATTTCGTCGGTTAACCAGACGGATTGTGTGCTGGTTGATGCGCAGTTATTACTGGCTATAGCAAGATTTTTATTTGACCTGTGATATTTGGCAAATAAATCTGCATTCTTCTATATTAATATTATTAAGAGGAGGGATTCCCTTGGGCTCGAAAATTACTGGCCAGATTATAAAAATTCTTTCACTGCTGGGTAGCTAGACTATCCCCGAGTAACATGGATCATGTTTTGTCCGGATACGGGAAGAAGTTCCTTTGGAACGGGGTAAAACTGCGGGAAAACAGCTAGTTTTTTTTAACTTTAAGAAGGCAAGAAATCAAATCTGTATTACCTAATTTGATTAGCATCAAAAAGGGTTCAAGAAAGTGCAAAAAAAAATAAGAGCTTTTTTTTTTCTCATCATCATTCTACCATAACATTATCTGCCATAAGACAAAGTACAAGTGCATTAAAAACTGACATTCTCAATTTATACCGAGCTACTGTTTGACAGGAAGCATTACGGTACTAAGTATCAAACTGGTTCAAAAAAACCATGGGAACCAATTAGCATTAGATAGTTTCCCATAGCGATATCATCATTATTCACCATCGTTCTTACGTGATACCATGTTATTTCCGTCTGATAGTGCACGTGATGAAAAATGGTGTGCTTGGTACCTTTTAAACAAAGTGTGATTGGTACCTTTCTCATTTTTGATGCGGCAAAATTGTGAGAGGTGATAAAATTATGCTAAATCGTTTTAAAACTGTTATGGGTACTTATGAATTCACATTGTAACGTAACTCTGTTTTTCTTTTTTGCAGTATAATAGGTGAAACGATTTCTATATGAATACAATATAATCAAAGCCTGCATAAAGCTTAAAGCAACGGAAAAGCTAAATTAGTACAGAGAGTACAGTAACAAAGTTTACTTTTTGCAGTGAAATTAATTTTTATTTACTCGTAACATAGCGTCGATTTACTCTCCGTAATTGATAAAGGCCATTGCTACCCGATTCGAAGCCCAGTTGTTCGAATTATGATAGTAAATAAATAAGTACACAAGGTAAGATTTTTGCAGTTTCAGTAAACAGGTATAACGAGCTTTGTTACGGTATATCAAAGTTGGATTTATATCACAAAAATAAGCCAAATCAGCCCAAAATCTTAGATATATTTTGCGTCAAGATGGTATTTGTTTAGTCCTCTGGTATATGAAACTTAACAATACCCTTGATGACATTAAGAGACTGGTAACTTATTTTGGGAAGACAGGTTTGATAATAAAATTAATTGTTTTAAAACCTCTCCTTTTGACGTCAAACGAATTCCGAAATCTAACAAAATATTTTATCGAGATGCATTTTTTATTTTTGTTCAAGATAATAATAAAATAATGATTATTTTATATTTTTATAAAATATATCAAAATGTAACAATACGTTGAAGAGATAAATAGCAAAATAATGATATGTTAATTACGTAATAATATGCATAATCTTTCTATTTATACTTAAAATAAATCTGTAGAGAGGTAAATTCTATACATGAATTTTATTGCTTTTATTGCAATTTATTGCTTCTTTAGTTAATGCTTTAGTACATATATTTATTTTTCAATTAAGTTCATCGTCTTCTTTAAAAAAAAATATTAATTGAGGTTAATTATTAGATATCCTTCTTAATTACATTGTTACGTGAGCGAGAACTTTATCCATAACTAGATTCTGCCAGCAGCTTCACCCGCTTCCCGAGGGAACTATTTCCCGTACCCGGATAAAGTAGCCTATGTTGTTCTTCAGGGTCTATTCTATCTCTGTACCAAATTTTATCAAAATCGGTCGACTGGTTTAGGCGTGAAAGCGTAACAGGCAGACAGACAGACAGTTACTTTCGCATTTATAATATTAAGTAGGGATTATATTGCTACGTAAGCGAAAACTTGTATATATTTAAATGTCACTTATATGATCTTTGAGAATCATCAGTACGATTTATAAGCTACTAGCTGTTCACCCGCATCCCAAGGAAACTACTTCCCGCAATCGGGTAAAAATCAATTTCCTTTTTCAGGCTTTAGACTAGCACGTAGTTTTAATACGAAGGCGGTTGCACCATGATATACTTTTAACTTAAATTTCAAAAATATCTTCATAATAGTGAAGATATAAAGCAATATTTTAAAACTAATACGCCAACCACGTTCTTGTTTATGGTTCGAGAAATACTAGTTATACTTGTTTGCCAAACGACTTGTTGCATATTTTTGATAATGTTTTATTATTATGCTATTATGTACGAATTTGACCTTTAAACCTTTTCCTTGAGCGTCGACGCGTGGTCCATCTTGTAATTATCTATACTAATATTATAAAGAGGTGAAATTGTTTATAAATTTGTAAGTTTGTTTGTTTGTTTGTAGGGGGTAATCTCTGGAAGTAAAGAACAGATTTTAAAAATTCTTTCACCATTCGAAAGCTACATTATCCACAAGTGACATAGTACGGGTACGGGCAGTAATTCCCAAGGGACACGAATGAAACCGCTGAAAAACGGCTAGTACATAATATTCAGCGTGTTGTTTGACACCGCGCGGTAAAGTAAGAGACACTACCACATGCGCATTTAATGTGATAGATGTATTTATGAGTGCCTGCACAATGCAAACTTTTAGTAGGCCCACAGTTTGATCGATCTCATAAATCAGTGTAGAACGAAATGGTAGTGCGAAAATTACAACGATTTACAAGTATTTATGAAAACTTTGATATTGTATTTATAAAAATCCCATACTGTAGGGCCAACAATCGGGCGATAGTTTAGTATGCAGTGTGCTGGGGCACTTAGAGCAATTGCTTGTCAGACTTCTACCACCAAGGAACAAGGCTGCTGTTAGTTAGGTTAGATAGTACTTCTAACGCCAATTTGGTAGGTTCGCCAGAAATGTTTAAATTTTGACTACTTTCTATGGCAGTATCTATGAAATAGCTATCTAGAACTTTATCAGGAACATGTGAATCTGGCTACTAGTCTTCCTGTAAAGACGACATTCTATGAGAAACCAGAATTGTAAGTGTTATTAGGATTCGTTTCGTAATTTGGTATTCTGCGGTCAGAGCAGCGTCAGATAATTTGATTTTATTATTCATCTCGCAAAATGATATCATATTAAATGTTGTATTAATAAGAAGAAGATGATAATATTTGTAAGTTGAAAATTAATGATAATCAATTAAAAAGTCTGTCTGATAGGTTGTGTTATCCACAAATTCCTTCTGTGTGTAAATGAGTGAAACTGCGAGGCAAAAGCTACTAAGAGGTAAATTCCTTATTTTTCTGATACGTAGGTTAGTTCAAACTATCAGAATTTGCCAAATTTTACCAATCGAACATTAACTTTCCGGTATTGTGGCAAGGTTGAAAATCTATTGACGAAATTTGACAGATTGAGGTAGTGCTGTTATGTACAATACTAAATGGCTTTCAAATATACTTATGTGATTCTTAAGCATCACAAAGGAGGTATAGCACCAAGTTAGCAGATAGTAGAAAAAGTTTTTTTTATGAAAAGTCACATAGAAACTAAACCAACAAGTCTTTATACAAGTTTATGATGGCGCTGGAAAGCGGGCATGTCTTACTATACTTAGTTCTACTTTATCATTTATCTCTTTATCATTAAGTGTCCAGATAATTTGCTGTAATACTTGTAAAGATATGACATTATACCTAATGAGGACTTAATTCACATGCATACCTTTCACATGCATAATAGCTTTAAAGATCTATATTGTTCTTGCATAACATTTTAATTTATTTGTCTCATTCAGACTTACATTATTTCTTTTATACAATATTTTCCAATTTAACAATGCAGACATAATTTTAACCAGCATACATTTTATATCATTTTTCTTTACGGAGAAAATAAGTACAAATAACAGCCGAAAGGAAACTATATACCAGTAACTGCCAGTCTTGCCGGACTGCCGGTCCCGGGTTCGATTCCCGGAACGGTCAACATTTGTGTGATGAGCATGTTTGTTGGCTGTGGTTTGGGTGATATAATATGTATCCATTTATAAAAATATATACGTAATTATATGTAGTTTATCAATTGTGTTAGCACCCATAATACAAGCTAATAAATAGCTTACCATGGGGCTAGCCGACCGTGTGTGAAAAGGTGTCCCGATAAAAAAAAGTGCCCCGATAAAAAAAAAACTATTTAATTTACTAAAATGCATCAGCGCCTTAATTTTCCATAATAAACCTTTTCCGAAAAATAAATAAAAATGGGAGACTTAATTCGAAAAAAAAAACATCTATTCACAAAGACCATACATTTCATTTTGAAGTAAAACCAGTAAAACTCACAATTCACCTGCGCGAGTTACCCAAGCACAACATGAAGCTTTTACCTTCAAAACTCAGGTATAGGTAACTCGGGTACATTCAGGTCAAGTATCCGGAAACCGTCACCATTCGCAAAGGATGACTGTCCTATTGACGTCAAACGAAGGCAAGTGGTTTTACCGCAATGAGTACTTTTTACAGGTAGGTGTTAGGTACTTACTTTTAAGTCCTTTGAAATTCTCATTAAGATTTCTAGCTGTAGTTGTAGTTTTTGTGTCCACACGTACCTACGCTTGGAAAACTAGTCTCGTATTTTTGCGAAGTTCTAACACTCTCCGTATGAATTTTCATTGAAATTAATTCAGCCATTTTAAGCTCAATTGATATGCTCAGTTAAATAGGGATGAAGAGTTTGAGCACAAAGGTGGTTTTAATATCCCAATCAGCCTATCAGCATATCTATGTGCCTCTAACACTTTTGACTCGCTTGATATCAATAAATCGCTTTGACGTTTTAACCAATAGCATATATCCATTATCATCATCATTATCAGCCTTACATCGTCCCACTGCGGGGCACTGGCCTCCTCTCACACAGAAGGATTATGCGTTAATCACCACGCTTGCTCAATAAGGGTAGGTACTCAATGCTTTATCAAATAACATCTACTCACATGCAAATGCAATTACCTACAAGAAACCAATATTCAAAGGTAACAAAAACTCAACATTGTAACCACTCATCTACCTTACATTTTACACCACACCGCTTACCTCACATTTGCTTATATCTGAAGTAACACCATATGAAATATAATAGCCATCTGACATAACCGACGTCGGTAATAACTACTGGTAATAGCTGTAACATTATTGCATAAAATGTAATGTATCGAAGAGCCTCCAGTCACGAGATCAGTACGTAACAATAAGAAAAGTGTAATCTCTATTGTGGATAGAAAGAAATTCGATCCGGTTTAGCAAGATGCATGGTTATGTCTTTGCTCATAAGTGAGACATAGACTGATTATGATTAAGTAACTTAACATTGATCAAGTAGTCGCATAGCGCGAATCCTGAGGTTTCGGGTTCGATTCCCGGATCAGATCGACCTCCACAAAGCAGTCCGGTGTCTGAAAGTTGGTGATTGATGTACCCGTGCATCTGAGAGCACATTAATGCCGGTCCTACGCCTAATCTCTCTTCGGTCGTGTCTGATTGCCGTCCCATCGGGCTATGAGAGTGAGGTAATATTGAGTACCTGTATCTGCGCAAATGCTTGTTTACCTGTATAAGTATCCGTTCATGTTCTGCGCATCTATTAGCTTTTGCCCAGGATTTCCTCTGTGAAACTGCAAGGGATAACGTGGCTTTCAATCAGTGAAGGAACTTTTGGAATCGGTCTAGTACTTACGGAGATTACCCACTACATACGACCTTAAAACATAGTTACACAGGGTTACTTGTAATTCGACGTATATCCGGAAGGAGGTAATAGAAGGGCCCAAGAGCAACAAATTAAGCCACTCTTACCTCTGAGCAAAGTTCANGTAGTTCCTGAGATTAGCGCGTTCAAACAAACAAACTCTTCAGCTTTATAATATTAGTATAGAAACATAATGATGCTCTTTATACAGGGTTACTTGTAACTCGACGTATATCCGGAAGGAGGTGATAGAAGGGCCCAAGAGCAACAAATTAAGCCACTCTTACCTCTGAGCAAAGTTCAGTGGTTTCCGAGATTTTCGCAATTTTTGTTTTGTATGTGTCTTACTAATTTGCGCCCATAACCAAATCGTCCATGTATAAAATCGACACTACTAAATCTAAAACTGTTAGATTTCGACATCGTTAAGCTGTTCTATGAGGCAGAAAAGTGCGTAAGCTTGAGAGGATTAGTCAGAAGGTTTTCAAATGGTGTAATAATGGCCAAAAAGGTCTAAGCTTGAACGTTGAATTTTGGGTAAATTTCCAAAAATCCAATAATTGCCAATATCTCGGAAACCACTGAACTTTGCTCAGAGGTAAGAGTAGCTTAATTTGTTGCTCTTGGGCCCTTCTATCACTTCCTTCCGGATATACGTCGAGTTACAAGTAACCCTGTATAAAGAGCATCATTATGTTTCTATACTAATATTATAAAGCTGAAGAGTTTGTTTGTTTGAACGCGCTAATCTCAGGAACTACTAGTCCGATTTGAAAAATTCTTTCAGTGTTAGATATTCCATTTGTCGAAGAAGGCTATAAGCTACTTTTTATCCGGGTGCGCGGAGAAGTTCCTATGGGATGCGGGTGAATCCGCTGGCGGAAGCTAGTAATATATATTCTCTCATCCGTCTATCAATCTGTGAAATTCAAAGGATCTGATCAACATGCAAATGAGACATTTAAGCTTGTCCAGTCTTTTGTATTAGACAAGTTTTTTTAAATTCCTGTCTGATCGGTGATCATGTCTGTATGAATCATGGATGTAAAATATTGTCCGTTACATCTGGCACTAAAAATAGGAAATGTCTTATGATAATGACATTTATACAATAGTTCAGTCCGAAGTTGGCTTCAAGTGACTTCACGATAACGACGATAACTTGACGAGATAAAATATAAGAACAAAAACTCCTACAACAAACAACAACCGTTCTGAAATCAGCAATTTGTTACCTCGCGCATGCGCCGTTGTGTTTTGTTCATATATTTTGACCGTTGCGCTATCTCTAGAGGCAAAGTTATATGAGAGACGCACGGAGCTCTCTGTATGAAATATTCCAATCATTAGCATCTTTTGTAGAATATTAGTAATAGTGCAACTATTACTAATATTCTGTTATAAAGACAAACGTTAAGTCATTATGTGGCTTACCACATAATTACACGAGTTTCTTAGACTCAGTTAAATCTTTTAACGTCTAGACTAAAGAGCAGATGTGAGCTCTGCTAATGATAACCAAACCAGTATTGTGTTACAAATTATTATTTTATTTTGTGAAGAAAATATAAAATCCACATATACAAAAATGAATGGTGAATGATGTTAGATAAATAATTGGTAGTAGTATTGGATGCCTACGTACCTATGTAGGTATAAATATCGACGATGAAGTACCAATACCTCCTAACTGACATTTTGTCGATTTTTTGATTTTTAATGCGTTGGACATAAAATTGCATTTTGCGTGTACTCGTCAAGACACCTAATTAAATATGTTGATAGTTTTGAGAGAAAATGCTAATAGAAATAGCTGCTAAGTCAATGTATGCATTCATTTAGCAAGACCTGCTGACATTACATCCTAAATTCAAGTGTAAAAAGCTTCTAAATTACTTAACTGTACTATGTATCATATCATATCCATGTTCCCATTACTACAATATTTTCATATTTAGATCTCTGAATTTTCAACGTGACGCGTTTTTTGCTCCTCCTGTAAAATGGTGATTTTGTAGTTAAGAGGTATTGATACTTCATCGTCGATATGTAAAAAACTTTAAGTACTGACGACAGCAGGTCAACGTATACGAATCTGTCAAATTTTGCCAATCAAATATTACCTACCGCCATTGTGATAAGGTTGAAAATTTATTGCAGAAATTTGACAGATTGTGGTAACTTGATGTGCTGTCTGTACCTACTCTAATTCGGCCATGTGGCTAAGCTAGTAAAAATAAAAAAAAAGGTAAAAAAAACTTTTTAAGTTAAACGGTTTTATGGTAAACAGCAAAATGTTGCAGATCAATGTACTAAAAGCTAAAAAATAAAAAAAAATTAAACATATGCATTGATTACACTAAAATAAAATCGTGGGGCACATTTGAACTGACGATTATGAAAATATTGCACGTGCCCCACGATTTTATTTTAGGTTAATCAATGCATATGTTTAAATTTTTTTATTTTGGTTAGCTTTTAGTAACATGATCTGCAACATTTTGCTGTTTTACCATCAAAAACCGTTTAACTTAAAAAGTTTTTTTTACCTTTTTTTTATTTTTTTAATGTTTTTAGTTTATTTCTCATTCTATTTACCCTAACGCCACACAGTCCTCGACAGGATACGAGAATCTTGACTGGGTGGAGATTCATATTGTGATTTTAGTGCCCAAACAATATTTGTAGCGGCGGCCATTCTTGGATTTTGATTTTGTATACTGCACTTATTCTACTTAAAACAAGCCCTTACAGTTGATATCCATATTATAGGGATTAAAAAAAAAGTAAGTTTGTCCGCGTTATTGTAGCGGCGGCCATCTGTTTTTTGATTGTATATGCACGTATTCTACTTAACAAGCCCTTTTCATTTGATATCCATATTGATAAAGATTTGGAAAAAAACTAAGTTGTCCGCCATCTTGTAGCGGCGGCCATCTTGGATTCACAATAATATTGAATATGGATTATTGTATTGTCACCAGAATCAAAGGCGTATACCAAATTTCAGATCAATCGGTTAACGGGAAGAGGGTTAAATTTCAATTACAAGATTTGACCCAAACAAACAAACACCCTGACCTAAATAAAACCGTTTAAAAACTAAAGGTGATTAAATTCTTAGTTACTTTGTGAATACATATCAAATTAAGAACTTAAGCAGTACTGAAAAAGATGATTGAAAAATGATTTTGCCTTTCATGTTTTATTCTTGTACAAAAAACCTTTGACGCAAGTGTGGTTTAGCGTAAGACTAAGCTATTAAATTACAAATTAACTTATCAGTAGGTGGCATCGAAATATACTGATTAAAATAACGTAGATAATTTTATTAGACGCTTATAATCAATCAAAAGCTAGGATTTGATTGATTGATTACTGTAATCTAAACTTTGCAAGGTTATTACATATTAGACTAATCTTATGCCAGTAAAAATATCTACGAGTAAAACAATCTTTATCTCAAAGCTTAAAAAAGAAAAAGACAAAATGTCTGAAATTCGGTTTGAAATGTTGATATTGAAAATCAACTACTCGCACATAATGTTTGAATCAAACTAACTCTTTGAAATTAATTTATGCAGGTAACTAAATCAGGATATGGAGGTACATGGGAGATGATGATCAGGCTTAAAATCAAAATCAAATCTAAAGCATTTATTCAAAGTAAGCTGAAAATCAGGACTTTTTGAAGGTCAAGTTTACAAAAGACAGTCTTTGGGGCTGTGTTTTGAAAGGAAGGTTTCCTCCTCTAAGCACCCCAAGAGGGAAAAATGGAATCTAAAATACCTATTATTCTAGAAATCCCCCCTAATAATTCCCCTAAAGGGGGAAAAGTTGACTCGACAGATTTGCTAATTCTATTTTTCCCCTCTAGGAGTCAACCTTAAGGGCTTAAAGGGAACATTAATGAGAATTGAAAAAACAACCTGATCTTATAACCCTAAATAACGTATATTTGTTTTTCCTTTAAAATGCGCCACTTCCCAGTCATCGTCTGAGTAGAAGGTTTTTCCATTTTGAAGTTCTCAGTACCGATCCTGCGTCAATACGTCATTTTGATGGAAGACAATGGTCTTATTTCAAGGAATAACTTACAAATTTAGGTTACTATATACAAATGCTTGGAAGTGCTAAAAAGAAGACGTTCCTTTTAGGTAGAAATCTGAACATTTTTGTTTTGCCTGGTTTATACAATGGCATCCATATATCATGTACAAATATTGTGCTTTCCATCTTAATTTTTATCTTAATCTCTGTAAATACATAAACTTAGTAGAAATATCATAGTATATTGAGTAACATTTGAATTGTAAGAAGTTTCGGAGTTAAACAAGGAAATCAGAAATTATTCTGTGGTATATTATAACCGCAAAAGATAAGATCACGCCTCATATTGAATGTTAACTTAGGTAAAACATAAAAAAAAATCATATTTGAATTTCCCGCTTCCAGGCGACGCATTCACCTCAATACAAATTCTCCCACTGCGGATTTCTGTAACTTATCTATCCGGTATTTTACAATTAGATAATGAAATTCAATATACATAGAGCTAATGTTGAATTTCTATCTCCAAATCAACGGAGAGATAGGTTACCTATAGAAATAAACCGTTAGTATTTTTTCTAAAGATTTCAAACCTTTTAATAAAACATACTCTCGATCTCGATAATCGTCATTCACTATATTTTTCCCATTGTTTCAAATAAGCCTCCCTAATGTGTACCATATTGCCCGTTCCCTCTCAGCTTCAGAATGACGCATGAAAATTTTCTCAGCCCTTTCAACCCATTGTTTCAAGTACCATATTATGTATCAATATTGTCTTATTTCTGTAATAAGATGGGACCTATATTTCACAGATTGACGTATCGAGTGACGGATGTGAATGTGTATCTAATACGATTAATTGTGTTCGTAGAACTGTCTGTATTACGTGAGGTAATATGATCTGTTTTGAGATCATTTGTTTCTCTTATTAATCGAAGATTGCTTGAATGTTCGATATGAGGTACTGGTTCTGACGAAGCAATATTTACTCAAAGGATAAAATACTCTACGTCATTATTAAAAATTATTCCGTTATTTCGACGAAAACTATGCTTTGAGTTACGCAAAGCTTAATAGCCCAAGAGGTAGTGAACCCTCCGACTAACGGTCGGCCTGTAAGGCTAGAAATTTGTGAAGTGATGAGTCATAGTACACCAAGGCCAACAGCAAAGACCTGGCAGGCCTCAGCCCTGCACATCATCATGCATTTTATTTTTCAAAATGTAAAATTATTACGAAAAAAAAACTT
>NWSH02000535.1:4750672-4762884 GCA_002382865.2 Heliothis virescens
CCTGGCAGATACTTCTGCTTACTCAAATCGCCTGGCAATTTTTTTCCATGATTACCAATAAATAAACTATATTCTATTAAATTTTGAAGCTTACAGAAGTAAGTTTTTTGTTCTTTTTTTTTTTCTTATTATTTCTAATAGATGGCGCTACTAGTATACAATTATTTCATGTCTAGCTATTTCTATGCACCTTTCGAGTCACCTGGCAGATACTTCTGCTTACTCAAATCGCCTGGCAATTTTTTTCCATGATTACCAATAAATAAACTATATTCTATTAAATTTTGAAGCTTACAGAAGGAAGTTTTTTTTTCGTAATAATTTTACATTTTGAAAAATAAAATGCATGATGATGTGCAGGGCTGAGGCCTGCCAGGTCTTTGCTGTTGGCCTTGGTGTACTATGACTCATCACTTCACAAATTTCTAGCCTTACAGGCTGACCGTTAGTCGGAGGGTTCACTAGCTCTCAGGTTATAATTTGTTAATTATGTTGGTTATTAGATTAAAAATATATTCGACACTATATTTAATTAAATTAATTTTTCTTTTCACATAAAAAATTAACTGCAAATGTCAATAAACCCTACACTAACACGTGTTGCAATCTGCACCCACATAGCCAAACAAAAGCTTATCACTCATTTCATTACATTCAAAACAATAGTATCAACGGTATTATCAAACTTCCCTATATCTTTGACGTCATATTATATCTAAACCACCATTACGGCAGAACTAGGTACATTCAATTAGTACATTATCACCCCAGTTGAAATTATCGCGACATATCATGGGATATGACAAACAGCTACAGCGCTGTTTAATGAATAAACTGATAAGGGTTGTAAATACAGACGTAGTACGTAACAGTAGTGACACAGTGATTTTGGACTTTAAGGTGATGGGAATAGAATGTAATTTGGAGTGTGAAGGTTTTGGTGTTTGCGGTCGAGAGCACAAGGCTTCGTGGAATATTTTGCTAGCTACATTCCTCGCGTGTTTTGTTCCATGTTATGGCGGATTTTTTATTCCTTTAGTAGATCAATGGCTTCGTGGAAGAGACACTACTTTGTGGAGTTAATTTGCTCTTACTTCAACAAAGAAATACAGATGATAAACTAGGTTGATCGGAAAACTGGGCAAACTTAAAACTGCATTTTTTTTATATCCTTTAATTACTCGTCGTGTCATTATGGGTTATTAGGATTTATGATCTCAGATTATAACTATTTTTTCTTCTGCTTAAGGGACGGGCGATCGCAAGAGCAGTTTCACTCTTTTATTTTTAATTTGCTTTAAATATATTTGTGATGCATATTCAATTTAAAAAAAAACTCAAATTAGATCTTGTTGTTGCGTATAGCACAGTCAATTAGCAGTAAAAAATAATAATAAAACTACGCATCCATAACTTTATGGGCAAATAAATTTTACTAACGAGGTTGAAGGAAGTATGAAACAACAAGGCAATGATTGTTATGCATTTCTTAATAATCACCTTCATACACTATAAACTCATATTATTAGCCATGTAATTAAAACTGATGTTTTACTTAAAAAGTAGGAAGGTTTTGATTAGGCTTAGGAAATAAGTCGTCGTCGTCATCATAGCCTAAAAACATCCACTGCTGGACAAAGGCTTTCCCCAAACTGGGGGAATTTACCCTTCTCACCGCGCTGGGTAAAGCGTGTTGTTGAGCACAGTGAGGGATATTTCTTTAGCTTCGGAGATGCTTGGTGCCACTTGGTGCTGTGTGGTGGTTATCCCGCTACCAGTGTTGGTCACCAGAGTTTTTTGATTCTTTCATAATTTTCTACACTTAAAATATTTTCAAGGAAATAGTTTGTGTGTACTTTTTCCTGAATCTAAAAAGGTATATTAAATCAACGCCAGTAATTCTTTTTTCTAAGAAAGATATTGTTTACATACTCAAAATAAAAATTTGAATAGTAATCACGCGAATAAACAATGAAAGTAAAACAAACAGAATCCTCCACTCTTAATTTTAATACTTACAGTGAAAATAATTAAAGTGCTACTTTCTAGAACATTCTAACGTGGGAAAAGTTAATTTATTATGCACAGTTACTTAGCGATAACCAAGTCTGTTCTCATAATGTACGTTGCGGTTTCTAATCCAGTTAATCTCTTTTGTTCTACATACTGACATACGATTCTCGACCTTATTACAAAGGATTAAGGTTGATATGCTATGTGTGTGATATATTTATGTTATTGTGTTAATTTATTACTGTTACGTTTTGATAGGCAGAATTGGTTTATAGCGTTATTTATTACTCTAAAATGTTTTATTGATTTTTCATTTTTCATTATGATTCTGTGGGTGATTTCACAACAAAACTAGTAACCCTAGAATGATGGTAGACTTTTGTTTTTAATTACGTTAATACTGTAATTGAACTTAAAAGTTTAATTGACAGGATAATTACCTTCTGACAAGATTATATCGCATGCGCTGACAGACAGCATAAGACTTCACAGATTTTACTTCCTATGAGCTTTTAGTAGTTATTTTTGTTAACTTCACTTTACAGTTGAAATATCTTTGTTGCTGTCCATTTTGATAATTATATTACATGGCTATGAACACAAACATGTTCCATGATTAAACCCCGCATCTTAGGAGTTAACTAATTTAACGCAACTTTATAATTTACATTATTTTAAGTAGGTTAGAATTTTAGATAACCAGCGGGTCTTAATCGCGATGAAATTGTAAAGGTAAAACCGATACCTTTTTTCTCCCCACGTTTCGGCCGAATTGCACCGACCGTGGTCACGGGTTGACCCGCTGGTTATCTATATCTATATCTATCTATACATATAATAAAACAGTAAAAAAATCGTGTCTGTACATTTCATATTTTTACAAAACAAAATATGTAGGGTTATTAGAAATTGAAAGAAGAGAAAGAATTCGAAAAAAAAAAATTGTCTGTTTGTATGTTTCTATGTTTGAATGTTTGTTTGTTTGTCATCTCAGGATCCACTGGACGGATTTAGATGAAACTTGGCAGACATATAGCTTATATATCAGAATAACATATAGGCTATATTTTTTTTGGAAATTCGCTCTTTAAGGGGGTAAAAAGGAGGGGGTAAGTTAGTATGAAACTCCGTCAGTTTTGAAGCTAATTCGATTAAAATTAATATTTNAAAAAGGGGGGGTAGGTGTCTATGAAACTCCGTCAGTTTTTAAGCTAAATCGACTGTTTCTGCCCTTCGTTTTGTGACGGTGTCGCTGTTTTTCACACGGACAGCTTTATGTAGCTTTCTCGCGCGTAACTAGCTCCGATAAGTGTTCACTTTTACCGATAGATGGCGTTGTCCATACATTCTAAAATGGCAGTCAATGCAATGCAATGGTATGGTATGATAAGTCTGAAACATTTCGAATCGTCTCGCGCAACCCGTCGTTTCCCCCGGCTCTTAGAATTCGACATCAGACGTTTAAGATCTTTCATTTTGACGACCCGTTATCGCTGGCATAAGCGACATGTTCCGCGTACGAAGTCGCGGGCAGAAGCTAGTCTAAAATATGTGTAAAAGTCGCGAAAGTCAAAAACATAGGTTAGAATTATCTTTTACCCCCAAATTATATATCTGTCGTTTACTCCACATGTCTGTTAGATACATATGTAATGTTTAGTCCAGTCCAGATTAATAAATAACAAAAGGAAAAGAAAAATAATACCAGGAATTTCTGCCATTTTCAGAATCTTGTAACTTCTGAATTCAAATAAATACATTCATGTTAGTACTTAGTTATTCTACGTTATTTAAATTAAGTTCATGATTTTTCTTCACTTGGAAGTAACAGCGATTCCGAGTATGTATGAATAGATTTTGAAAGTGTTTCTGTGAAAAACAAATTGCATTGCAAAAAAGAATACTAACGCCCATTTCCAAAGGTTCCAGACAAAGTTATAGATAGCTGTCTGACAGACCATGCCATAGAAAAGTAATCACCTTTGATGATATCTGAAATGAGCGTAAGTATTTTTCAATAAAATAAATTAAAATTTCAATACAAATAAAATAAAATAAGATCTTTTTAAAAGTACTATATTATTAATGTTCGTATAATACAGCATTACATTAAAAAAGATCTTAACCCTTCGCATGCAGACGTAACATATACAGGAATAATATAAACGACACACTATTATACACTGCTCAATGATTACGTTTACATTTGAATACTAGAAATTGTTTTCAAACACTACGTGGCCTTCATTTGTTTTGATTCGTCGATTTTGTTATAACTGACATGACGAATTAATCAGCTGTTTTTTCTGTTTTTGTTTTTTCTCATTGAAATCTGCAAACAAAAAACAACTTCTTTTGGGAGTTTAGTTATTGGATTATGTTCTTGTTTGATAGAAAAAAAGTGATGTCATTGGTAAGTGATTGAACTTGATGTATGTATTAAAAATAACGAGAAAAAAATCTATTTAATTGAGATAAGTATCTTTAAACTTTTACGCTTTTCTTTCCTTATCCGAGTTTAAGTGTACTGTTTGATTTCTTGTAGATTCAAGTGTAGGTAGTAGAAATATTAGATAGTATAGATACAAGAACCATATCATTATTTTTTCAAATTATATATAAATATATAAATTCACAGCTTGCCAGATACCTATCGCCCTCAACTGTATGATACATCATTTCGTACAGTTTTCTGTACATTATTGACATAATATGGGCTTCTGCTCCTTAATTATCAAAACACCAAAGTTAATTTTGTTAATTACCACAAATACCTCTTATTAACATTAGAATAGGTAAATTAATTCTAATAATTCATTCGGCGCTCAACATTTATCTCCAATATGTCAGGCGTCATACAAATTACTTGTAATTAATAACCTATTAGCAAATAAATTAATGAATTATATATTAATACCTCATTTATTATGTTTGGTAGGCGATGACTGGCATATCATGTTTTTATGGAATATCTTTATTTACCAGTAATATTTGCAACGTCATTCAGAATTACATTGCCTAATTTGGTAAAATGTAAAATACCTTAAATGTTTTCTCCTACATTTTGTTATGAATAAGTAGTTTATATTTGAATATTAATTGTGACGCATTTTGTGGTTTGAGTGTATTTTTAGCATAAGTGTAAGAGATATTTCAACCTCAACCGCGTTGTTTCCATGCGGCGCGCTACGGGTTAATATTTAGTTACGTTATTTATGATGCAAGTTGTTTTGCTCCGTGTGGACTATCAGGTATTAGTTTCAATATTTGAGCATTGTATTTGATACCACCTACTTCATAAGTATGCATTACCTAACTTTAACTTATGACTTTAATTTCCAGGTTTAATTCTAAAATTAACTAAGTTAATGATCACATGTGCATTCTCAAGTTTCAATTCCATCTCCATAGTAAGTTGTGTAAGTAAGAACTGTCTTTCTATCTGTGTCTGTTCTTTCATTAGGAGTAGATACCGCTTGTATCTCTCTATCTTTAATTAATTTACTTTCCTCTCTTTAACAAACACCTAGAATTTTCTCAGCCCTCACCAGCACGTCATATTGCACATGTTATCAGTCCAATTTACCCTTATCAATCGTATCTAGGCCGTCAAGTCCTCTTGAAACTTCTCGCCCGGCCGCTCTTGTGGAACCAAATAGATTTTAAACAGCAATTGCGAATGTTTCGAAATCATTTGTTTTACGATAGATAAAGGGTAATTGGCTTTTGTGAAATTGAAGCACCTAATTGATGTTGCAGTTTTTAGGTTTCCGTACCCAAAGGGTAAAACGGGATTTATTACTAAGACTACGTTGTCTGTCTGTCTCCAGGCTGTATCTCATACACCGTGATAGCTAGAAAGCTGAAACCTTTACAAATTATGTAATTCCGTTGCAACTACAATTTTGGCTAGTTGTAGATAATAGATACATTAATTTTTCATACATAATGGTACGGAACTCTTCGTGCGCGAGTCCAACTCGCACTTGGCCGGTTTTTTAATGACTGTTTGTAGGTCTTAATGTCTGTCTTAAGAGAGAACTGGTATGATATTGCAAAAAACTATTGTGAGATTCGCGGTAGACTAGTAGGTAAAGCACTAACCTCTGAAGTATGAGTTTGTGGGTTCGATTCCAGGTTAGGCAAGTGCCAATGCAACCTTTCTTAAGTTGTATATCTTAGACACTAATGGCTGATTAAAGATGAAGGAAAACATCTCGAGGAAACCTGGACTATAACGTCTAATTCACCAACCCGCATTGAGCAAGCGTGGTGATTAACGCTCAATCCTTCTCTATGTGAGAGGTGGCCTGTGTCCAGCAGTAGGACGAAAAAGGCTGATGATGATGATATGAGATTAGAGTTACTGTTGTACCGGTTAATCTTTAAAAAAATGACACCAAAACTTATCTGGATAGTTGTCAAAAAATCGTGCTGTTGTAGACTTATTACAAAAAATATATGCAGTGCATTGTAGCATTTCCATCTATTGTTATTATATCTTTATTATTGGCAACTGAAGCACGAATTGCTCTTTCAACCTTTAACTTGCAGTAGAAATATTTATATTGACCATAATGGTCTCATTATATTTGAATGATGGTGTTTTCGTGTCTAACTTTCGAACTTTATTCTGTTCCAATTGTGTGTACTTGAGTTTCTCTTGTATCTCGTAACTGATGGGTAATTTTTAGGGTTCCGTACCCAAAAGGATAAAACGGGACCCTATTACCTACTAAGACTTCGTTGTTTGTCTGTCTCCAGGCTGTATTTCATAAACCGTGCTAGCTAGAAAGCTGAAATTTTCACAAAGAATGTATTTTCCTTGCCATTATAATAACAAATACCTACTAAAAATTACAATAACCGTATGAAAATTATAACTTTGTTGTATTTTGGCTAGTTGTAGGTAATGACACGTCCATTTTTCATTGATAATGGTACGGAACCAGCTCCAACTCGGACTTGGCCGGTTTTTACAAAATACAGGCCAGCAAATAACCTACCTCAACCTGTAAAACTTCAATGGATTTTCAACCGTATCACGGTAGTGGAAGGTTACTGTTCCATTGGTAAAAATCGTCAGATTCGGGTAAGTTGAATCGCTGTACTAAGTTCAGTTTCAATTTACTCTTTTGGTTTGTAGGCATCACAAAACGTAATTGAAGTTTCGCATATTATTATGCGTTAGACATATACATATTGCATGGGGCAAAAAAAGTTGATAAGTAGGTACAGACGACAGCAGGTCAACGTATACGAATCTGTCAAATTTTACCAATCAAATATTAACCTACCCTCATTGTGATAAGGTCGAAAATCGATTGCAGAAATTTGACAGATTGTAGTAACTTGATGTGCTGTCGTCTATACAAGTATTACCTCTCATAACTATTTTTAGATTCAATCAAGAAAATATATTTATAGCCTTGTTTATTTTCGCCAATCTGACTCAAAGAGGTGTGATGAGAATACAGGACTGTTACAACTATTTAAAATATGCTATAGTCTCTGGTATAAGTACTTACTATCTGGAAAAATACGAACCTATTTTCGTAAAAATTTAAAGATACCGTTCATATTTCCGTCAACAAGTTCATCAAAATAACAGTAATTAATAAATAAATAAAAATATTTAATTGCAATAAAAGTACTTATCTACATATTTTATAGTACTTAATGGTACATTAACTGTGAATACGAGGCATTTAACGACTTGACTTGCGCAATTCCAAAATACGTCATAGTTTTTACGAGTTTACATGCGTGTTAAATGCAATTTGTTGCACTACGCAAGTTGTATGAACGGACATATCTACCTATATTTACTTGCTAGATATCACCGTGCTTAAAGGGCTCGTAGCTAAGGCTGGGTGTACACTTGCAAGTTTGCATTACTTGTACAGGCAGATCGTAGATAGATCTTTCTCGGATACCTTTTAATTTGCGTGGGTCAGTCAGTCCTCAGCCTAATACTACCCAGTACAGGCAACCTCCCGTACAGGTAGTAGGTATTTAAAATAAAAGAAAATCTGTGCCTCGCTTGTATTTTTGGCAGACAAGGGGTGAAATACTAGATGGTTAACCCCGAGTTTTACTGTACTAACTGACATGCTGTCTGGAAGACAGAGCCACGAGCCACTTATAGATGAGCGAAGTAATATATTGGTTTCCTATGTATTTCGGTGTATTAAGCCGGGTCCAGACGAGTATAACGTGTAATGTAAGATTACGTGTAATTTAGCATCAACAGTGTGGACGTCTAGCGTGCATCTTTGTGTTCGCGCGAAAAACCGACAACAGATGGATCAACCCCGAGCACCGCGCGAGCGTTACATGTAATGCTCGTAGTGCCGTCCACACGTAGAATTCGTGTTACATTACACTGTGGATTACATTACACGTTACAGTAGTCTGGACCCGGCTATACATTCCTATGTGTATTGAAACAGGAATAAACTGTTGGTTCAAGTACTTAGTGCATGGTAGTGTGAGATCCGTATTACGTGACCTCAAGTTCCGTGGGTGAATGCACTAGGCATTTAGAACGTGCGAGATAATATTTTGATGGATAGATAGGTACAGTCCAGTGCAACAAATCCGGGTTAATTTCGAAGATAAATAGAATTTAAATGTTAGAAATAAATAAATATTCCAGTTTTATTTTTGATACCTACTAAAATAAAGGCGAAAGTAATGGAAAACTTATTTTGATGAAACGTGGATAATCAAATATGCTATACATACAATACTTTTTATCCAGTTGCTGCGTATAGTTCTTTCATTAAGGGGTGAAACCGCTGATAGAATTTAGTTAAAATATAATAATTTAGTTAATTATAATGACTCGGTCCGGTGAAACAAATCCGGTTAAATGCAACAAGAGGAAATAAAGTTATAAACCAATTTTGATGATAAAACTCCGGCTCATTTTGAAACCTCTCTATGATAACGTGAAGAATTTCTAAAATTAATTAGAAGACCAGATATTCTGCTAATAAACATATACTATTCGAGTATGCAAAGGTCAGGTTTTTCCGGATTGGACTGGCTTTGCATTTAATGAGTTACTGAGCTCTCTGCATAAACCACTTCACTAGACAACCATGCATAACAGGTACAGCCACGTGAAAAAATATTGTCACATAAAAATAAAAAAGTAACATTCTATGCAACTTTTTTAAGTTTGTATGTACTTTCTAAGTATATTTTAGACACCAATGGCTGATAAAAGGTGAAGGTAAACATCTCGAGGAAACCTGGACTATAAAGTCTGAAATCACCAACCCGCATTGAGCAAGCGTGGTGATTAGTGCTCAATCCTTCTCCGTGTGAGAGGAGGCCTGTGCCCAGCAGTGGGACGATAAAAAGGCTAACAAAAAAAAATCTATATAAATGTAATCAAATTAAGATATTATTATACAACAGCGAAGATTTTTTGTAAAATGCATAATTTAATCAACCATTAATTACATGTTGAGAAAAACGACCTCAAGTATTATTTATCAATTCCGTTAAGTTAAAAGATTTTATAAATATCGAATCACTTAAAGATTATTTTAAACCTAAACTTGTAAAAAGTAAATAGATAATAATGTGGTTATATTATTTTGCACGTGAGTGTACCGTATAAGTCTAACATAAATATTTGTTATTATTAGCAGCAAATAATGAGCAAATACTCATGTACCTCCCATGGTGCTTAAGAATTATAATAGTCAGATAATTGCCTTTTGTAGATATCTATAATGATGCTTAATATTGCAAGGATCGATTAACCATTCGTAATTCCAAGCAATGATTATAATATTCTTCATGAATATATGAAGAATTGATGACGAATTTATTAAGATTTATTAATTATTAATTAAAGGATTACCTATTCTGGGGGAGCCTATTTTTTCACTATAAGGATGCAGCTGAGAACCATTGTTTTACATGGAGCGACTTCCTGTCTGACCTCTTCAACCCAGTTACCCGGGAAACCTGGCACCCCTTAATAAGACTGGTATGTCCAGACATTCTGGTTCGACTACGTAAAGATGTCAAAGATGTTAAATGACGCGGGACCCACCAGTTTAATCGTGCCTTCCGAAACACGGAAGAACTCGTTATGAAAAGATGGTCACCCATCCACGGACCGACCGCGCCAAGTGTTTCTTAACGTTGAGTTGATCCTCGCGGTTTTGACTTGGCCACGAGCTCTTCAAAAATGTTTTTAATATTGACAGATTTTACAACAGATCTGTCCATTTCTCGAATTTTTCACTATTAGAGAATAGGTAAATGCAAAGGCTTTTCAAAGACTAAACTTTTACTTCCATTTCACTTCCATAGAGAAATGTGTTTGCATACATTGAAAATTGAAAGGTTTCAAACGCCAAGAACTTATTTACATCACAGTTGAAGAAAATATCGAAACTTTCTTAAAGTTTTCACTGAACAATGCGTCTATACAAACAAATATTCTTTATTACCTCATTCGCATATTGTTTTACTATGCACACGAATGCAATAAACTGTGGCTGTTTTTCCACTCAAAGCTTTCGGACTGTAAAAAAGCAAACCGGTTACACCTGGTTTTATATTATCAAAGAAAATTAATTAATCTATACTGATATTATAAAGCTGAAGAGTTTGTTTGTTTGTTTGAACGCGCTAATCTCAGGATTTACTGGTCCGATTTGAAAAATTCTTTCAGTGTTAAATAGGCCATTTATCGAGGAAGGTTATAGGCTACTTTTTATCCGGGTGCGCGCAAGAGTTCCCACGGGAGAGCGGGTGAAATCTATACTAATATTATAAAGCTGAAGAGTTTGTTTGTTTGTTTGAACGCGCTAATTTCAGGAACTACCGGTCCGATTTGGAAAATTCTTTCAGTGTTAGATAGCCCATTTATTGAGAAAGGCTATAGGCTACTTTTTATCCGGGTGCGCCGAGTAGTTCCCACGGGACGCGGGTGAAACCGCTGGCAGAAGCTAATTTGTAATAAGTCCACCTCTATTTGCACTTTGCTACACATAACGACTTGGACTTCAAACATTGTACAAAAAAGTAATCGACCGATATAATTACCTATGCACAGATAATTGGGATCCCAGTCTGTTCAAAGTTGAAGCTAGATTCGTATTACCTGTCTGTTGTTGGATGACGTCACCCGTGATCTATATGATCTTGGTCTTCCTTTTGCAATATGGACCAGGCAATTCGGTTTGTTTGCCTTTAAATTGTGACTAACACGATCTGCAGAGTCGAATCCTCTCTTACTCTTCAGTATTCATTGAACCTGATCATACTTTGAGGCTCAACACAACCTACCCTTAGACCACCAACCGGAGACTCCATCACCATGCCTTCTCGTCTACCAAAGATATATGGAGACTATCACAGTCATATGCCTATGAATGTTCCTCAAGTTTTCGTTTGGATTTAAGATTTTTGTATGTGTGTGTACGTAACGATTGGATCATAAAAGCATGGGAGAGCTATCACTATTTGTCGCCCCCGCTAGTAAAGCTTTTTGCATAGGGATTTGTGCGCTATGGCCCCAACGCTAGAATGCTTGTTCTTCTTACATGCATACGTCACTTATTACATGTTGATATCCAACACACAGTATTACAAGATCACAGTCTACACCGCAAGTCAAACATGTGCAGTCTGTGGATGACTGCCTCATTTTCTTATACCGCTAAGACAACATTCTTGGAACATCGATTGGCTGCGCATTGCAGCGGTGATTTGATCTCAAAGCTATCCGATTTACACACATATTTTCCAAATTGGTTACTTCTTCATAGCTCGTAAATTGTGTTGTATTTTGTTTTATAGTTTAGCATACCTCAATGTTTAACCATGGAGTTACTTGCCCGTTCTTCTCCATAGGAAGCTACTTTTAAGATGTGCAATTAGAATTATAAGTATAAGTGCTTGTAAAGGCCTTTTTTTTTTTTTTATATCGATGGGAAATCATCAGTATGACCCCTCCCGCTGTGGGTGACAGCGGAAGGGAGTGTCAGACTTTTACTGACTAAAACCCACCGTGTTCCTTCGGGAGCCCTTTGTGTGCCAGGGCCGCGGTAACTCTTTCGAACAACCCGCAGCCCCGACGGGCTCTGGCCCTAGTGGGCCCCGCAGGGGTTTGCTGACACTCTCTGAGGAGCGCGTGGAACAACGCGCGCCGCCGACACGGGCCTGTC